>QAOA01002143.1:128475-175968 GCA_003255065.1 Cercis canadensis | reverse complement strand
AAATGATGAGCAAATGTGGGAGCAAAAACCTAATATTCAAGATCTTCCCGAAGCTCACCCTCACAATGGAGATCTTATCGTCCAGGTAAACACTAGTAACAAAAAAAAAATAAACATTTCAATTTTTAGGCATGACGGAGAAGATTTGATTTAAGTCCATTATTTATTATTTTTCTTTTTAATAGTTCCATTAAATTAGTTTATCTTTATGTACTAATTCTATCTATACTATGCATTAATAAAGCTGTCTAAATTTCCAAGTCTTATTGCAATCGTATATTATTCACTGAAACATTGATAATTGTCCTATCACAATTATCCTATGACTTCCTCCACTTACACCAGTGGGCGTCACGACTCCAGTTTTCGGGCATTACCACCCCCATAGCATACCTGAACCCTGGATTTTCTTAACAATATTCATAAAAAGGGGGGAGAATCCTACATCAGTTAAGGGGGGATTGAAGCAAGACACCTACAGTTTACACTTATAATACCCTATGCTGGCATTCATATGCTTTAATTCCATTGTTTTTTCCTTCAACTCAATTAATTGCATTCCAACTACAATTTGTTTTCTCCCTTCGAATATAGGTTTTCATCACTTGCTTCTACATATAATTTCAATTAAGCCAAATACAGGAATCAAAATGTAACATTGAATTATATGACGCAGCTCAAGTTCAGAAGATTCCGTACAAAACAATAGTAATAAACAATATTCCACTTAAAATGATTCACTGCTACAAAATTGGAAACCACCTAACTGCTTATTCATGATTCACTGCATCAAGAGGTATATGCACTAGGTGGGTCATAATAGGTCCCACTCACAGTTGCACTGATATTTTGATGACTTAAGTCAGTTCTTAGGGTGAGAATATACCACATACGTGTTTGATTGGAAATAAACTTCCTTTACTGATAACTCTTCAACAGTTTAAATACAAAACAAATATAACAACTACTCCTACTTCTCAGCTCATATCCTAAGAAACACTAAACTAACAGCTAATGCCAACACTGCACCTGCACTTATTTAATTGAAATAAGTACTTCACCTATTTTTCAGCAACCTTGTTGAACACGAACAGTAACAGGTTCCAACTCTTTCGCCCATGAATGAGTTATGTTTTCACGTGGAGTGCATGCCGAAAAACCCATTATCTTCATCACTCAGTTGACTCATCGTGAGTTACATGTGCCCCTTCACCGAGTTGACTCAGTTTACGTGTACCCTTTACACTTCATTTTCCCCATGCATGCAACCGCCCTCCACGTTCTCCCTCTTACCAACAACAAATTTATTGGCTTAGGCAACTTTCATGAACTGCATGTCCAAATACGTTTGGGTTCTTTCTCTGTACCCTTTTCACTTCCTTTGCTATGCACTGTTTTACTTGTTACCTGTTGTCATACGCTCTGTTTTACTGCTTAATGGTTAGTTTCTCTTTATTTTGGTTTATTTGTACGTGACTTTCCTTATTTAAAGCAGCCAATGGTTTTGTTAATGGAAGTTCACTATTATTGCATTCAAACTGTGGTACTTTTCTCACAGTAAGAGAAAACAATTCATACTGGGACCTATAAATGATAAACTTGTGCAGTTTCGACCTGCTCTTCGATTTCTTCTTCATCGACAACTTCTTCTTCCCGCGCTTCTTCTTCCTCAGTATCATCATCTACAGCCATGCTTTCAGGTGGATGGGGCTCTTGCTCCTGGGTTAGACCACCATTAGGGTTGTTCGTCCACTGTTTCTTGGGGGGTTTGCTCCTCTTGTGCTGTCTCATGCGGTGGGGGTTGCCATTCTACTGGTTTGCTACTTTCAGGTTCAGAATAACGATGGTTTCGCTTCTTGGACACGGTCATAGGGTTTGCAAATGCAAATAGAGGGCAATTTCGATTGCTATATTTTGCCGCAGAAAGGGTTTGAACAACCTCCTTGTCCAAAATATAATGCTTCGGATTTCACTCACCTGACCTGGCTGGCTGTCTACTGTCACCATTATCCATTATCCATTATCTGTCAATGGCCCGGATATATTTCGACCCATTATCCAACTCTTACAACTGGGTTGGATCTATTATGCTTCTTGTCATAAAAAAAAAAAAAACAAAATTAACAAAGTCACAAAACGGTATCTGCCCAAGTCGTTTTTACCGTTACTCTTTAAATGAAACCTTCTTAAAATGATGCAGTTTTACTTCCTCAATTAACTCAGACGTTACATCTGCAATTGACAGTCACATTACATATTTAACATGGAAGTTCCGTAAACTTTCTATAATGATACCTCAATAAGTAAGACTAAATTGATGGATTCATTTAATTTTTACACATTAAAATGATATTAAAAAGTATTTAACGACTAATTTATTCTTTTCAAATCACTGTTAATAGTCAATTTTTTTCCATACAAATTATTGTGAAAATTCTTATTTCTCAATCAAACTTTATTCAACCAATCAATTAGCTTTCGTATCATTGCCACGTTGACCCAATCCCGTCCGTCCAGCACGCACCGTCCACCCCAATTAACCATTCCTCTGGTTTATACGAACCAAGCATGCCCCTCATGTTTCAAACACATATAAAATCCTTGCCTTTTGATCAAATAGTACGAGGGTCTTCACCATCGACCCAAAAACCCACTTTGTCATGACTTTTGCAAATAACTCATTTAATTAATTAAGATACTCCAATCCTAATATCCAAACAGAACAGTTAGTTTAAAATAAAATCTGTGTACTTTGTCAATAATATTATTGTAAACACAAAAATGTTTGAGTGACATAAAATATTTGTCTGACGATTCTACATATCACATAATCATATCATACTACACTTACATAACAAGCATACATTATTTTTATATTTTATTAAATATAAATATAGTGTATCTTATTTTTTTAAAACAAACTTAAAAATAGTTCACATCTATCTTACTCTTATATAATATGACACACTATATAAATATCAAAATTATATAATAATCTTTTTGTTTTTTTTTCCTACAAATAATGCATTTTTAACTTGGCTGGACATTTTAATGCTTCAACCCATAGAAAAGCCAGCTACATAGCCCAAAACAGTAAATCATTGCTGGGTTTGGTTTCAAATAATCTCCTCACTAAAAATACCCAACCCTATGTTTCAGGCCCATCATTGAAAACCAATTGAATTGGAAAAGGCCCAATATCAATTTCCCCAATTGGCCATCCCAGTTTTTGGAAATCTTATATGGGACTAAGTCCTAAGTTTCCATTACTATTTTATTTATAACTACTTATTTTTTCCTACCAAATAGTGTAATATTTTATTTCAATAATTGGTTCTTACTTGTACGAGAACTGTATTTCCTATGTCTAGCCATTGCAAAAATACCGTAAGCTTACAACTTGTATAAATAAGTATCCTAATCCCAGTTTAGGGTAACCTTCAAAATTGACGTCAGTGTTATACCGTTAACTTTTATACATAACATTACTGACGGAAAAATGTGCACATCATCAATCCCATTCTTATAATATTATTATCTCTCAATTTCCCGCTTAAGATGAACATAGCTCACACGCAATTTCGGTTCTGCTTAACTATAGCCATCTTGGGGTCAAGTTGTCCTTTTCTGAAATGTTAATGGAAACAACTCCCAATTATAAATGAATTCGAGAACTACTAAAAATAAATAAATCAACCAACCTAAAAGAATCTCATGTTAAAAAAATAAAAAAGCCCATATCCTAGAGAATGCTCATTCCTTATGTGGCAGCTGCCGCTTCTTTAACAATATAGCTAACGTCTGCAAAATTCTCTCCCTTTCTCTTATTTGTTTTCCTTTTCTCAGACAGAAGGGAACAAAACAATTATTAATCTATGTATTGGAGAAATAAGAATACAATAATTACAACACAACGTCAAACCATTTAAACTAAATTCCAAACACACTCCAATCCTAATCTCCCTTTTTAAAAACCCCCAACCTTCTGCTCATCCCAATTATTGCCCTTTAACGTCCTCAAGGGCCACCTTTAACTCACTTTACCCCTATTTTGTTATTGTAAGTCCTCCTAACAGCCACATAATATGAACAATTGGGCCCTTCACTTGTAATGCATGCTGTTACACTAACTGCCTTTGAACCTCATTTCATAAAGACTTTGTTAGGTCAAGTAAGTCATGAAACTGATGAGCGAAGAGTAATACAGGGCTTCTGGCCTTTTATCGGATAATTGAATGAAGCACAATTTAAACTAATATATATTGGCGACATATATATATCTGCATGCCATCATATTTAGTTACACAACCAATTACCACGAATTAAAGCTACCTCACGTGAATTTCACTTTTTTCACTACACTTCAAACACATTGGCTACAACATAACAAAATAAACTTTGGCAACATTAAAAAAAACACACACAATACAACAAAAAATAATAATACTACTTATACCTAATAATTATTATTATATTATAACTTCATATAAGTAATCAAATACATACTAGGACACACTCTCAACCCTCATAACAACACTCACTTCTTCATAACAACACACTCACTCATTGTAATCTAATCTATCTAATATACAATTATAGGGTCAAGAAATAAAATCCTCAAAACTTTATAAAGACAATTATCTCATACATTTCACACAAACTATTTATCATCACACACAGTTCTTTATTGCACCATAGCATAAAACTTACAACCTAGTAACATACATCACTAAAATAAATTCATTTTAAAATAATTATACAACTACTCACTACAAGAAAATGACAATTTTCCAACGGAACAACAAACCGTTGGAATTTTCCAAAAATTCCAACGGTAATTCTAACGGAATAAATTTCTCAAAAATTCCAACGGTAATTCCAACGGAATTATATTACCGTTAGAATTTTCCGTCAGAATTACCGTTGGAATTGTGTAAAAATACTGTTTAAAAAAATTCCAACGGTATATACCGTGGGAATTTTTTTTTTTGCAAATTTTTCCTTTTTTTCAGAATTATTTTTGTTGATTCCAACGGAAATTCCAACAGTAATTGCCATAATAATACCGTTGGAATGTTTTAGGTTATTCCCCCTTTCACTGAGACCTAAGTCTTCTTTGACTCCTCACTTTAGAAATCCCTAAACTTCTCCTATCGTTCTTGTTCTCTAAGACCCTGACTCTCCCTCCCATTCTCAAATCCCTTTCTCTCCTTAGCACTCTCCTCCATCTCCCCTATCACTCTCCCTCAGTCTCAGTCTCTCCCTCAGACTAAGAAATCTGTAAGAAATCCCTTTCCTTTTCTCTCGGTCCCTATCTCACCCAGCTCTTTCTCTAAATCTCTGCTATTTGCGCCGACAGGGTTTATTCTCCATTGCTATTCCCGGTATATTTCTCGTACATATTTACATAGATTTTGAGTTGCTTTGATATTCTCTGTACTCTTTCTATTTATATTTCTCAAAAGGGTTTCTTGTTATCTCTATCTAAATCATTGATTTCTTCTTGAGCGAGATCGATACTGAATTGCTAGATTGTGGGTTTCTGATTCTAAGTTTTTGTTGCTGTGTTTGCAGATTAAGTCAATCAAAGTTTGAGCTTGATTTTTGATGTGTTGTCCTTGATCTTCGACAATGGATTTTGTGAAAGAAGTGATGAAGTAAGAGGTGGAGTTGGTTTGAGAGAGTATTGGGTGACTGGGTGGTCATTTGCATTACTCTGTGTCTGGTCTTGTTTACATTGACTGCCGAACATCAGCGAAAAAATGGTAAGCTTGGAACTGTGATAAATTTTTTGCATGCAAATGCTGCACTTTAATTTGGGGTTTTTTGGGTATGGCATTTTGAGCAAATGAGCTTTACCATGGTACAGTGCTTTCGTCTGTATTTTCTAGTATTTGATAATTTTGTCATGAACACTCATGGTGATCGATTAATGAACTATACATCTAATGGCTGTTGTTTATTCTGAGACTGCTGAGACCTTCTTTCTCTATTGACAAACCATTGAACAGTTCTTCTGGCAATTGGCAGCCAAAGCTGCCTTACTCTTTCCTCTTTCACATTGTTTTCAAGCAAAGAGGATTCTCTAAAGAACCTACCTTTCATGCCCCAATCTCCAAATCTAGAGACAGCAGTGATTTCTGACATTGATCTTTTCTCAGCTAGATTCGCATATTTTGATGTATGACTTGAATTTCCTCTAGAAACTGATGTATTAGAAGGACCTGTATCTAAAGCTGAATTAATTTTATTAAGTACACCAACTTTGCTCTCAAAGGAATCTTCCACTCCATCTCCTCCTTGATGTTTATAATTTCCTCATTTTCTATTCCCCTTGCCATTGGCAGCTGCTCAATATTTCGTTCCCAATTGAATCTTCTGCTTGACATAGAACTAAGCATTTCTGACTTTAAGAACATGAGCTCCGATGAGCTCACTTTGCTCCACCGGTTCTTGAACACAACATCAGATGAAAGGAAGTGGGAGATGAATAGTTGATTAGTTGGAATTGATTTTATGGGATAAAGTAATAGTTGTGTGAGAAATGGATGATGGCTGAAAAAAATGTGAAAGGACGTGGAAGAGAAGGCTTTTAATAGTTGATAGGTTTGACAAGGAAAGTACAAGGCTATGACTTTTTTCTCACACACATTTTTCTACACTTCATGCCTATTTATTAGATTTTTCTAGTTTCTTCTCTAGTTTTTTTACAGCTGTACTACTAGAATTTTCTTGTAATTTCTAGTTTATTGTTGATGGAAGTTATAAGTGGGTGAGAAGTAGAATTTTTTAGTTTGTTGTTGAAGTTTCTGGAAGTGTGCTACTTCTAACAACCCTTTTCAATTTTCCTAAAGCTGCTTCCAATACTGAACCTTGATGACCCATGATGCTCTTCCTCTCTCTCAACAAAGAGCTCTATGTTATTGTTGGTATAGTAATTGTGTTTATGTGTGAAGAAAATAAAAAAGTGTTGGTAATTTGTGAATAAGGCAAGGGACGTTGGAAGAGTGGAAAAAAGTTGGAGATGAAAGGAAGTGGGAGATGAATAGTTGATTAGTTGGAATTGATTTTATGGGATAAAGTAATAGTTGTGTGAGAAATGGATGATGGCTGAAAAAAAGGTAAAAGGACGTGGAAGAGAAGGCTTTTAATAGTTGATAGGTTTGACAAGGAAAGTACAAGGCTATGACTTTTTTCTTACACACATTTTTCTACACTTCATGCCTATTTATTAGATTTTTCTAGTTTCTTCTCTAGTTTTTTACAGCTGTACTACTAGAATTTTCTTGTAGTTTCTAGTGAGTGAAAACATGAGACATAGAATTCCTATGACAACAGCAAGGCTTGGTTGAAAATTAGACATGCCATCTTCTGGATCTGAAACTCCTGAAGTCTGTGCTTTGCAGCAAAACGTGAAGAATATGGCATAGAGAACCAAAAGGCAAAAACTCAATTGATTCATGGTTCCCCTGCAAGCATTCTGCAGAAAAATATGTTAATTTCTAAGTTGATTTATAATGGGATTGTTTGTGATGGGTTTGGTGTGCATGGGACATTTTAGTATGTTTCTGCCCCAAATAGTAACCTTTTCTTATGTCAGTTTTGGTTTCTTCTTTGTCTACCTTTTGCACACTAATTGGATTCTTGTTTTTCAAATATTAACTCTGTAAGAAAAACGCCAATGGGAAAGTTGTTAATAATGTTGTTAATATTATGGTTTATGAGATTTAAGTTAGCAAATAGTTCCACCATTTACACATAATGGTTTCCACATAATAGCTAACATCAGTTTTATTGATATTATCTATTCTTAATCACTGGAATTCATGCAAAATATGAAGTCTTTAAAAATTCTGTAAGGCAACACATTTGCAATTGCGATTTATGGAATCCAACTGTAAAAATATTTTCCTCCTATATCTATTTCTCTTCTGGGTTATAAAGATAACAATTTCATTACAATTCTTGCAGAGTATTAAGGAACAACAATATTTCTGACACAATTCCAAGAAATCTTGGCGAATTTCAGAGTTTGACACATCTGTAAGTAACTAAGTAACACCAATTGACATGAATTTTTAGATATATATGAAGCTGGTTATGCAGGTTCAATTTGATCTGACTGTTATATTATTTGCTACAAGGATTTAAGCTTCAACAATATAATTGGACAGATTCTCAACTCACTTTTCACTTTGAGTTTGCTTCGTTACTTGTAATATGCCTTGCTACATAGTTGTAACAAATACCTTTCACTGCTATTTCTTATTCTATATGTTCAAGGATCTATTTATTCTCTCCATGCTCAGGTCTCTTGGTAATAACAAACTAAATGGTACCATCCCTCCGGGCAAAACTGACTTTTTGCTCAACATGTGAGTATATCTTGACACATATGCACTTTGCATATAACTAAATGGTACCATCCCTCCGGGCAAAACTGACTCTTTGCTCAAAATGTGACTATATCTTGACACATATGCACTTTGCATAGGATAAAAGTGGGGCATTGCTTTTAATAATATGGAATTGTATACAATGCCTGTGAGGTAGGTTTGTGTGGGCTCATCAGGAAAGATAATAGGTAAGTTTTGTTGAATAATTTAATTTTGTGCAGCATCAGGACTACAGATTGATGTGACTTGACTAAATACTGTAAATTGTATTCTATAATTAGTTGGTATTCCGTAGTTAACATTCTCTGTGCCTATGAATGCTTGCAGAGACTTATCATATAACAATATAGCAGGGAACCTCCCTGACTGGGTCACTCAAGAAAATTTGCAACTGTAAGTTATAGGTTATTTTTCATTCTTTTCTTCTGTATCATGGTATCTCTAGTCCGAAGTTATAGTTTCTATGAAATACAAATGAAAGTCTATGTCTTATTACTTCTTATACTTCAAAAGGACAAACCTAATATCTTTTTATGGGTGTGATATGCAGAAATTTAGTTGGCAACAACTTCAAAACAGAAAGTTTAGAGAGAAGGTGAATCTTTATATGTTATATTTTCTGCCAACACTTATGATTAAGAAAATGATTTAGGAGCTTGTCGGATAGCTTCTTCCTTTAAATCTAATATCCTTTTGGCTTTATTTTCAAGTGGCCACTGACACATGTCAATCAAGGGTGAAGAGGCTGGCCNCGAAGTTATAGTTTCTATGAAATACGAATGAAAGTCTATGTCTTATTACTTCTTATACTTCAAAAGGACAAACCTAATATCTTTTTATGGGTGTGATATGCAGAAATTTAGTTGGCAACAACTTCAAAACAGAAAGTTTAGAGAGAAGGTGAATCTTTATATGTTATATTTTCTGCCAACACTTATGATTAACAAAATGATTTAGGAGCTTGTCGGATAGCTTCTTCCTTTAAATCTAATATCCTTTTGGCTTTATTTTCAAGTGGTCACTGACACATGTCAATCAAGGGTGAAGAGGCTGGCCACAATCATTATTTTGAAGTTCTTTAACATGCTAATATATTTTCTGAGATATCTGAGTACAGTTTATTTGTTTTAGCTTGGCAATTGGCAATTATAGTGGTTACTTCAAATTCTAGAATTTAAAATTTTGCTGCCTACTGTATAAACTGTTATATTACTGGTATATTTCTTATCGTTGTATCCCCAAATGGATGCTTGTGAACCGTCAAGTGCATCTCTTTTGTGGGTTATAACATTATTGATAAAATTTTTGAATGAACAAAAATATACGTTAACTCTTGAAGCAATGTAACCATCAGGTTGAATCAGAAACTAAATTGGGTATAGTTGATTGTGGTTTAACATGTAATCTCCTTCGTATGATTAAGGCGTGGCTTAAGGAGGTTTTGGAGAAGTAATGAAGTGGTTATGCTTATATGGCTAATCTTAACATTTTTATGTTTCCTTTACCTACATGCTATAAAGCAGACTTAATTTAGAGGAACTCAGAGGAGTTCAAGGAAAAATTAGCGTGGTAATTTCGATAGCAATTGATCACTTATGAAACTCATTTGGGAAAATCTTTTCTGTATGAATTACCAGTGGGACTGTGATTACTAGTGATGTATATTTGTCTCATCATGGCACCATTTGTCACTGACATATTGAAATTTAACTTCACAACCATCTAACTTTTTAGTAATTAGTGGTGTGCTTCTGATGTGACAATTATTTCTCCCCAAGCGCATAACTAGTCTGCTCTCAGTGGTATGCCTTCAGGATTGAAGTGTCTTCAGCTTGACTTTCCTTGCAATCGCGGTTCTGGAATCTGTAAGTGCAGTCATTTGCTTCATTTATCATGTTAAGTAATGAAGTTGATCTTCAATTTGATTGATTTTTTTTTTTTTTTTTTTTTTTTTTTTTTTTTTTTTTTTTTTTTTTTTTTTTTTTTTTTTTTNGCACAATTCTTTGGAACTAACAACTTCCCAGATTATGATGGGATTGTGGATGATGTGCTGAATAGAGATATAGTGGACCAGTTAAGTGGTCCAGAGTATAGGCCCAAGGTATGGAGGGTATATACGAGAAAGAAGAAAGAGAAGAGGTCAGGGATGTAATTAACTGCATGAGTTAGTTAGAGGGGGCGTGATATCAGGGAGAGGAGGTAGCAGTGAGGGTCATTCAGAAAGTGAGTTATTTTTCCTAAGGAGCAGGATTCCTTCTAGTAGAGGAATTGCTGTAGGAGCCAGTGGCTCTGGTAGGGGTTGTATTCTTTTCTAGACTAGAATTATACCTAAGTCTATCTTCTATTTCTACTGGTTTCTATCAGATTACACATCTGCTGCCATTCATTTTTGACATCTGATGGCATGATCACTCAATGATTATAGATTTATCACTTCCAGATGGGATTCAGATATGTTTCTGTCATCCTGGATGAGGAACCGTTTGTCTAATTTTTACTGTGCTTAATATGCACATAAATATTTTATGGTTTATCTAATTTATTTATTAGATGGATTGCCTGCTCTTCATTCACACGATCAATTGTTTTAATCTAATTCTTTTTTCAGATTATAACTTTTCAATCAATTGTGGCGGACCTCAGATCACAACTTCAAATGGAAGTATCTATGAAGGAGATAATGAAAAATTTGGTCCCGCTGCATATTTTGTGACGGATTCAGAAAGGTGGGCAGTTAGCAATGTTGGATCCTTTAATGGGAGCCTTTCTCAGTACAGAAGTTCTGTGTCACAAAAAGTTGCAGGTACCATGGATTCAGAGCTGTTTGAAACAGCACGGCTCTCTGCTTCATCACTGAGATACTACGGTTTGGGGCTGGAAAATGGTGACTATAACGTGACCCTCTTTTTTGCTGAAAGTAAGATTCTCGATTCTAAGACTTGGAGAAGTGTGGGGAGGAGAGTCTTTGATGTTTACATCCAGGTGAATATTTTACAATAGAAAGGTTATATTATTTTAGTTTTAGTTTTTTATTCTAATGAAATTTTTTTAGAATGTTTTAAGGGGAATGCAATTCTTGTATACAGGTTCAAATTCAATAATTCATTGGATGTTTGAACGACAGAGACATAGTAATAAGTACATTGGTGAATCCCAAAAGAGAAACCTGCCGAGTCCCAATAGAAGACATGAATATAAATCCAACTAAGAAATGTCAGAAAGACTGTGTTATTAATAATGCTTCAAAATTGCCAAAGATCTTTCCTGGTCTTGGAAATCACACTGGAGTCAAAAACGCCACTTCAAACATTTTAGGACAGATTTCGAAATGAATTGACCTCTCCCGCACCAACTTAATAATTCTAAGATTATGCAACTAAACACTTTTTCTGGACAGCATAACTCAACTCTGACCTTTTCTGTATATTGCTCTCAGGGTAATCGTGTTCTAAAGGATTTTGACATACAAAGGGAAGCAGGGCGGGTGTCTTTTAAAGCTGTACCGAAGGAATTTAAAAGGGTTAAAGTATTGGAAAATTATATTGACATCCATTTTTTTTGGGCTGGAAAAGGGACTTGCTACGTTCCAGATCAATATACTTATGGACCCTTAATTTCAGCCATCAGTGCTATCCCAGGTAGTATTTGGAGAAAAGGTTAGGCAGTCAGATGTATTGGTTCTTCACAATCTAATACTATCAATTGATTGCTTTTCCTTTGTATAGATTTCATACCCTCTGTTAATAACAAGCCTGCAACAAGTAAGAAGAACAATAATGGTATGACTGTGGTTGGAGTTGCAGTTGGTGCTGGAGTTATATTCTTCCTTTTTGTTTTTGTGGTTTATTTTATTGTTCAAAGAGGATGGCATAACAGCAATGAAAATGAAGGTAAAACAACAGTGCTATGATATGTAGTTTTCCAATTCCTTCGCTGAGCTGAATCACTAAATCTGATTACTTTTGTTGTTTAGCCTACATGTGACTATAGATACTATTTTTCCTTGCAATTCATTAAAGGATAAAATTTTCTTATGTTTAACATGAAAATTACAAGGTAATAGTGTTGTCAATGAAGCATATGATATAACCGAAAAGATTGGACGAAACATGAGTTACATTGCCCAATATAGCTTAAGCTTACAGATGGTAGAGTACCTTTGTGCTACCAAAAGTTGCTTATGTGACAATATTCTGGACAATTGACAGAAGGACAAAAGAAGTCGAATTGGTGGACAATTAAAGAATATAATTTTTGAAAAGAACACTTAAGAACGTGGGAAGAATTTTCTGCTTATACATCACTGAGGTGGAAAAATAACTTTCACTTATGTTGAACTTGCAGAGTTTCTAGGTATAGAGACAATACCAAATACTTTCAGTTATTCTGAATTAAAAAATGCTACAAATGACTTCAATTCTGCCAATAAGCTTGGAGAGGGTGGATTTGGACCTGTTTATAAGGTAAACTATTATGCTATCAAGGAATTAGAGTTAAAGTGCATTTCATTCCCTTAAAGTTGATTATTGTCTAGTGAAATTTCCTACAGTTGTGGTTTGCCTATGATTTTTAACTGACTCTCTAACTTCCGCTTTTCCCAACTATAATGGAATGGCATTTATCACCATGAGATTATGCATGGGTCCTATTCAAGAAGCTGGGGATTTTCTTCTTCATTTTTGTGCGAACAACATAGGAAGAAATCAAAGAATTACCGATACCCTTATACACAGAATTTTGTTGAATGAGAATCATAATAAGATAGCATACACGAGTGGGACAGCAGTTTCAGCCACTTTGGAACTGCAATCAAGAACACAAATGTGCACAATAATTACACAACTTCAGTAAGGACGGGAAAAAGAGAAGAAGAAAGGCGATGAAAAATGTAAAGAATCTAGGAACCATAGGAGATCCTTTTCCACAGGATAGGATGGTGGACAAAAAACCACTGCAAAGAAAATCCAGAAAGATACCTTTAATAGGAGGTGGAATTCATAATATAATGGAAATAGAAAGTTCTCCTATTATATGGGCTGATAATTTTTTATTTTGTACTCAACAGGGGACACTCAATGATGGAAGAGTAGTTGCTGTGAAGCAACTATCTGTGCAATCTCGTCAAGGAAATTCACAGTTCATAACTGAGATTGCTACTATATCAGCTGTGCAACATCGTAACCTCATTAAGTTATATGGATGCTGCCTTGAAGGAGACAAACGACTTATTGTTTATGAGTTCTTAGAAAATGGGAGTCTTGATCAAGCACTATTTGGTATGTGTGCATTTGTATGTGCTCATTTATATGATTTAGTTATCCCTGTTCTACATTAGACTTTAGGATTGAGTCTTATGTGCATTTGAATCAGGAAAAATAAGTTCAATCCTCAGTTGGCAAACACGATATCATATCTGCTTGGGTGTGGCAGGAGGTCTAGCCTATCTCCATGAAGAGTCAAGGCTTCGTATAGTACACCGTGATGTGAAGCCTAGTAATATTTTGCTGGATCATCAGCTCTTTCCCAAAATATCAGATTTTGGTTTGGCTAAGCTATTTGATGATACAAAGACTCACTTAAGCACTCGTCTTGCTGGGACAATGTAAGTAATTATGACTTGATCATTTTGCTTTTGTTTCTACACTATGTTTGTTGGGCACTTATGCACTCGCTTATGTTTGTATGTTCTTAGTAACTGTATTTATATTTACTTACAATTTCTCTTGATGAAGTGGATATTTTGCACCGGAGTACGCCATGCGCGGCCACCTTACGGAGAAAGCGGATGTGTTTTCCTTTGGTGTTGTGGTTCTGGAGTTAATTAGTGGCAGGCCAAATTCTGATTCGAGCTTGGAAGAAGAGAAGGTGTATCTTCTGGAATGGGTATGAATACTACCTCTGGTATCTAAGATTGTTAACTTTCCAAAGAAGTAATGAATATTGATCAATTAAATTGTACTATAGCATTTACTTGACAGTTTTCTATGCTATAATCTGAAGTTCAAACACTCCCTTTTGCTGTTGCAGGCGATGAGTTTGAATCATATCTGATTCACCTTTTTTACCACAAAAAATAATAGGAAAGATATTCATTTTGATTTACATGGCAACTTCAGAAACAATTTAATCTTGCATTTAAAAGGATATTAAATGAGTCTCTATCCTTCATTTTCATTTTTTGGATTGAGCTTAATAAATTTTACTGGTTTCTTGTTTCTTAGGCTTGGCATCTGCATGAAAACAAACGTGTAATCGAGCTGGTAGATCCTAGACTATCAGAATTCAACGAAGAAGAAGTTAAGCGAATAGCAGGGGTAGCTCTTTTGTGCACTCAATCATCACCAACATTACGACCATCAATGTCTCGTGTGGTTTCTATGCTTTCTGGGGATATTGAAGTGACCAGTATGCCTTCAAGGCCTGGATACTTGGCTTACTTGGACTTTGAAACTGATATTGCAACTAAGGAGATAGAGATGAGTCATTACACATCATCAAACACCGGCATCAGGGGTGAGGGTCAGCTACCAATAATGAGCAGCTGCAACAGTGCTTCATCAGGATGTTGATGATCGTAGGTTGTCTTTATTCTTCTGGGTTCGACTGTATAGTTATAACTTGTAAGAATGACATTACTTTCACAGATTTTCCATTTTTTGTTATTATCTGTGCTTCAAGTTTGTTTTTGGCTTCATGTTCAATGTAACAGCTCAAGATACTCTGCAAGTAGTTGAAAAAATATTTGCATCTTGTTTCACACTTGTCTGGCCCAGAAAGACATCGAGTTTTGGATAGGCCAATCATCTCTAGTTCTCTACTACAGTTTTCCATATTCGTATTTTGACTTGATAATTTCATGAAATACCTTTATCTATCTATGTGAATGTTGAATAAAACAATAATACATATGACGTTGTGATTGTAATTAAACGATTAAAATAATTATTTAAAATATCTACATCCTGCTTTCTCTCTCTCATCCCTCGATCCACCATTTTTTTTTTTAAAAAAAAAAAATCTCATTCTTAATTTCACTCTTCTCTAACTCCTTTGAACATATGATTAGTATCTGCTCCTCGCTAGTTCTAGTAATGAGTAGAATAATAATGCAGAGTTATTCATTTGTCAAACAAAAATTCAAANGATTAAAATAATTATTTAAAATATCTACATCCTGCTTTCTCTCTCTCATCCCTCGATCCACCATTTTTTTTTTTTAAAAAAAAAATCTCATTCTTAATTTCACTCTTCTCTAACTCCTTTGAACATATGATTAGTATCTGCTCCTCGCTAATTCTAGTAATGAGTAGAATAATAATGCAGAGTTATTCATTTGTCAAACAAAAATTCAAAATAACTAGCAATTTTCTTTTTTCAATTTTGACAAAATTGTGCTAAGGAGCTGCCAATGAATTATCCATTGCACTATGAGAGAGAGAGAGAGAGAGAGAGAGAGAGAGAGAGAGAGAGAGAGAATTCTAATAGCAAAAAACTCATTCTACTATACAAAATCTCTTAAAATGTTCTACTAACTAAGCTCTTCATACACACAACACAGATTATGGCATGGAAGAGATCAAATTTGTGTTCAAGCAATCTAAGATTCTAAGCAGCTGAAAAGGTAAAAATGTGCACTCCACATCGTCATCTTGAGAATTACAACAACAATCCTACACTTAGAATCAAAATTCATAGTTGCAGTCATCAATTGGAAGGTACATGGTAGTATTTCCCTTTACACATGCACCTGTAAACAATAGGGCAAGATTCTGCCGTGGAGCACTTGAAGCTCACCATCACCCTCTTGCATGGAAAGCATGGTCCACATGCATGGGAACAATCCGGCATCGTGGAACCGGTCGTGTAGAGATCCATTGCCATGTCTTCATTTGCTCCTTTCTATAATTAATCAAAGAATCATATACAATTTCTTAATTTCTTCATATTAATCAATGAAGCAATGCACAATTCTTTGGAACTAACAACTTCATTGTACAACAAACAAATTAGTTTAGATACAAAAATAAAATGTAACTGCTGGAAACAAACCTCTTTATCTCTAACTGCAGCTTTTTCTTCTTGCAAGTTTACCATTGTATCTAGCACACAGAAAAGAAACACACTTAAAATACATTTCTATGCATGCATTAAGTAAAATACAACAACATTGAAGCAGGTTATAGTTACCATGATTTGGCATCACTCTGAGGCTCCAACCAGTAGAAAGTACCATGAAGAAAATAACAACTAAGAATGATATGTGGATTCCAAGTGAGAAAGTCTTCATTTTTGCAGCAAGTCTACAATTTCAAGTAACTTGAGAGATTTTTTTCATGTGGAAGTTAGGGGAAATAAATAAAAGGTAGAGAGCAACAAGAATGAAGGTGGAGGCTGTGTACTTTGGGGGGAATTTGCAGTCACTAGGAAAGATTGTTATATATAAAGGTTTAATTAAATGTGCAATGAGGTACATCTGCTGCATTTCACATGATCCACGGCACTTGGTTTTGAAAGTTTCACATGTTTTGGTGAGTCATCCAAAAATAAACTCAAATTATATTAAAACAAAAGCTATAAATGAACAAGGACATTTAATAAATGAATTTCAATAATAACTTCCAGCTTTTTTGATACTTGCACTGAAACTCAGTTTTGGAGAAACAGGTTGGGGACTCAACTGCAACACTCTCATCTATCAGGAGGAAGGGAAGTAAAAGGAGGAGAAGGTTGTTGAATGAGGGCATTAAATGAAATGTATTTGAAAATAGGTGAGCTGAAATAAAAAAAAGACTCTGATAAATATGGATGAAAATAAGTGAGAAGGGAAAAAGGAATATGATAAATGTATATACACTATACTTAACATGATAATTTAGTGCAAGAATTTCTCTTTTGTTTTTCTGATATCAGAATTTTTAGTTCTCCATTACTCCCTAAAAAAAAGATTAGCAGAGACTTCTGTTACTCTTGGATGCCTATGAGCACTTACAGATTGAGTGCTAGAAATTCTTTTTTTTTTTTTGATAAATAATTTTGTATTTTTAAAAGTTATCAACTGATCCGTATGTCATACTTATAATTATTACATTCAAGAATCCAGTTAAGGCAAAAGCTTTATTTTTTTGTAAGCTTCTAAACATGCATTCTAGTGCATGTTGAAGGTGATTTTGAGATTGCTTTCATGTTATCTATGAAACAAAATCTCTCAAAAGAGAGCTTTAGAAACAGCCATTCTAATGCATTAGTATGGATATAGATACTAGAGGCATTTGACCATCTCTAAAGTTGCAATCTTTTGCAAAATAATATTATTTTCAAAAAAGAAGAGAAGAGAAGCACTTATTTGGAAAAGCTGTGTTAGTCATTGTTCATAAACACTAGAATTCGAAAGCAAGCACTTGAAGTCAAATGGATTTGAAGTGAGTTCACGAGGGCAGGGGCATGCAGTAAATAATGTATGATGTGATAGAGTAATAGCCGTGATCTCTGCATGTGGAAGAGGGAATTGAAGAGGGTCTGTGACATAAACGTGAATATGAGGTCTACGTAATAAATGAACTGGCTTCACTTCTTCTATTGCTTTTAATGGATGGTTATTATGTCCCTTCTGAATCTCACAGTTCTACAATGTTTCTGCCCCTGAATTCTGTCACAACTCTCAAGGAAATGGACCAATAGGTATCTTTAAGGTGTTTTGGTACAAACTTCCTCTCAAGTAGAAAATACCTCTTGTCTTTTGAATTATTCAGCTTGATTATACATGGATTGTTTTGAAGGGCTTTGTGATTAGGTTGTGTGATTAAAACTAGGCCATATAACATGATACTAAGAAACTCACAAAACAAGTTCCACACATTTGCTCTAAGACTACTCTTTTTTTTTTTTTTTTAACAAATTTATTAAACTTGAAACCTCCTAGAACATATACTTCAACTTGTTATTATTAACCATCATCTAATAGCTTTCACTAGACCGACTTTAGTCCTTAGAAAAAAAATCTTATAATTCAATTTAAAGAAGATAAAAAGTTAAATAGCCATAGAATAACTTCTCAATTAGAGACTTACATTGTCTCACGTGGAGCACATCTACACAAGTTTAAAAGTTATTGGAGCCACCAAACAATTTGTAGCTGAGTAGTACTGAGATCGTCCTGAAGCTTACAGGTTTTCTATTTAAATTTAAAGTCGTAGCCAAAATACAAAAAAATAAAAAAAAATAAAAAAAAAAAGTTACTGAAGCTGACTAGAAATATATTTCTGATGATACTATATATAAGGACTCCTTATTCTATCTACATGCAAAAGCTTCAAGCTATTTAGCATATCTCTTTACAAAGTAAACTAGCACTGCCCCTCGCGCCAATGCGCTGGCGGTGATGGGATGACATAGATCAAGGTGTCTAACAACCTCTAACATATTTGCAACTCAATGGTCCAACTTATTCACCTCTCTTCCTCTTCTATTTTTCATGTAGTAGTAAATCCGTGCTTGAAGGTGAAATTGTTTGTTTGAGGCAAAACAATTAAAGAAAATAGATTAAGCTCCTAAGAAACTCAATCAAATTTAGACCCAAAAAGAAGAAACATAAAAACTGAATAGAAAGAATCAGTAAGTGGATTGGAATGTTAAGGTGTTAAAAAAATTTCACCTTATTAAAAATGATGAAAGGTTTGCATTACATAACATTACAAGGAAGTAATCATAATCTACGTGTGTAATTTCAATCCTCTAAAAAAGAATTCTTTTTCATAAGAAAGGTCAAAGTTGGACCTTAATCATTTTTAGTGAGGAAAACAAAAATTCCTTGGTGGCTGACCCTAACAAACTAGTGAGAATGGGAGAATACCTTTGAGGTCCAAAATCTAAAGCCCAATAAGAAAACTTGATCGACTCACCCCAAAGACCCAGTTCCTATTTTTTGTGGGTCATCCTAACATGACATTCTTAGGCCCTTTGTGATCCAAGCTTGAAACTTTACACCATCTGCAGCTTCCACTGCCCGGTGAACTCCTAGCTACCCTTCCCGTCTTCCTCCCTCTGAAACTTGTGTTTCGTTCCGCAGTGCTGTAGCTCTTGATTTTCAATCTTAGGTAACCTTCTTTCTTACCGTTTTGTTACAAAGAACACCCAGAACAGCTAATATCGGCTAAATTCCTTCATTCTGAATTTCATTGCTTTCGTATTTATAAATATTCCCAATTCCAATACCCTTTTGGGAGATGACCTCAATGCTCAGAAGAAGAAAAATCATCAATTTTTTCTCTAGTCCTAGAATTTCTCAACTAATTTCTCATGAACTCAATGCAATTCCACAGCCAATACAATTTCCTTCATACCCTTCTTCTGCACATCTCAAAACCTTAAACCCTTTTAGGGTTTTGCTCCTCTATGCTTCGTTTTCAACTCAAGCATCCAAATTTCCCGAATATGAGATGCCCTCTGTGACCTGGGGCGTGATTCAGGGAAGAAAAGAGAAGCTCGTTTCGCGGGTAATAATCTTTGACTATCTGAAGGGTTTAGGGATTATTCCTGATGAATTGCAAGACTTGGAAGTGCCTTCTAGTGTTGAGGTCATGAGGGAGCGTGTTGAGTTTCTTCAGAAGTTGGGGTTAACCATTGATGATTTTAATGAATACCCTTTAATGCTTGGGTGTAGTGTGAGAAAGAATATAATACCTGTGTTGGGGTACTTAGAAAAGATTGGGATTCCAAGGTCAAAACTTGGTGAGTTCATTAAAAATTACCCACAAGTTTTGCATGCAAGTGTGATTGTTGAGCTTGTTCCAGTTGTTAAGTTCCTTAGAGGGCTTGATGTGGAGAAGCAGGATATTGGGTATGTGTTGCAAAAGTATCCTGAACTTCTTGGGTTCAAGCTTGAGGGTACGATGAGTACTTCAGTGGCTTACCTTGTTAGTATTGGTGTCAATCCTAGAGATATTGGTCCGATGGTAACCCAGTATCCTTATCTATTGGGAATGAGAGTTGGGACTGTTATCAAACCACTAATTGACTACTTGGTGTCTTTGGGGGTGCCAAAGAAAATTTTAGCTAGAATGTTGGAGAAGCGAGCATATATACTTGGCTATGACCTTGAAGAGACTGTTAAACCAAATGTGGATTGTTTGATTAGTTTTGGCATAAGGAGGGAGTTGCTGCCTTCAGTTATTGCTCAATATCCGCAGATTGTTGGGCTGCCTCTTAAAGCTAAATTGTCTTCACAGCAGTACTTCTTTAGTTTGAAGCTGAAGATTGATCCTGAAGGGTTTGCACGAGTGGTAGAGAAGATGCCTCAGGTAGTTAGCCTTCACCAGCATGTAATAATGAAACCAGCTGAATTCCTCCTAGGAAGGGGAATACCATCACATGACGTGGCTAGTATGATGATCAGATGTCCTCAGTTGGTAGCGTGTAGAGTCGAGCTCATGAAGAACAGTTTTTACTTCTTCAAGAGTGAGATGGGAAGACCCATAAAAGAGCTTGTGGAGTTCCCAGAATACTTTACTTATAGCGTGGAATCTAGGATCAAACCCAGATACCAGAGGCTACAAAACAAGGAGATAAGGTGTTCATTAAATTGGATGCTAAATTGTAGTGACCAAAGATTTGAAGAGAGATTGCAGGGTAATTACATTGAAACTGAGAGTATAGGTCCGTCATTCTGTATGGGTGGGAAGTTAGAGCTACTAGGGGATGAGATAGTGTCAGACAAGGAAGAGGAGAGCGATGATGAAGTACTATACAGACGAATTGTTTCACTTTAGTAAGACTTTTTTTGGTTAAATCAATGAAATAGCTACAAAATTACAAGCGTCATTCAATGGGGAACAAGTTTGTATAGGTAAATCCATTTTGTATTATTGTTGCATTTATGTAATGTCATGATTGACATCTGAAGTTTTTTCTATTTATTCATTATGTACAATTATCCTTGGAGGTGGCAAAAGGTTTGAAAGCATGTCGATATGCAATACTTGATAACTATTTTACCCTGAACTTTTCTGACACTCTAGCTATGCCTATTATGTCAGTGTTGAGTTCACTGAGGGTTGCGAGTTTTCTTCAGTGTTGTTACCAGAAAGCAATTCCATGATCTAAAGAACCAATGTCAGAAACATATTTGGGAATTTCCTTCTGCTAGTATTGCTCAATCTAGGGGAGCGGCATGGATAGCCTTCTTCACAAAATTGAATAACTTGAAGAGGAGCACAGGATCCATTAAATTCAAGGTCAAGTAAACAAGAGGTGCAAATTCTTTCAGAAGGTGTCTTATTTCAAGCTGGTTTTGGGCCTGTGTGAACCAAGGTGTTATTGGAAGGCTCCATTCTATGGCTAGATGTTCAGTGCTTGGCTGATGCTTTACTTATAGCAACCATTCAGTATTAGGATCTGACATATTTTTCTTGTCCTTTTATTCATGATGTGCAAAACGGAAAAGGATGGTAAAGAACATCCTATCACACAATTTTGCTGATGACAGAAAAATGTCTGCTTTCTTCTTTGGATCTGACAAGTTAATGCAAACTTGCTCTGGATTATGGAATATGATTGCCAACCCGTTTTATTTTTCTAATTTATTGCGCTATTAAGGATATTAAAGCAGGGAATTGGATGAACAAGTTAGATCTAAACTCTTAGTAGTATAGTTTATCAGGAAACAGCTATTGAATCTAACTAATTCTCTTTTTCCCTGTCTTATGGTTACATGCTATTAGGCCGCACAGAATCTAATCATAATAAACATGAGAAATTGAAAATGAATTCAAATTTTATTCTATGACTTTGCCTTAGCATTTTTCCAGATTACAAAAAGCAGAACAGTACATTCTGCACCTGCCCACTTCCAACAAAAGTTAACAATTTCTAGCAACCTAATTGACAGATACCAAATCTTCTGCCAAACCCACAAAAAAANTTCTGCCAAACCAAAAAAAAAAAAAAAAAAACACAATATAACATGTTTACCCACCGAATAAACATCCTAACTACACAAGATAACCCTTGTGATAGCAAGAGATAAACAAGACATTGAGAAGAAGAACAAGGAGACAAAGTCTCTAGCAGACCATTTCCGAACCTCTTTGGCCTCAACCCGCAAACTCTTCGCCCTCCTTAGCGCATCAACTTCCTTCAACAGATCAAATTCAAGCCCTTTTTTCCTCAATTCCTCCACACACTTAGCCATTAGCCTTCTATCTTCTTTCTCCCTCTCCAGAAGCTTCTCCGCGTGAGCCTCCACATCGCTCTTGTACCGAATAGCCCAGATGATACCCAGAGAAAATAACAGAGAACAGAGAGAAGGAATCCACGATCTGTGACAAGCCCTGTCGATCTGGTCTCTGGAAGATGTATTGAAGAGAAACATCAAAGCTGTGGAGTGGAAGAGGAAGAAGAAGATGTAAAGCATTGTGATCTCTTTGCGAACACCATCGATTTGAGTTTCTTTGAGTGCGATCCGACCCAGAATGAGTTCCTCTTCCTTGAGCCATTGCTTGAGGAGGAGCTTGTGGGTGGGTGTCTCTGCGATTTGGTGAAGTGAGTGAACATGCTTCCACTCCATGATTGACGATCTCGTGCTCTGGTCAGCCATGGATTCCTGAATTAATAGAGAGAGAGAGGTAATGAGAGAGAATAGGTGGTGAATTAGATAGGAATAGTAGAGGGGGGAGTTGTTTTAAACGGTCGTGGAGTTTTAAAAATGTTGCAACGGTCGAATTGGGAAATTTCCAGTAGTGCCCCGCGTCCTACGTAATTATCGAATGGCGGAGCGTCAGCGCTGCCGCTGAGCAAGATCTTAACGGCTAGGACTACGAGATCTTAGATGACGGCAAATTGACAAATTATTTATACAAATGGATACATTTAAAATTATTTATATTAAAGTGATATTTTTAATTTTTAATCAGAATTAAATATACTTTTATTTGTGTAAAATGTGTATGAATTAAACACATTTCTATTAAAAGCGTAAGTACTATTCATAGAATATTTTATTAAAAAACGTAAAAAGATACATATTTTTTAAGAAAAATATGTTCCAAAATAATACACTTTACAAAAAGGTAATTATGCTTTTGCCAGAAAAATGAATCACATTTTTTGCTTAAATGGAACACGTTTTAGAAAATGGGAACACACTTAAAATAAAAAACGTGTTTCAAAAGGACATAGGTAGATCGGGTTCTGCTGATTCAACCCCTACACCAAATTTTTTTAACCTCATTAATTAATTACTAAATTAATACAACCTTCCTTCAAGCACCTGAACTGAACCAAAATTGAAGCTGGGAATGATCGGATTTGGAATTAAAATGCATTATTAAATGAGATTAAAGTCTCCAAATTTGGCCTTAAAATGAATCTAATGGCTTTAATATTTTATTAATTGAATTTGACGGGTTGGAAATTGGAATGAGAAGAATCCTTTTTCTTAAAGAGAATCAAACGGTAAATCAGATTTAAAGGCAGAAAAGAAAAAATGATGCTGGGATTCAAAGAAATTTCAGAAAAGTAAACAGAGCTAAAGTTGTTGGGAAAAATAAATAAAAAAACCTCTTCTTTTTTCCCTTCAGGCTTGGGCTTCTCTTTCTCTTCGGGTTTTTTCTCCTCTGGTGGCGGTGTTTTTTGGATGGGACAGAGAAGCTCAACCTGTCTATGGCTCTTCCTCTGTACTCTCTCCAAAACCTTCAATGGATCAGCCTTTTCTTCCTTAACTAGCCTTTTCTCCTATGTACCTATGTCTTTTTGAAATATGTTTTTTTCAAAAGCGTGTTTTTCATTTTTTAAAGCGTATTCTATTTAGGCAAAAAACATTATTCTTTTTCTTTATAAAAGCGTAATTACTTTTTTTTGTAAAACGTGTTGCTTTGTAATATACTTTTTTTGAAAAGTGTGTATCTTTTTATATTTTTCAATGAAGTACTCTATGAACCGTGCTCAAGCTTTTGGCAAAAACGTGTTTAGTTCAAACACGTTTTACACAAACAACAGTGTGTTTAACTTTGATTGAGAAATTAATAAAAAAATTTAAAAGTACCCTTTTTACATAAATAATTTCAAATATACCCCATTTATGTAAATAATTTATACAATTATATTATTCTTGTCAAATTGCCCTTAGATGACATTTATTATTATTTAAAATTATTGATGGGTTCCCTCAATAAAAAATTTATATACTTCAATGTCTTATCTAAATAGTTATAGTTTGGTATTACTCCAATTGAACCCTATGGATTTTTTGGCCTTATTTTTCTCCTAATTGTCTTGCATTGCATGGATTGAGTTTGAATCGTTCCCTTCTTTGCAATAATTTTGATGAGGGAGGAAATTAGGAGTGAGAAGAACACAAAGGGAATGCTAAAAATTTCACTTTACAAAGTTGGGATAAAAGAGAGAAATAGATAATTCATATTCTCAATTATATTATCAAATGATCAAATATTTAAGTTTGCCTTGATAATAACATCACAATTTACAAAGAAACATAAATGGGGAAATAAATTCATAAATTAAGTTGAAAACTAGAAACTCCAACTTCCAAAATGCAACTTTTAAGGCATCATTTTGAAGCTCCAAAACTCTCCACTTGCTTGGAATCTGATCACAAATTATGACTTTTTGGAATGATAAATGAGTCTAGTTTTCAATGTCACCAACTATGCATGAATTGGATTATTCTAGACAAAATTAAGCAAATTTGTATTTCTTGAAGACAAAAATGAATGTAAGGTATTTCACTTTCTTAAATCCCTTCAATTTTGACTATATCCCATTATTGTATTGCATCAAATTTGAATTCATTCATTTGGATAATTTCAATGATAAAAGTTATGTGGGGGAAAAGCTATTAAATTTACTTTAGAGAGGAACACATCTGAATCTAAAAAATGATTTTTGTTACTTATGGCAATTTCTTGTATAATTACATTGTGAATTTATTTATTATTTGTTTCCTTATCTTTGATTTTTGTATGTTTCTCTTCTTGACAAAAATGGATGAAACTTACTAACAAAGTGTTGACTGAGTGAAAGCAGGTTGAGTTCCATAGTATTCTAAGTCAAAGATCCCGAGTTTAAATTTTTAGAGTCGTATTTGTTGAGAAAGATTTACCGATTACTGCTCCTTTTTCGAACATGAATTAATCTCATATCCAAAGGGTATGGGAATATCTTGAATATGAACCAAAAAGAAAAATGGATGAAGCTTGGCTGGTAAGAAAAAAATTTCAGTATTATTACTGTGTTTTCAGTACTATTGTCATTAAAAATTAGTCACATGGACAAAAAGAGAAGAGAGAAAATGAGTGGGTGAAGATACATAATGAATGAGATGTACACATGGCTAATTTTAAATGACAATAGTACTATAAAGCTACAATAATACTGAAAATACTCTCATTGCCATAAGAATGAGCGAAGTGGATGATCAACAAGCACTAAACCAACCCTGGGCTTTGAATTTTTTTGTTTGTGGCAATTGATTTCTTAAACAAATGATTATACATAAGAAACCAAGTTTGGCACCTATCCATTACCATAAGAAAGAAAGCAATTATATATATGTTCACTCCTATATACATGAACGGTCACACTTTCCTTGCCTTGCACTAATTGTAAGGTTAGAAGTTTATTTGACTTTCTCCATGTTCATACTCAAAAAAACTCATATATATACAAACAAATGACTTGATGAGGAGAGGATACTCACCATATTAGCCAGAAATCTTTTGAATTCTTAATCATACTATGGCTTCGTTTTTCACCATCCCTAAATTTCTTCTTGTTCATCTTCTGCTTCTCTTTCTATCATCACCATTCATCCACCAATCCCACACCCTTGTTGCAGCAGATTCCCAATTGATTGAAACAGAATGCCACAAATCTGAGACACCAGAAACCTGTATCAATTGTGTGAAATCGGATCAGGGTTACGAAAAAGCTGATAGCATAGGCATAGCCACCATTGTTCTGAACTGTATCAATAGTCATGCAGAGACCTTGGAAGCCAGCACGAGAAGTTTGGCATCGAAGACAAAAGATCAGAAGTTGAAGATCTTTTATCAGGAGTGTGAAGAAGGGTACAACACAGCCAAGGTTGACCTGGCTTCAGGGAAACAAGCCCTGCAAAATCACAATTTTGACAAGGCTAAATTGTCTGTGTCTGAAAGTCTCAGTTTAGGTACTGCATGCCTTATCAAGATCATGATCTACAAAGGCAAGGTACCAAGTGATATTTTGAACGAGATTAAGGTTTATGAGGAGCTCTCCGAGGCTGTTGAGAAGATAATTGAAACCCTAAAATAATTGTAAGGGTTTGATTGAAGTTATCTATCTCTAAGAAGTAGGACATGTTTGCCTACTAATCCTAATTGAAGCCTTTTTGTTTTGTGTCGTGTTAATAAGCTTCCTGAACTCAATGTTCTTGAATAATTTTCATGTTTAGTTTTATTGATACCATTTATGCAGAATTTTATATGAGATTTAGTGCCATTTGGTTGATTGGAAAATGGAGTGGAAACTATTAGACTTTAACACTTTCCTTCTATTGATTATTGAGTATTTGAGTTTGAATTAGTTGTTCAAATTGCACCATTGGGATTATGTTTGACTTTCAATATGTGCTTATTATATATATACTGCACCGGTTGAGCTTGAGTTTGAATTTTTTCCTTCCTTTGCATCAAGAAGGCTATTTATAATGAAAGATCGCACTGAAATTGTACGCGCCAAAAATTGGCGTCCATATGTTAATACACACACTGATATTCCTTTTTTCTTTTTCTTCTTTCTTTCTTTCCTTGTTCTCTTTTATTTTCCTCCAAAATGCCTTATATGTTTCTCATTATTTAAATCTGGGGAAATTTTATTATACCATAAAAGTATATGATATCTGTGAACCAAAAAAAAAAGTATATGATATCTTTTTAATATGACAGTATGAAAATTGTTAATGTGAAAATCAATTAATATTGACCATTAAAAATAAATGGTCAATATTAAATACTTCAACATCAATAATTATTATGTTGTCATGTCAGGTAGATACTACATATTCCTTGATATGTCAAAAACCTCCTTAAATCTATAGATAGTAATCAAAATATTTATGAATATACAAAAATATTATCGTGCATACGTCTCATTGTCATTACTAAAATTGCACATATATTAACAATTAAAAGTAATTAATGATTAAGATTATTACACATCTTTTCCTAATAAAAGTTTTTAAATTATAAAGGATATTATTATGTAATTATGTAGAATTCATCTGTCTTATTAATTATTTAATTTTCTAACTTTCCTTCCCTTGCAAAGATTGATTTTGAATTCTATCCTTCCTTGTTACAATTTAAAGTTCTTTCCTTTTCATTAATTAGCAATTATTAATTAATTAGCCATTAACTATCAATTACCATAGCAAAATCTTGTAAAAGAAGTAAAGTAGCAAACCACATTAAATTAATTAATTAGCCACTTACTATCAATTAATTGAATTAATTACTACAAACTCAATAGCAGTCCTATATAAGCAGAAGGCTTCAAGAGGATACTCATCGCATTGGTTAAAAGCACTGTGAATTCTTCACTTCATCATTCTTAGAGTATGGCTACCTTTTCAAACATTCCCAGAGTTCTCCTTGTTCATGTTCTAATCCTCTTTCTGTCACCACTATTCATTCACCAAGCCCACAACCTTGTTGCAGCAGATTACCAATTGATTTTAGATGAATGCCACAACTCTGAGACACCAGTAACTTGTATTAGGTGTGTTAAATCCGCACCGGGTGCTGATAAAGCTGATAAAATAGGCATAGCCACCATTGTTATAAACTGTATCAGCTACCAAGCAAAGACCTTGGTGACCAACATGACAGGTTTGGCTTCAGCGGAAAAAGATCAACAGCTGAAGTCCATTTACCAGGATTGTGCAGGTTTATACTCCACAGCTGCCAAGAATGATCTACCTAAAGCCAAACAAGCCTTACAAAATCACAAATATGACAATGCTGAAGAGTTGGTGGTAAATGCTCTCAATCAAGATATTTCATGCCACAAACGTCTCAATAGCTACCAAAGCCGAGTACCAGTTGAAATTGTTAACGAGTTAGTGGTTTATGAGGAGCTCTCCGAGGCTGCTTGTAGAATAATAGAAAGGTTTTAATAATTGTAATGGTTTGAAATTATGTATCTTTCAACAGTTACAATAAAAATGATGTTTTAGGCTAACTGGTGTCTATATGGATTAAAAAAGTTGTCTATTTTGTGTGCACATATATGTTCAAGCTAAACATTTGTTTCAGAATGAGTTGCTTATGTTTAAACTCAAATAAATGTGAATCAAATTGCATAATAAGGAAAGGGCAAGGAAATCAAAAAACAGTCTTAAATGGAAACTACCCAATGTTAGAGTGTTAGGTACTCGATTATGAAAAGCTTAGGCTCAAATCTTATTAAGAACAGGTGATGTAAAATTTATAAGAGATAATAAATTATGCTTCTTGTGTAATCTTTAATAGATCTAAAACAAAAAGTTATATATGACCAAAACATATTGGAAGGAGGACAGATTTGTCTTCTTTGAAGATTAATTTGTTGCTGAACTTGGCTTGCATTCAAAGTTTTCAATGATATAAAGTGTCATGAAAAAGTTTCTGACTCAACTCAGTAACCTCAAACAGTATTGAATTTTTAATTCCGCCAAGCTCTTAAAATCTATACTATTACCTAAAACAGAGTATCTTCAATAAAATGTCTTTGCCAAGTGTCAAACAATGCCAACTCAGTTTCCCTCCAAAACTTGCATCTAACCTTCTTTTAGTCTAGATTAAACATGATGGGTTTGTTTAAATCATTAAACGCCAACAAAGAGCAAATATAGAGATAATCATGTGTATTGGCTTTTTTTTATTATTATTATTCAAGCTACATTTATTCATTTAGTTGTTTAAGTCATTTAATTTTTCTCTTTCTGCCATATATACATCAATGTTGATTTTCATGCAAGATCTATATTAATTGATAATACAAGTTGAAATATATGATGTGTATTCCAATGTTTCTCTCATGTCTTCATTTACATACATTGGTCAAACACACACTTGTTAGATTGGGCACCTCACGGATTTGGCTCCCTTGAAATGTAGTGTGCATTTTAAAGGACAAAATGTAGGAGACCACTTGATAAAAAAAAAAAAATCCAATGAAAATATTAGAACGAAAGAATTCAAATTGTTTACAATGAAAGGAAAGATATTAATCTTAGTCCTACACAATTGGCGTAGCTAATTTCCTCACAAAATCTCACTTTACCTATTATATTCAGTAGGATTTGAATTTAACATATTTTCTATAAACTACTTAGAGTGTCATATTAAAAATACCATTAAAATTATTTTATTTTCGTATTTTCTAATATATATTGAGTTTAAATTCTTCTCTTCCTTGGCACAATTTGAATTCCTTCATTCTTCAGCAAATTTTAAATTTTAAATGATAGTGTGGTCAAGATATTAATTATTTCATTTATAGAAAAGTGTCCCATTCTTAAAGTTCCCATAAATGAATTTGGTATTTAAGGAAATTTCTTTAACACTAATTAATAGTTCTCTGTATCCGTTACCATAAGAAAAAGACAATTACAAGCACAAACTTAGAGCTGGTAAAATGGGTCAGGCCTGATGGGCCGACCCGTTTTGGCCTAAAAAAAAAAGTAGGGATGAGTTCTAAACATCCCAACTCAAATAGAATTGAGTCAATTTGGCCCGTGGTCCGTTTGGGTTCAGGTTGGGCTGACCCTTTTTTTTTAAGAAAAGACTACTAAATCATATTAGTATGTGTTTTTTAACTTTAAACTTTAAAGTAATTTTTTAGTTACTTATACATCTTTATTTTAAATTTACACTTACATGCATTTTTTTATACGTATTTGATTCTTTGTTTTAATTTTATTTAGTATTTTATACATATTTTGTTTTGTTTAATTAGATTCATTAGTAATTTAACTAAAATTACTAAAGAAAAAAATTTAAACCTTTGTTAGATTTTAGTCTAATTATAAATAAAAAAAAATTTAAAATTAGTTGACCGGCCCATTTAGGCCTGCTGTCCGTGTAGGGCTGGACTGACCAACAATTTGTTGACCCGAATAAAATTGAGTCAATTTGACTCGGCCCAAAGTGGCCCACAGTCCTATTGGGCCGGGTAGCCTGTTACCCAACTATACTCACTAGGACTCCTATATAAGCAAGTGGCTTAAAGAGGATCCTCACCATTGAGGCCTAAAATGTATTTGAGTTCTTCATCAAACTAAGAGTATGGCTTCTTATTCAAACATTCCCAGTGCTATTCTTGTCCTTTTTCTGCTTCTTTTTCTTTCACCACCATTCATTCACCAAGCCCACAACCTTGTTGCGGCAGATTACCAATTGATCTTAGAAGAATGCCACAACTCTGATACACCAGTAATCTGTATTAATTGCGTGAAATCTGATCCAGGCGCTGAGAAAGCTGACAAACTAGGCATAGCTACCATTGTTGTAAACTGCATTAGCAATGAAGCAAAGATCTTGGTAGCCAACGTTACAAGTTTGGCTTCAAAGACTAAAGATCCAAAGGTGAAGTCCGTTTGCCGGGACTGTGCAAATTGGTACTCCGCCGCCCAAGAAGAGCTAACGTTTGCGAAAAAGGCCTTGGAAAATCACAAATATGACGATGCTGAAAGGTGTGTGGTTGAAGCGATGCAGTCAGATATTGCATGCCATGATGAAATCCCTATGATCCACAATATCCCAATATCAATTGATCTTCTATATAAGATAAGAGTTTACGAGGAGCTCTCTGAGGCTGCTCTTAGAATAATTGAAAGGCTTTAGAGATTGTAATGCTTCCAAATTTTATATCTCTCAACATCAATAAATATGGTGTTTTAGATTAATTGGGTTTAGTCGGTGGTCATTTCGAGGTTACACAATAAAATGTAACCTACTCGTATACCACATACTTTTAATAAAATTTGAGTTGAATCCAAAATCTCTATTAATAGAATAATAAATATTTAACAATTAAGGCATTGTCTCTTTGAGTAATTAAAATTCATTTTTAAATGAATATTTTAAAATTTGAACCAAAATATAGCCTTAGCAAGAGAAAGACTTGAACCAAAATCTTGATTGAGGAGAACAAACATCTTTACCACAAAGACACAACATTTAATTAGATTCACTTAACATGTATTGAACGTCTACACTTTTTTTTTTTTTTTAACTGCTCAAATTTTTCACACTTTATGTCCAAATAGACTTTCTGTGATGCTTATTAGTGAATGGGAGAAGTGGGCCAGATCGAAAAAATTGGTGCGTCAATATACCCAAGTTACTTCCCTCTTCATCCCATCACACATCACTGATGAACCTTGCCAATTTTGTTCCGTAGTGAATTTTTTTCGGTTTAAAGCATTAATTACGGTTCCTTTTTACAAACCATAAGGTTCATAGCAATCAATATACATTGATGAAACATGGCCAAAAAAATATATACATTGATGAAAACTAAGAAGCCAATCACACATTTATTATTAACCTGTTTCCCACCTACGATACTGGTTTTTGACTCAGATGAAGAAAAAGAAAAGAAACTGGCTTTGTAACCGCCTTTGACCTTTGACTTCATTCTCCCTTCTTACTCTTAAAAATATGCAAATACCATAAACAAGCCTCTAACCACATAACCCAGAAAAAACCTCTAAGAAAATTCTTAAATCAACCAAAATGGCCTCTTTGAAAGCTGCTATTCTTCTCCATCTTCTGCTTCTCACTCTTTCCCATAACCTTGTTTCAGCAGATGAAAGCTTGATTAGGACCGAATGCCACAACGCAAAGGTACCCTCTATCTGCATTAAGTGTGTGAAATCTGATCAGGATGCTTAAAAAGCTGACAGATTAGGCATAGCCACCATTGTTGTGAACTGAATCAGCAAGCAAGGAATGACCTTGGTAGCCAACATGACAAGTTTGGCTTCAAAGACTAAAAGATCCAAAGATGAAGTCCCTTTAACATGATTGTGCACATTGGTACTCTTCCACCGAGGATAAGCTAACGTTAGCTAAGACAGCCTTGGAAAATTACAAATATGACAATGCTGAAGGTTCCGTGGTTGAAGCTCTCAAGTCAGATGTTGCATGCCATAACAGAATCCCTATCCGCCACAGCGAAATATATTGTGATCTTGTATTTGAGATTAACATTTACGCTGAGGCTGCTCTTAGAATAATTGAAAGGTTTTAGTGACTGTAATGCAGTTCAATGTTTTATATCTCTCTCAAAATCTACAAAGGATATGACGTTTTAGATTAAAATGGGCTTAGGAGTTAGGAGGTGAATGTCTCTCTCTCTCTCTCTCTCTATATATATATATATTGAAAAAAATGGGTGGTAAACTAGGTGGAATCTTTTAGGACTGTCAAAGCACATTGAACCCATATTTAATATAGTGGGCTATTTTCCTTAATTCTAAATCCAATGAAGGAGCATATTTCATGGGCCTATCAGAGAATAACTGCTTTCATAATTATGTTAAAATTATCTTAGATTAATAGATCTTGAGCCTCACCAAACACCATGAGAAAGACTCAAACCCAAGTCTTGTGCGAGGAGAGCAAATACCTTTAGCACTAAGCCACAATGCTAGGTAGTGCATATCTTCTTTTCAAACCCAATTAAATGAGAGTCAAATTGTGCCATAACAGAAGGGTAAGAAAAGGTAATGACTGTGAGCAAAATTGGTCAAAAATTAGGGCAGTGTTTCTAGTAAATGCTAATTGAAGCTTTGTTGTTGCACTTGATTCAGTTTCAAATTTTTAATCATATTTGTTAGATCATATGAAGTGGAGTGGAATTTTTGGGGGCTTTGTCCTTTTGTTATGAGCATTTCCTAAACTCACACTTATTGAAGTTTAAATTCCATGTAGTTTTCAAAGAGTTGATTTTGAATCTCATTTAGTTGCTTGGAAATTTGAGTGGAAAGTATGGTCTCTACTACATCTTTAATATTTAGATCACTATTAGTGCTGAATGATCTGCTTGTGCAATGATAGATTTATGATATTGCTTTATGATTGGGGTACGCTCCACTACTCTAGAACGTTTCTTCAAGTGCAAGCAGTATATGCTAGCATTACTTCTCTTATAATATTGAGCAACTAAACAATTGTTGGTAGTTTAAAGCTTTAATTACAGTTACTTCTTAGAAACCATAACGTTCCAATGGCCATCAATTTACATTTATGAAAACTAAGAAGAAGTCAATCACACATTTATTAATTAAGTTGCTGCATCCCACCCGAGATATTGGTTTCTGACTCAGTTATTAAACACTAGCTTAAGAGCTTTGCGACCGCCTTTGTCTCCATTCTCTCTTCCTTCTTACCCTTATATATGCAGATAACATATATCAACAATGCTCTAACCACATAACCCAGCAAAGAACTCCAGTCTCTTCTTCTAATCAACCAAAATGGCCTTTTTGAAAGCTGCTATTCTCCTCCATCTTCTGCTTCTCACTTTGTCCCAAAACTTTGTTTCAGCAGATGAAAGCTTGATTGAGAGAGAATGCCAGAATGCAAAGGTGCCCTCTATCTGCATCCAATGCCTGAAATCTGATCCGGTCGCTGAACATGCAGACACGAAAGGCATAGCCACCATTCTGATGAACTGTGTCAGCAACCAAGCTGATACATTGGCAGGCAACATGTCAGATATGGCTGCTACGGAAAAAGATCACTCAGTGAAGACTGTGTGCCAACAGTGCAAGAACAATTATGCCTCTGCAAAGCAAGACATCATATCAGCCAAGGTGGCATTGATGAATAACAAGTTTGGTGAATCTGTGAAGTGTTTAGTTCAAGCTGTCAAGTGCGATTTTGCTTGCCATGAAGCTATTATCATGTTTATAACTCGCATGCCAAAGGAAAAGACAGAAGGCATCTTCCAAACAATGTCGGTTTATAATGACCTCTCAGAGGCTGCAAGTAGTATAATTGGAACGCTTTGAAGTTAATCAATGATGTATGAACATGCATGTGTTTTATTTTATTTGTACCTTTAATCTGCTGTGAGGACATGCATGCTTGATCTTCTGCACTGGTAGTGTTAGTAGATCAATATAAAAGTTAAATAAAAGCTTTTTTCTTCACTCATTTGATGGATCTTTCTTCCTTTAATTTGCTTTCTGCAAAGTTTTAATAAAATATAAATTACTCCTATAGTTCATTTTTTCTATGGGAGTAATGTATCCCCTCTCATAAATTTCACCTCACACGTTTTTAATAGAATAAATATAATACCCTTCTTGATAGAGTATCTAGTGCTCAAAGAATACCCCTAAGATAAAACAACTAGAGTTCATTAGTAGAGTGCCTTAGAAAATGTGGAAAATTATGAACAAAAACTTCCACCTCAATTCGTTCTGGATCTGTTTAGTGCCTTAGAAAATATGAAAAATTGTGAACAAAAACTTCTTCCCCCTCCGCGGGGACAAAACTCATTAACCCTCTTGCATGAATGACAAGCGCAATGTGCAATGCAAAAAAACTAGCGTTTTAACCACACTCTGATACTGCTTTGTGAAAAGGAACCTGAATACTATTCGCCTATAGAAAGTGTAATTAATTTAGCCCAGTGCCCAACAAGTCATAGCTAAGTTCTACTTCCTCTGCTCAACCAGCTGTTTCTCGTATATGTTTTTGATCATTGATTTCGCATCTTCAATAATCTCACTGACCCCCTTTTTTTTTCAGAAAGTGAAATAGTCTTACTGGCTTAAACATTGGAGTGGTGTATAAAAATTCCAAAAAAAAAAAAAGTTGAAATATAGGATGTGAATAATTTACACTTGCTTGGTAAATGAATACACCTTATTTTTATTTTCTAGCATCTCTAACTATTACCAAGGAGGAAAATTCAAAATGCTTTATTTCATTTTCAGTTTTCACTCCCTTTTTTTTTTTTTTTTTTTTTTAATTCTCATATTTCTTACCAGGTATTGCTTAAATATATAGGGCTAACAAGGTACAGGAGAAAGGTAATTCTATATAGATGTATTGTGCGCATTTCAATATATGCTATATGGGTTAATATCTATTTGTACAAGTGTTTTTCATTTGTGAAGGTGTCGGCTGGTTCTGTTGGTAAAGTCTCTTAAAGTGGGAATAAAAATTTTGAGAAAATTCTCCCTAAAACAATAGAGGAAAGGTTTAAGACATGGAGAGAATCTCTAGTTGTGAAACCCAACTTGATAATCCAAAAAAAAAAAAGATTAAATAAAGAGTAAAACCCATTTTTCATTCTTAAAAGATGGCATTGGTGAGCGTTGGGTAGGTCAAGGGACTAAACTGGCGTAAAGAATTAACATTCAATAACTAAATTGTCACTAAAAATAATCGAATGACTAAATTGTCACTAATGTTATCTTTTAAGAATGAAAAATGGGTTTTACTCTTAAATAAAAAGACAAAGGAATTAATTTCAAGCACAGTCTATATATGTATTATTTATTTAATTAAAACTAAAAGAAAGAAATATTTTTATGACAATTTTTTTGTCATAAGAGCATGCACAATAATCAGTAAAGGCACTTTAGGCCAAAAGAAAAATCACTTAATTAAAAACACTTATCAGGAAAGAATGTGTCTTAAAAGATATAATGTCATAAAAGTTATTTAGTTGCCATAAATAAAACGTAATTACACTAAGGTCTTGTAGTGTAATGTGAGCTAAAGTGATTACACTTTGCAAATCAATTTCTTTTCCATTTTTTTTTTGTTTCATGCAAATCAATTTGTTTGCTTAATGCATGTTGTCAACATTTGAAATTTTTCGTCCATATGCATGTCATACTTCATATTTCTTTCTTTTTTTTTTGGGGGGTCTCACACTTCTTATTTCGAACGTGACCTTTTGTAAATATTTTTATTTTTTGAATTATTTTATTCGTCGAATCACCAAAAAGGAAAAAGGAAACATAGAATTCTAAAAAATGCAAATTGCCCCTTTAAATTAATATTACTTCTAATGCTGAGTATTCTTAACGCATCGTCACATCCTTGTCAATTTTAAATTAAATGAAAATAATTGAACTCTTAAAATTTATTCTACAAATTAATTAAGGGGAATTTAATTATTTGGAATAGTTTATTGATCTAAACACCTTTTCACTTAAACCAAAACTTATTACTATAATTAATTATCAACAATCAATCAATCTCTAATCATATTGACAACAAGAAGCAGCATATGGATCCAACTCCATAAATTAGGCTTGAGCAACAAGCTCTGAAACCAAACAACTTTAATAAAGTAAAGAGGACTAATTAGAGAAAAAATGGTAAAAAATACTCCAACAAGGTGATGGTGTTGGTAGTGATGATGCTAATCGTGGTGCAAGCTGATGACTATCCTAGGCATTTTGTCGAACACTTTTCTGCTTCAAAACTTGTTTCTCATGATCCTTTGAGTGAGGAGAAGCCGACCAAAAAACAGATAGATTGCTATATCCTGTGCACTAGCCGCTGTTGGGGACTTATGAAATGGCCTCCTAGGTTTAACGACTGCCATGAGAGATGTATGATGGAGTACAAGGAGGGAAAACCTCACAGTTATCATATGGATTCCAAATCAAACATGGAGCCAATATAGGTTCTCACTTCTATGCTTTGTCTTTGTATCATTATCGTTAGAGTAATATTATCAATACACCAGTTATTCATATATGCATTACTTCACACACTGCACATATAATAATATCTAAATTTGACTAGATCCATTTCTGTATGGATCAATAAGATAGTGCTTGTATATTGTGGTTTTCTCTTCTTTTTTTCGTTGTTTTTTTGTTTTTGAGGGCTTAGTTATATATCTAATTATTTACTTGCCAACGATGCACAGATAACACAAGTAGCGTGGAAGAATACTAAGTGGAATCCTCCTCCAGGCTCCTACAACTGCAAGATAAAATAAGATTTTAGTCATGATTTTCTGCATTAATAGAAAAAGTGATACTATTGCCTACTACTATAAATGTTAATGAAAAAAATAAACATACAACAAATCAAGTACATACAAACACTTCCACTATTAAGCTACTAGATGTATGCTAGCAGTGAGTGACTTTGGTAGTATACTTGAGATTCTGGATTAAAACTTCGTGCTATATATATAATATATGTACTATGATTCACTCAAACTCCTTTACAAATCAATTATATGGATTATTATAATTATAATTATTATTGTTATTATTACTATTGTTATTATTTTATTATCATTAGTTTTATTATTATTATTATTATTATTATTATTATTATAGAAAGAACCTCATGTTCTACTTAGGATGCTTATAATATTTCAAATTTAATTAGCACCGAAAAGTATTTCAAATTTAAACTATGATTATCTCTCAAGTTTCAACATCTAGATATGGAAAAATGGTTTGTGCCTGTATGGAAAGTTATAAAACTTACCTCACAAATTAATATGAAGATTGCACACCCATCTGCCAACACTCATGTGTTAGGTACAATAAACCGTGTATAAAACCAAAATAGTTATGTTGAAGAATGAGCAAAGATCTGTTTTCCTGCTACATCCACTTTGTGTTCGGTTTTGAAATTTTCAATCATTTTGAGTCATATAATGTAGTGGAAGTACATGAATTTCTGCTAGAAGCACCCTCAAGATTTTATGAGGAGTTTGGTAGTAAGCAGCATTGAAGTTAATTCTTAGAGTTGTTAGATGTGATTTCCATTTTACAAAAAGTAAGGGAGAGAGAGAAAGAAAATGGATCATAACCAAATTGGTCGTTCTTTACAATTCTAATTCTTGTTTTTCATTTCATTAAAAAAAAATCTTGTTTTTCGCTTAAATAGATAGCACACATGATAAATTAACAATAAAAAATAATACACTTTGTATAGTACTTTTTTTCACCTTGAGCACACAATGTATGTGTTTGTAGTAGAGTTCCAATAAATCACTTCAAAACATAAGATATTTTCTCATTGATTTCACATTTTTCAATAGTCTAAACGACAGAAATAAATAAAATATTATGTTTTAGTTCCTTTGATGAATTGTGTATTTTGTTTGTAATAATATATAGAAGTCTTAACTTGAATTAAAGATCATTAGTAGATCTATATTCAAATAGTTCTATTCCCACAATTGTTTCTCCACTAAAAGAAAATTCTATATCTCAATTGTAAACACATTTAACCCTTTTAAGTTTAAGGGTTGCTATGAAAAATGTATGATGGTTTGCAAGGAAGAAAATTAAAAGTTGTTGGTGATCTTCAACTCCTCCTTACCATGTGGATTCCACGGAGAAGATAATAATGCTTAGTTGTCCCAAAACTTCTACTGAATTTTATGTCTTAAATGATATTATACTCCATGCTATCAGCCTATATATGTGTGTATACACGTACGTGTGTGTGTATATATATATATATATATCTAAGAGATTAGAGGAAGAAAAATAATTGGACATAAATTTGAATAAATAATATTTTCGAGTATTAATACATTATATCTTCAATTCATATTTTTCCCTCCCTCCCTCTGTAATAATCAGTCACGCAAGCCTTGTATGACAAAGAAATAGAGATCATAGTATAAATCTGAATTTGTCTCTACACTTGAATGACTAGATTTTGCAAGATGGAAAGAATAATACAATGGGCGCCTGCAGTGCCACCCTAGCAAGCCAATATCAGGAAAATTCCGTATTAATTACAAAAGTAGGAACTTGAGCACCAAGGAAAATAATCATCTTCGCCCTTGGCCTTGTTGCAGTGCCACCCTAGCAAGCCAATATCAGGAAAATTCCGTATTAATTACAGAAGTAGGAACTTGAGCACCAAGGAAAATAATCATCTTCGCCCTTGCCGTTGTTGAATGGTCATGCCTTTGGGTGTCAACTGCTGAAGACTCTCTCTATACCAGATCATATTTGCAAGCATGAACCAATGTAATTATAACACAGCAGATGGAAACAAACTTAGACATCAGGAAGTTAGCTTTACACAGAGGGAGTCCTTATGAACTTCAGATAGCTCATCTGACTATCAGTTCTTTAACAATCAAAAGGACCAGTAAAAGCTAGTACTTCAATAGGATTCAAAAATCAACATGACAGACCCGATGAGCTATTCTGACCAGCCCATTCTTATCCACGAGACTCACTTGTTTGTCTGTGCAATATTCAACCAGAACTGCCATTTATATGTCCTGTGCGTTCGTCTCTTTTCACTTCACTGGACGAACACCAACAGTTCTTACACGAAATCGATACTGGGGCAGAGATTCTTCTTCATCATCATCGTCATCATCTTCACTGGAACCATCTTCAACACTGTCCCAGCGTGCATAGTCTAGAGCTGAATGTCCTTTTGGCTTTGGAATTGACTGCCATGCTTTGGATTTTTGCTCGGATGATTCCTTGTTTGGTGCTTTAGAGGCAATAGCTTCTGGTGTGGAATTCTTAGGCACATGATATTGGTCTCTTCCTTGTTCAGATGATATCTTGGAGTGTGTTTCAGGGCCAGGAAATGCAGCATTGCTTGTAGCCTTGCCAATCTCATCCTTCTGATCTCTCTGAATATTGGAAGTTTTCACATCTTTCTCTCCAATTTCTTCCTTTTTATCATCTCTTTTTAGTGGTACCTCGTCTTTGTCATCTCCCTCTTCTTCAATTTCCTCTTCTGACTCTGGTATTGGAGCAAGTGACTTTCCTTGAGCAAAAAAAGAAACCATTTCTTACTAATAGCTGAGAAAATACTTCCCAAAAGTCCAATAGTGCAATAAGTTCTCCCAATTTTGCACTTCAAACTGTCAATTATTGACCCAAAAGTTCAATGCTACCACAAAACAGTTAGGCACTTGACCAATTTATGTTCTCAGGCAGCTCATTGTATTTAACAAAATTACAGCATAAATTGTAGGCCCTCATACATAGTTGCTTACTGAATCAAAACTCAGTTTGTCCGATATCAAAAGAGGATATAAAGCAAAGGATTGCAGGTGTAAAATAAAAAATAAAAAGAGACATGGAGCATGATGCATGCAATTGATTTTGATCATATTGGATAGGGAAGAAAGGGCAGAGAAAAATGAACAAAACAAAAAATGTGATGCAGGATGCATTAGCACTTCAAGAAACCCTAAGTTTAAAGACCACATTACCTACAAATAATTATATGATTTGGGGCTAATTGTAATTATTAGTCTTTAGGGGTAGTTTGAATTTTGGGGCTGACTGTAATTTTTCTTACCAATGAATATGGTCTCTTCAGATCTGAATGGTTTCCAAACCCTAGAACCTTCTTTGTTACAATCTCAATCTATTGTATCCCTTTCCCTAATTCTGTCATGATTGGCTGTTGTTCACCCTTTCTACTACATCAAAACGACTCTCAGAATTATCCTAATTCTAAGGACTGTAATAACGCTACTAATTCGGTCAGAGTCATGAGTCACAGCAATACAAGTTGTCAGGAAGACCAATATGATTACTCCACTCAGTACTTAAAACCTCTCAAATAGAAACTTGGCAATATATGCAACTGCAACGGAAAAATCAGAGAAGAGATGACACCCTACCAATTGTGTCCTCAAGCGAGCTTGAAGGTTTTGATAGACCTCTGAGGATGGGTTCAATTCTAAGAGCCTGTTGACATCAAAAAGTGCTGAATGGTACTCCTTGAGGGTGACTAGAGTTTGAGCTCGCAACATCAGTGCTCCACTGTGCTCGCTATCAAGCTCAAGCACTGAGGTACATTCTTCTGCTGCCTGTGATAGTAGTGACAATAGTTAACTATATCCAAGAAACAATTTTAATCAACAATCATACAGAAAAATCTTTGCAAAAGAGACAAATGAAGAGGGGGAGAAACAGAGGGATGACAAGATAGAAAAATGATAAGCACCAACATTGTAATTATAAGAGAAAATCCAACTAATATGTATCTATACATATACACACACACAAAGGCTTGAACTTTGGGATTGAAGAATCATAAGACTAATAATTCATCATCAATAGAGCAGCTTGTATTTGTTGACATTTGTTACTAGGTATTGGTCTCTAGACAGAGTTGTGGCACAAGGAAATGAACACATTCAATCAACATTTTTTTCATTTACAGTTGATTATATGGTGGCGACTTCTACTTACAGACTACAGTGAAAGGATGGTGCCCCTCCATCCATTGAGACAGACCCATAATTGCACGTGGATTTAGATATTAATTTTAGGCATCCATAAAGCGTAAGCAAGATTACCAAATTTCATCTATGGGCTATATCAGTTTTGTCTTTCTATAGCTGTTTCAAAAATGAAATTTATAGCATTCTAGAGAGAACACTCTCTATGGTAGTATGACTCATACTGTTCTGCAAATAAATTTAATATTCTCTAAGCGTGTCCTCCTAAGTGGAACATTCGAATTATTTCTTACACTCCAAGTGTCAAAATCTATGCAAGCAGCTGAGAATTCCTCAAGCAAATGCAAACAACAATTTTCCTAAGACAAAGGAAAAATATATTAGCAACACTAAAAAGTACAAATTCAATCCAAGAGTACAATGATCGATCAAAAGTAACAAACGGTACCAGCAAATTTTTTCCATGGTAAGATGGTATATAATATGAAAAAAAGAAAAATAGAATCCTACTTCGAAAGACTTTCCAAATAAGGGTGTTTCTTCTTTATGAGTAGGGAGTGCCAAAAGTACACTGAATTTTATTATCTTCGTTTACTGATAACTTTTGTATTTCTGGAGGACATAAGCATAATAATTTGGAACAAAAATCACAAATATTATTCAAATTTATCATTCATAAATCCAAATTTCTCACCTTTTCTTAAGTAAAACCATTTTTACAATAAGAAAAAATCATTTCTTGATGTTTACAGCAGAACCCCCTAAACTGTATCGCTAAATAGATTCGAATTGCAGAGAAAATAGGACCCCCACTTAATACCAATCATGAACAAACACGAATTTGAAAAATAAGCAATTAAAAAAGAAAACACAAATCAACAATTACCCTCTTGAAATCGTGAAGCTTGAGGTAACAAGCAGCTCTATTGCTATGCAAAGCGATCGTCTGGGTTTTGGTCTTAGCCATCCCAATAGCCTCCGTATAGAACCCTAGGGCCACCTCGTAGCTTCCGTCGCGGTACATCTGGTGAGCGCGCTCGATCTTGTTCAAAGGAGAAGCTGCCATGACCTTCGATTGATCCACAATCGATCAAAACCATTCAAAATTTTCAAACTTTGAATCAAAATAAGGCAAAAAAAATTTTGAATTTTGGATAATTTGCTGCTCAGTTCACATATATATACAAAGATAGATAGAGCACGAGAGAGGAAGCAGACGATGCAGGAGTTATAAGCGTACGAGCTATGAATTGCGCTGATTGAGACGCGCATTCTTTTGTCTTAATTATTATTTTTTAATTATATGGAGTTAGATTTTCGTGTAATAAAAGAAAAGGAAAACGTAATTTCAACTTTGAAGTAGTCGTTTGGCTCAACAAGAAAAATAATTTTCCAGAAAAGTTAATCTAACAAAAGTTCGTTTTATGTTTAAAAATATTTTAACGTTAAGAATAATTAATTTTTAAATTTCAAATTATAAACATGATAAAAAAAATTAATTGATTATTACCTTAACATGTAATAAGAAAATCAATCAATTATTACCTTCAAGATAAAAGAAATAAATAATAAATATTATTTATTTGATACACTTAACAGTCAGCAATAATTTTCTCTCGACAAAATCAGTGCATATTAACTTCTAAAAAAATATTTTTTTTATCATAGATAAAACAAAATTTTCGTAAGAGATATAAAAAATAAGACTCAAATTCAAATATTAAATCCCAATTTTTTAAATTAATTATGTTGTGTGTCCTTGTATTTTTTTAAAAATAATTAAATAAAAATAAATTTCATAATATGACAAATTGATTTTCAATTGCAATGAAAGAAAATATTTATCTGTAAAACAATTAATTTTAATTTTCAAGAATAATTTTAACTTCTAAGCCCTCAAATATAAAAGCATGTGGAATTTCTTTGGTCTCAGTTCTTTTTCTTACCCTTTTTGTCTTGCTGAGGAAGATAGGTGTTGATTTGGATAGGTGCTCAAAGAGTCAAAGTCACAAAAGGCCCGCCAATTATTTGGAGTTGTAGGCACCGACAGGGACGATGTTGCACGTCATATGAGAAAGAAATTGAGACAATGCTCTAAAGTGTAAACTGTAAAGAAAGGAATCAGCACGTCATATGAAAGACAACGCAAAAATATATTGGCAGCACCAAATATTACAAATTCAACCTAAGAGTACATGAACATATCAGAAGTAACAAATGATACTAGCAAGTTCTGTACAAAAGATAAATTGATTCTATCTAATGCATCAAGCCCAGAAATTTTTAATGAAGAAGCAAGATTGATAAACACTGGTGCACGACATTGACAATCTGGTATTTAATGGGACTACCTATTTTATCATTTTGAATCAGATGTAAAGTGGGTTCATGAAATGTCTGATTTAAACTTGCTACAACATTCTCACCACCAAGATAGTGACAAGAGGTTTTATCATCTAAGTCTTACAACAGTTGTATAAATACACATAAATCATAGGCTTTCTATTCGCAAATAGGGAGACAACATTGTTCCTCCTAGTTTACTGATCAAGAACTGGAAGAGTTTGATGCAGAATTTCAGCTGCTTTCTCAAGCTCCTGCTCAGTTATGATCAATGGAGGCACAATCCTGACAACGTTTCCTTTTCCGGCAGTTAATACTAGAAGCCCAGAATTTCGGCATGCATCCACAAGAGGTGATGCAGGTACATCTAAATCAATTCCAATAATTAGTCCAAAACCACGAATCTCCCTCACATGTGAGTTTCCTCCCAACTTCTGCTTTAACAGTTCTCTGAAGTATAAGCCTTTCTTAGAGACAGCAGCCAAGAAATCAGGTTCTGAGATTTTCTCCAAAACAGTAAGAGCAGTTTTACAAACAAGAGGACTTCCAGCAAAAGTGCTTCCATGGTCACCGTAGTTTATCGCAGAAGCAACTTTTTCAGTCACTAGAACTGCTCCAATAGGTAGACCTCCAGCAAGAGGCTTCGCAAGTGTCATCATATCTGGAAAGACACCATAAGCCTCATGGGCCCAAAGCAGCCCTGTCCTGCCTAACCCACATTGAACCTAGAAAATAACATAAAAGTGTTTGTTAAAAAGAAAATCACAACGAAGAACTGAATATTTTGTCATTCAATATAATATGTCTGTGAGGAATTACTAAAATCTCTCTTTGCATCATGTGATGCTGGCCTGAAGAAGGAGATAAATTCGCGTATAATCCTTAGTTGCATATGCATACTTATATTAAGAACAAGCGTAGACAAGAAGATGCATTTACTACTCATAAAAGTGCAATTGCATATCAAGATTAGGTAGCATATACCTCGTCAAAGACAAGAAGAGCCCCAGCCTCGTCACAAGCAGCACGCAAAGACTGTAGGAATTCCTTTGTTGCACTGTATATGCCCCCTTCTCCTTGGATGGGTTCCACAAAAACTGCAGCAATTTTCCCCTTCTGTATTAATTCTTTTACTGCTTGGGCATTTCCATATTCTAGAAAAGTAACTCCAGGCATAACAGGTTCAAATGGTGATCTATACTGCACTTTGCTAGTCAAAGCAAGGGAACCCAAGGTTCTTCCATGAAAGCAATTGCTAAAAGCTATGAACTCTGTGGCTGGCTCTTTCCCATCAGTATTTGTGTGTCTCTGATACTTTCTTGCAAATTTAATAGCTGCTTCATTTGCTTCGGTTCCAGAATTTGCAAAAAACACACGATCAGCAAAAGATTTAGCCACTAGACGCTTTGCAAGCTCTACCTGCATCAACACTATACTAATTAAAGAAGCAGATGAAGCACACCAATGTGCCACACCTGTAAATGACTCCTATCAATGAACAAACAACAAAAGTAAATTGTTTTGACCTTTGAAAAGCTGGCATTCAAGATTAATGAAAATATCAAGAGATTTTCTGGTGTGAGACTGAACGTAACCAGAGACTTTCTAGTACCAAGAAGTATGGAACCTGAGATCTTAAACTCCATTGTTCTTAAGAGGAGGAGGATCTGCATGGAGTGACATTGGAGGAAGTGACACACACCATGCGAGCACGCACACACACAGTTTTATTTGGAAAAGAAAAAACAGAGTTCCAGTAACTGTGGGTTACCTTATATTAGATAAGCGTGTAATTTTATCAGATTTACTCATCCAAGACATTCTATTGATGCTATCCCACAGAACACTAGCAAATAGCAATGATCCTCTGTATAGTAATAAAAAATGTTTATAAACAAAGAATAATCAACACACGCCAGATGCTAAGCAAAGGGCAATATATAATTTGTACATCTCTCCCACCTAAACCTGACCAGCAATATACTTAAAAAACAGATACGATTATGCACAGTGCACAATCAAGAATGGCCAGTACCTTAATTTAGGACAAATTATGAAAGCAAAAGTAGTTGAAGTTATTATTTTTCCATGCTTTCTCAGCAACTGAAGACAAATTAGAAACAATTCATACAAACGTATAAATCATGGAATGCCCGTACCTGAGGCATCGTATAGTAAATATTGCTGACATGAATAAGATTACTAGCTTGCTCAATCACAGTCTTCAACATGTCTGGATCCCCATGCCCTAATGCATTAACCGCGATCCCGGAACTCAAATCCAAATACTCTCGCCCTGCAACATCATACAATTTACACCCTTCCCCCCTCTCAAGCACAACTGGTGCTCTTGCATAAGTTCCCACCAGAAACTTGGCCTCCATCTCAATCACCTCCTCAGTCTTCTTCCCCAACCCCAACTTCCCAGCACTATTAGGTGCTTCAACATCCACATTAAGACATGCAGTCAAAACCCTCCCACGACTAACTTGAATCACTGATTTTCCTCTCCCCAAAATGCTTTCTCTCTCTAAATTGAGAAATCGCCGGAGATTGCACGGTGATTGAGCAATTGAATTGTTGAGACAAATGTGAACGGCACTCATTGTGTGTGGCAAAGGTCTCAACTTTCCCTTTCCTTTACCTTAGCTGAAAAATGCAATAAACTAACAATTAGCTACCCATATAATTGAGACTCAATTTCAAGCAAAAAATAAAGTTTCTGGGTGGTTTATTTCCGACAAAAAGAGCGTGGGAAAATTGGAAAAAAAAAAAAAAAACTTTTTGCTGATTGACAGAACCAAAGCAACTTGCAGCAAAAAGCAAGAAAAACTATGGGGGACAAAACGTTAAATGAATCAAAACGGCAAGCTGAATAAATGAAATGGAAACAGAGAACAACATTAACGATGAGAATTGAATGCTGGTTTTTCCCATAAACCGAAATAGAGAAGTGAAAGTTGATGAAGATACCTTGATTCAGGATTTGAGAGGAGGGAGGAGTGTTCGTTTGGCGGCTACCGGTTTCTGCTGCTTAGTTTTAGATACAGGTAGGGATTCGTTTGGCGGCTACCGGTTTCTGCTGCTTAGTTTTAGATACAGGTAGGGATGGCAATTTGCTCCAGACCCGATGGGCCCCCGGTTTTGTTTTTTTACCCGTTCGGGTATGGGTATGAGGCAAAAAAAATGGGTATGAGGATGGAGATGGGTAATTTGATAGGGGCGGGTCTGGGGATGGGAAAGCCCTGCCCCACCCCGCCTCGCCCCGCACTGTATATATATATATATAAAATACATTACATAAATTTTTTTAAAAAAATTTCTTCACAAAAAGGCTTCATTATGGCCTAAGGTTTTCCCACACTAAATCACCAACACATTGACTTGACTCTTCCTCCCTCAGTCCCTCGACCTTGAGTTCCATTTTCCCCAAACCTAAATTTTTTTTCTTTTTTTTTGTTGGCTTTGTAGAATATAGAGAGTGGTTCAACTTCAACCAACATTAGAACTTCATAAATTGTACTTATTTTATTTG
>QAOA01002143.1:102486-128093 GCA_003255065.1 Cercis canadensis | reverse complement strand
AAATATTTACATTATACTATATATTTATATACATAAATATTTTAAATTTCATATAAAAATAAATATTTAAATTATCAATAATAATATCATAATCAACAAAATAGATATATCAAAATTTAATACCGAATTTTAAAAATCTCTCCAAATCCTAAATGTTAGTTTCATGACCACTTAACTCAATAATATTACGCCTCTTTAACAAATAAAATTTATATTTTTATCAAAAATAATAGGGAAAAAACATCAGAATAAACAATAAAGTGATTCCAAAAGTCTTTCACTGGCCGAACCCAAACAAGTAACTAGCTTGAATATGTGGCAGATTTATCAATTACACGCAACTCAAATAATTAAATCAACATAAATTTAGAGAGATGTTAGATTCAAGTTATTGTATTTTAATTATAAAAAATATTAACAATTTAAATAAAGTTAAAATGTCTTTTTTATTACATCAGATAAAAGAAAAAAAAAAAGCATACAATTGAAAGAGCCTTTTTTCAGAAAACAAACTTTTCTTTTGAGGTCAAAACAAAATTAAAATGTATTGTCTTTCACCTTTGATTTGGAGATATTTTTTTATAGGATGATTTGGAGATATTAACAATTCAAGATAAATGTTTGGTGAAATTGTCATTTTTGTCCCTTAACTTTATTTCTATTTTGTTCCAAAACTTTTTTTTTCCAATTTTGTCCTAAATGTTTTTTTAATTATACTAATGTTTTTTCAACCCCTAACTCCGTTACAAAAACTAACTAAATGTGCTTAGGTGGTATATTACATGGTTAATATATGCACACGTGGCATAGTAATATGCCAAAAAAAAGTGAGAAATGCATTCAGCACTAATAACACCTCAACATTAAAGGGGAAGAGGGTTTCATATGAAATGAGAATGTTTTAGTGACTATGGAGTGTTCATCTTATTTGGCACATTGTTATGCCACATGTGTAATATTGCCAACATAATATGCCAGCTAAGCACATTTTCATTAGTTTTTGTGATAGAGTTAAGGGTTGGGAAAACATTTGGAACAAAAGAAAGTTTTGGGACAAAATCGAAATCGAATGTAAAGTTAAGGATGAAAATTTCTATAGATATTTTTATAAATGACATTTTTGGACCGTCTTTAAAGATCCTATCAAACTAGTCTACAATGTGTCCTCTAATCCAAGAAATAAGATAATCTCCCTCACCTAAATATATTTTTGTACCCAAAAGAAAAGCTAGTCCAAAACATTTTTTTTTTGGCCATACAAGACCAATATCAATGTTAACTATGTTATCAATATTTTCTAGACTTTCGAATTTAAATCTTCACTACATGAATAATAAACACCATATGATTCTCTTTCTTTTGATTTGCACAATTCTAATTTTTGTTGAGTTTTTCAACAGCTTTTTATTGTAGTGAAAAAGAGTTATTTTAATTAATTAATTATTTATTTTTATGTATAATACATGATAAATCCAAAAAAGCTTATTAAACTTCGAACTTTAATTAAATTCAGGGCATCCAAAAATTAATAAATAAATGTAATTAAAATTGTAATATGTAAATTAAGTTAAGAATAAAAATCATCATGAGTATATCAATACTTTTTGCTTATTCTATTTTTCCGTGTAATTCAATTCTAACATCTTCGATCACAATTCAAAAAATAAACAATAATGCAATAAATATGTAAAAGAAGTAAAATTTTTATGTCTTTTTTTTTTTTTTTTCATTTTTGTTTGATCAACTAAGCCCCAAAACAAAATAAAGGTACCAAACATAAATAATATCAGAGTTGGGGTTGGGCTTGCCCCTAATACGGCGTAGTCCTTTCTTTCCGTCCTCTTTCGCCTTGTCTCTCTCTCTCTCTCCCCACTGTAAACCCTAAACTGAAATTCGCATTGAACTTTCTGCTTGTTCGTTTATATATTCACTCGTTCATAGTAACTTCACCTCTCCTTGCCTTTCTCCTTTCCTCTTCCTTCCTGGCAACCACATACACAGTCTGCACGCGCACGCTGAGAGCTTCCTGATTTTGGGTTTCAGTTTAGTACTTGCAGATTGAAATTGTATCGTACTTGTTCAATTCTCCTCGGTCACTGAAAGGTAATGCTTCTTGATTCATGTCATCGTTCTTTCTGCGCTTAAACTGAGCTTTTGCTTCGGTAGTAGGACTGTATTTCTTTGAAAATAATTTTGGGGATTTTGGGTGTGCCCATGAGCTGAAACCGTAGTATAATGGAATTAGGTTGAGAGAGTAGCTAGATGGCATTGGTATTTTCAATTCCCAGTAGCCAAAATCATTTTTTTTCGCATTTGAAATTTCTCGTCAAGTTAAATTGGTGTTTAATTTCCGTATGAACAAATGGGTTTTCATGAAAGACTTGTTTTTGACTGTTCGCATGTTCTGTTGTTTGGTTGTGATTGTAAAGTGTCTTCATTTATTCGTGTGATAATTAATTGGCTAAGGTAGATAAGCTGATTTTTGGATTAACATGTTGTAGCATAGGAATTATATGTAATTTTCATGTCTAATGTGCACAAAGAAATTTCCTTGGAAAGGAATGTGATGTGTGTAAGGATGGAATAGTGATTTTGAAGAAGCTTACTTGTTAGATGAGATGCAATCATGAAGAGACTAGGTTCTAGCTCAGCTCCCATCTCCAACTAAGAAAAACAGAGAAAGAGTCTGTGATTGTTAAATCATTTCATTTTATTTTTCTTATTTTTCAGTTTCTTATGTTATAAAGGTGAGAAAAGAAAAGAAAATGTAGCAAAGTTATTAAGTTCAACTTTTTTCCCATTTAATTGTAATATGGTTGTCGACTAAGTTCTTATGTTATTGTTAGCTAATATAATCAATGAAAAATTGTCATAATATTGTCAACTTTCCTAAACATTTAATGCCATATTGACATGATTTCCATATAAAATGATATGGTATGCAATAACGTTGGGTATTTTTGAGTTCCTTGTAATCATTATTAAAAATATCATTTGTATGATTTCTCTCTCTCTTAGGGAGATTTTCTGGTTCAGAGGCTTGTTTTCCCCAATTAGAAAAGCTCCCAATATCCATAAGGAACTATGTATTATTCAGTAAAAAATGAAGCCATTTCATACTCCTTGAAAACTGTTTACTAATTTTCCATGGTTCATTGGACTGATACATAGTTTCCCGATGGATGCAATTAAGAAATGGTTCTGATGATTCTCCTTATTCATCCAAATTTTGTAGAAGTGTTATGTTGAAAAGTTATAAAATGAAGAGGCTTGAGTAGGTGGAAGTGAAGAGCTGTAAAATTTTTAAGGTGCTCAAGCTGGCTGGGAAAAAATTTACTGCATTTTCTTATTGAATTATTTTCCTAAGTTTTACAGACTTGATGACGTATTTTAGTGGCTCTCTTTTGTGGAGTAGCAAGCATGACCTTACAGGGGAATTTTCTTAAATGAACATCTTATGTGCACTATTTTTCATTGAATGGTGTCCTCTTGTTCACTATTCTTTTCCTTGTGCCATGCTTAGACTTTCTTTATCTTCCAAAATTTAGAAGCATTTGTTTTAGTATTTTCTATTGTATGTTAATGTTATGACATGATGTCTTGAGGTTAGATGATAAGAAAGAGTAACTATGTAGAACCCAAGTTGCTTGTGATGAATGCTTATGGGAGAATCAAGTTGGTATTATTTCATTTTCCTAATTCTTATATGAACCTTCTTATGCTGTCCTTCAAGCTATCAAATTTTATGACAGTTTAGTACAGATAGGGAAGCTAATAGTTAGTGTGTTGGATATGAGCGGTTTATGTGAATTAAAAAGTTCAATTATATGGTAGATAAGTTGACTAGTGGCATATGGAGATACTCTTTTCTGGACCTTAGATGTGGAAAGCTCAGTGATATTGAATTGCTGACACTGCTGTGAAATTTCTTTACATAATTCATACTTGTAAATATCTTAATATTGAAATTATTGGATGTGGAGATTTGATGGGCGTTAATCATGGTGGTTATAATTGGAGAATTCACATGGCCACTTTCTTATAGGAACCAAATTTGGCTGTCCAAGAATTGACCAAATGTGGAGTTGGCATGCTTTAGATGACCTCAAACTCTTGATGTTACGAAAATTCTTGAGGTGACTTATTTATATAAGATAGTCGGCTAATGAAAAAAAAAAGGGAAAAAGTTCAGGGGATCCTTTGCCAGCACTCTGTTTTGCTGACATAGTTAGGGGTAATATATAATTGTGTTGCACATTAATTCTTTATTTCTCATTATTGTAATTAATGGACAGGGAACAAGTAGATTTTGGTCACCTGATCATCCGCGTTGTGACATTATATATAAATATATTTCAATTGAACTAAATTTGGTCAGCTGTTAAGATAATGGCTGGACTGTTGCCCGGTGATGTTTCTCATCATGGAACATATCAAGGTGGTTCTCAAAGATACTCTCAAGAGAAGCCTGAGGATGGTTCTCGTTGGTACTTTTCAAGGAAGGAAATTGAAGAAAACTCACCATCCAAAGGAGATGGCATAGATTTGAAGAAAGAGACTTACCTACGCAAATCATATTGTACCTTTCTGCAAGATTTAGGCATGAGACTTAAAGTGTGAGTTTCTCTGTCTTTTAAAACACACTATTTTTTTTTTTTTTTTTTTTTTTTTTGGGGGGGGGGGGGGGGGGGGGTTGGTATTAAAGCTTTATCTCAACTGCTATGCGCCCTTTGTTTTGTCTGTTTAAGTTAATTTTTGTTTCTCATTGGTTAATTAATATAGATTGTGTGTCTGGTCTGCTGGAACTCTTTATTTAGTCTAGGTGGAAGGTAAGGTTGTGCAGTCACCCCCCCTTCCCCCTTTTTCTCTCTACAGGAGCACATTGGGAGCATACAAGCTTGTTTATTTATATTTATGTTTCTGACATTTTGGGAAAAAAATATTATGTTTATCAGACGAATAAATAATAGTAAAAATGTCTAACATAATTCATCATAATCTTGATCCTGATTTTATTGTGATGCAGACCCCAGGTAACCATTGCCACAGCAATAATTTTTTGTCATCGATTCTTCCTTCGTCAATCCCATGCAAAGAATGATAGGAGGGTGAGTCTGTATTCTTTTTTTTTCTTTCCTCATCTTCTGTATTATGTTTTTATAACATGAAAATTGTTGGGTAACTGTTCTGATGAATGTATGCTTTTTGTATAGTTCAATAAGCAGTAGTGTCATATATGCATCCTTCATTGTGGGGTATTTAGATCCACCTGTTTCAATGACTCTAGCTAATCTCCACGGTGTGACTGAAAAATGAAATATTCTGGGGGTTCATCTATTTAGGTGAATTTTGTAGTTCTATAAATTTTCCAATGCATCCCATGTTGGATAGAAAGGAGAAAAATCTGCATAGATATAAATGATATACCCAACTTGCAGAAACTATCTATATACTTTTGCAGTCTTCTCCTTCTCCATTTCCAATTTTATCTAGAGTTTTCCAATAAACACATATTTCATTTCTCTTTGTACTGAAAGGGTCCTATTTCTCTGTCCTTTATTGCATTTTCATATGTATCGGTTGATTATATACTCTTTTTGACCCGTAATTCTTCATAAATCATATACTCATACTATACATGGGTAGTGCTACCTGCTCCCTTGGCACTTTATTGTAATATCTTTACTTATGGAAGAGCTAAGTAAGTAATACAAATGACATGGTATGGTAGACATAGAATATTCAAGCAGGCAGAATTTATCCTACGGGAGCTAGTGATTGAAGTAGGCACACAGACTACAGGGACAGAGTTTTGGAGCACATATTTCTATATAAGGTTGAATGAGGATTGGAGAATTTATGTGGAGTCAATATTGATTAGAGATTCACATTGCTAATCCAAAACATGTAGGATAACTGTTGCTTTTGTATGAGGAAACATGCACATGTACCTGGTTGATATAGGATATATCTTTTGTTTTCACAACTATTGTTTAATATATTAAGTATGATACATGTGATGGAATTTTACATTAGATAAATGATGATAATTAGAAGTTAACATGTCTTGCAGACCATTGCAACAGTGTGCATGTTTCTTGCTGGGAAGGTTGAAGAAACTCCTCGCCCTTTAAAAGATGTCATTCTTGTTTCATACGAAATTATACATAAGAAGGATCCTGCAGCAGTTCAGAGAATTAAACAGAAGGTATATCTTATACCCCTCACTCCCTTGTGGTATGTGTCAAGCAGTTTTTCTGCTTCATCATTGAACTAGCTGTTGTTGAATTAACTGTTTCATGTTAGTTTGATTGAATTCGTTGCATTCAATGATAATTTTGTGTTCTTATCTTCCACTTCAACTTCCATTTGAGTGGTCAAAATTATGTTCTTGTCATTGAACAGCTTAGTCCCTGCTGCAAGTAGAGAATGGGCTAATGCATGCAACAATTTTGATATGCAAGTTATATCTGAAATTTGCTTTCTGGAATCAATTTTATCTTTGTTTCTGCGTTTTCTTTCAGATTTCTCTTAAATTTTCTTTGTTCCTGCGATGCATCTCGCTTTTGTAACGTGATAATTTTCTCATGTAATTACTTTTACTTGCAACTATGGCACAGGAGGTGTATGAACAGCAGAAAGAATTAATCTTACTTGGAGAGAGGGTTGTTCTTGCAACTCTTGGTTTTGATCTTAATGTGCACCATCCTTATAAACCTCTTGTGGAGGCAATAAAGAAATTCAAAGTTGCTCAAAATGCCCTTGCTCAAGTTGCATGGAATTTTGTTAATGATGGGTAGGAAGAGTATACCATTTTTATTTTGCCCCATGGCCTTTCGTTTTCTTTTCCTGAAATTGGGATGTGGTATGCAGACTTCGGACATCTCTTTGCCTGCAATTTAAGCCCCATCATATTGCAGCTGGAGCCATTTTCCTTGCTGCCAAGTTCCTCAAGGTGAAACTCCCATCAGATGGGGAGAAGGTCTGGTGGCAAGAGTTTGATGTCACCCCACGCCAATTGGAGGGTTGGTGTCCTCCTTTTTTTTCAGTACTAGTGGTATAAAGAAATGAAAAACAAAGTTGGTGTTCCTCTTTCGTCCTTGTTTCTCTTTCTTTCCTCGCCTTGTCTAATTCTTGTGGCTTATCTCTTTCCTTTTCTGAGTGGTGGTGTTTGAGGAAGAATTTTAGTGACTAATTAATGAGGATTGTGGTTGGGATATAAAACAAACAAAGCGAGATCAAATAGATACAATCAATCTAACAATCAATATAATGTGATCATTTATACTGTATTATTATTACCATGAAAGACCAATCGTGTACACTTACTTTCTGCAGAAGTTAGTAATCAAATGTTGGAGCTGTATGAACAAAACCGAGTGCCACAGTCCAGTGACGTTGAAGGAACTTCAGGAGGTGGGGCTGCCAATCGGGCCACTGTAAAAGCTCCAACTAGCAATGATGAAACTGCAACCACAAACAGTAATTCCCTGACTGGAGGCACAAGTTCAAGACATGAAACTTCAAAGCCAGCTTCTAAGACAGTGTTTGAGTCATCTGCTACTAATCATGTTGGGCGTCCAGTCTCAAACCATGGTAGAAGTAATGATTATGGTAGCACAGAGCTGAAACACAGGGCAGAAGATGACGCCAAAAGCAATCAACTTACTGAGTGGGAACCTCTACCATATAAGGAAAGCTTACAGGAAGCTCAAGACGTGGTGAGATCTCGACCAGCTTATGATGAGGAGGAAGAAGACAATGTTGGGAGAAGTGAAATGAAGGAAACTGCTGAATTGAAAGACAAGCATACTAGCAGAAACCTAGATAACAGAGATGGTACATTTGGGAGGCCTCCTCCGGAAGCTATGAAAAGAATTGATAGAGACAAGGTGAAGGCTGCACTAGAGAAACGAAGGAAAGCATCTGGTCATGTAACTAGAAAACCAGAGTTTATGGATGATGATGATCTCATCGAGAGGGAACTGGAAGATGGAATCGAACTGCCTCCTCAGAGTGAGAAGAACAAGCAGGATAGGAGGCAAAGCTGGTCTAAGCCCTCTGATAGATCAGATCATGAGAACATGCAGCATGGAAGACATCAAGATCATGCAGGAGATGAGCATCATCAAGGAACAAAGGGTCTGCCCTCATATGAACCAGATCTAAGTACTGTGGAAGAAGGGGAGGTATCAGCACTTGATGATGTTGGTCCTGGACTTCAGTCACCCAAGTCAAGCAACCGCAAGAGAAAAGCGGGGAGCTCACCTGATAGAGTAGTGGAGGGGAAACAACGGCATAATTATGCTCCTGGACCTCACCACCATAATCGTTATGACTATATGGAAGATCGAGGCAAAGTCAGCCGACTTGGTCATTCTGAGAGGGACAGCAAAAGACATGCACAAGAAAACCATGTTTAAGACTGTTTGCTGCTCCTGGCTATGGCATTCTCAGCTGTAATTGTTCTGATCTCTAGTCTGGCATACATGGTTCTTTGCAATGATCATGGAACATCCTCTGTTCTGTCCTGACACAGCCACACCTGAGTTGCTGTTAAGTCCCATGGTCAAAGGCTTTTACTATATTGAAGATAACTCTGCATTCTGGAACTCTTCAACTTGGTTGGTTGGACCAAAACTTCCCTTATATTAAATTCTCTACTCCTCAATTTATGAGTATATGGGAAAATTTGTATAATAGAAAGTGAAGTATATATAGATTGAAGATGGACTTGTAACGGATGGTCCATTTTCCGGAAACCTTATCAATGTTTTAATGATTATCCCTGTGAAATAATAGTGACTATGATGATGATGATGATAAACAAGAAATTTTAAATTGTGAAGAGGGGGAATTTGTCAGCGATGTAGCCTTTCCTTTTCAAATATAATGAATGAATGATGATCATGCAGAAAACCAATGACTTGCTGGTTTACTAGCATCCTGCCCCTTTCTCATTCTGTGTTTGCTTTGGGCTGGAGTTTCCTCTAGGTGGTGAGACTGTTCTCTGTTTACATGACTCTGCAATTAGTTTCTGGATGATATGTACTTCACGGTAAACAAAGAAAGTTCGTTTCTAATTTAGGCGTGTATGTCTAAATTTTTTTACATGACTCTGCAATTAGATACTTTTTGAAAACGTATCTGCTCATTGCACTAGTATGATCATGCGCAAACATATACATGCACAAATTAAGGAAAGACAAAAAAAAAAAAAAAAAAAAAAAAAAGAATTTAANAAAAAAAAAAAAAAAAAAGAGAAAAAAGGAATTTACAATGAAAGAAATTAAAACTTACAATCTTCAATGAGTAACTCACGTAAATGTTTACACTTCATCACCAAAATTATTACAATTACAATCGGAAAGATCTTGATTAGTCATGCATGAATCATGGTACATCTTTCATGTGTAACTATGATCAAATAATGACCTTTCTATAATCGCATGATGACATTCTTTTAAAATTATTAATCCTTTCTTTAATAATGAAAGAACCTTAGAGTTGTTCTTCAAAATCTATCATTTTTCATATAATCACAATTTGGCCTCATTTAACAACCATGGTTAGAAAACAATGTTCAACCCAAAATAAAATAATTTTTTTTAAATTTATTTTTAAGTAAAAATAACACTTGTGTGACTTTTGATCGCACAAATTTTCACATTTTAAACGTAAACAAATTATAATATGAAGTTATTAAATAGTGTATGCAATACCAAAATATTTTTTTGGATTTATAGAATATGAACATCATTAATAATAACGAGTAAAGAAGATTAAACCAACAAGCCACCAAACATTTTTTTTGAAGATTCTGAATTTGTGAATAATTAATATTTCCCCTCTCTTTAATTTCTTAAATTATATATAAAAAAAAAAAGAATCTAGTAAAGAAAAGGACAAAAAGCAAAAAGGTACAAATAATGTATAGCCATTTGGAGGGAAACATCACAAATTTCAAACTCAGACAAGGACTCCGCAAAACATGTTTACAACCAAAAAAACCCCGCAATTTTCAAACTTCTCATAAAAAAAGAAAAAAAAAATTCCCGCAAAGGCCAGAGAGAGTAAGGCATTTGTTCGAATTTAATTTAATTAATTTCTTACCAATAATCCTAAATTCTCTTATTCTTTGTCCAAAGACCATTCTTCCTCTTCTTCAACTCCAACTTCGCAACAACCCCCTCCTCCTTCCTCTTTGTATTCATCGGAAACCCTAAATTCCCACCTTCCTGTACCCAATTCTCACAGAAAGCTGAGATTTTTCTCTCTGGGTGGAGGAGGAAACAGAGGAATTATCGGGTATGTCGCAGAGCAGTGGGATTACCAGCAATGGGTCCGGTCCAGATTTTCACCTACCGGACGAAATACTCTCCGTGATTCCGACCGACCCATATGAACAGCTCGATCTGGCTCGGAAGATTACTTCCATGGCCATAGCTTCGCGGGTTTCCAACCTCGAATCAGAAATGGGTCGGATGAAGCAGAAGCTTTACGAAAAAGACCGGATTATATACGAGCTTGAGGAGAAGGTTTCGGGTCTTAATCATGCGTGCCAGGAAGCTGAGTCCAGGTTGAACAACGCTCTGGATGAAAATGTGAGTGGGATTTTTCTCAAAAATTGTTTTTTTTTTTTTTTTTTTTTTNNNNTTTTTTTTTTTTTTTTTGTATTTAAATTTGTAATCATTTTTTGTTATCATGTTGAGCTGTTGTTATTGTTATATGTTGTTTAAAGTAGATAGGTTAATTATATATAAAGGTTTTATGGTTCAATTGTTATGCCCTGTTGAGCAGATGACTGTATTGGGATGCTGTATTCTGTCCAAAGAGTTTATTTGTCTGAATATTTTCTTAATTATGTTGGTTGAGAGTGAACGGGGGAATTGGAGCAGATGCATAACTGAACTGTTGATCATCACTAGTTTATATTTAGTTGTTAGTATAGCAAAAAGAGAAGAGATTTTCTACTCTAGCACTGTAGTGTCAAATTACTGGAGGAAAAAAATGAAAACTGAGGGACATTTCGTAATGAAGTAAACATGGTTGAAGGAAGGTGATGGATGAGCAGGTCACAATGTGTTGTTGTCTCTTGTCTGTTTGTGTTTGAGGAATATGCTGATAGTTTTCTTCAACTAGATGAAGAATTATTAGTTATTGGTCGTTTATAATTGATTTAAGATGGTGTCTTTTCTTCTTTTTGGTTGTAGACAAAGCTTTTAAAGGAGAGGGATCAATTAGCAATGACAGCTAAAAAGCTTAGTCGAGACTTGGCAAAGGTGAGAATTGAACAAATGATTCCATGGTTGAATTTTGTTCTCTTCGTACTTCCCATTTTACTTTTATTTATCTGCCATAGGTGTGTAGAATTTGTCTACTGCATAATTTTGAACCAGAATGCCTTCTGATTTCCTTTTCTTTCCATCTGTTTTAATTCAAGTGAGACAGACATATATTACAAGTTATAAATGGAAGACAGACAAGTAATATCAACTCATAGTTTATGTTTTATCTGCTTTAGTGATTTGTTCTGATTGCATTACTACTACTGGGTGTCTGCCTTGAACAAGATGCTTGTACTTTTGTTCCATATTCAGTGTTGGATTTTACTTCGGTATCATAATGGACCTTCTTCTAAGCTAGATAAACCACCTTCTAGGCTATGTTTTCAATATAAGCAATGAAAACCTTGACCTCCAAGTTATAGTAATAGAGCCTTGAAGATATGTTGGCTGTCAAAATTAAATGGGCACATGACTAAACCATTGTCTGTTGTAGCTGTGAACTATACAAACTAATTCTATAATCACAAAAACTACAAATGCAACTAAAAGTATTACCTTTGGTGAAAGGAAGTATTTTGCTAGGCCATGGCCATGATCTGAAATCTCCGTTTGTCCAGTCCATCTTGTGATGGCTTGTAAAATTATAATTGTCCTAGAAATACCTTTGTTGACACGTGGACTTGGGGTGAAGTAGAATCCAATTCGTTACATTATGAAATGAAATGGAGAGCATAACTAGCAAAATGCAAGTGCTAGAATCTTCATCCTTATCCTCTTTGGACATGGTCAGCTATCAAGACATTCAAAGACAAGGATTCATTATTGGAAGATGAGCGACTATAGAAAAATGTGATATTAGCTGATCAAATTGATTGAGTGAGGGTTGATAAAGGTGGAAATTTGGGAAAGCTTTAATTCTTTAAGTCAAGTCACCGATTTAGAGGTTGTATTTGAAACATTATACTAATCCTTGAAGATCAATGGTGAGGATAAACTTTACCTCTGTGATAGATGTTCCTGTTGGGTTTAAAGCATTTTTTGGATGTGATAGATATTAAAGTGATGCCTGTTATGTGCTTAAGTCATCACAAGCAGTGGTTTTTCTCATTTGATTGCTTTTGTTTTTATTTTTCCTTGTGTTACTGTTGTCTGTATGTCCGAATCATTACTGTTCAATTAGATTGTCAAATGTTGATTCTTTTTAAGTAGACCTGACAGCTTATTTTGTTTTCTTGATAGTTGGAGACATTTAAGAGACAACTAATGCAGTCCCTGAATGATGACAATCCTTCTGTAAGATATTGTGCTTAGACTTCACTATAATAAATTAATATATTTGAGTTTTCTTCTGAATATGACCAGTATTATTCTCCTAAAGAAGTTTTCTCTCTCTCACTTTTATTTGTTCTTCCCAGCAAGCTGAAACTATTGATATTGGAACCTGTGATCAATCAGTTCCAAAGGCATATCCTGATAAAGGTACTTCCTAGGCTATCATATTATCCATTTCACATAACCTTTCCAGTGAATTGATATTGAATAAAACCACTTTTCTTGTTGTTAAAGGGCATAAATTTTCTCCTGTGTCTATACGCATTTCTCTTTGTATTGCTTACAGATGATGATGGAAATGGCTATGTGGCACATCGTTCATACAATGGCTCTAATGATGTGGGCAACACAGTTGATGAAGGTAGATGACATTCCCAGTTTTATTATTAGTTGTAGGTCAAGCTGTTATTATTGCGCAATTTATAGTCAGCTCTACTTCTAAATATATGTATGATCCTCCTCAAGAAATTACTTATGTATGTAGGAAAGGAAATAATTATTTGCCTTTCAGCAATTCTGTTTCATCTCCCATGCATATTTTGAAGAACTTACAAGTAAGAACTAAGGTGTATTATCCTAAAGGGAACCAAAGGAAAAAAGAAATTGGGTGTTGTACAGGAATTTAGAAAGTGTATGAAGTTTTTCTCTGGAAATTATAACTTGAAACATGTTTCAAATGTGGAACATTAGTTCATTTAAAATTAGGGCAGGAAGTGTCTATGGTAGGAGGAAGTGAGAGTGAACTGGTCCTGAGTTTTCTGAGAAGGCATGTATATAAATACTTCTTTTATTTGGTATGTAGCCTCAAAATATGGTGGGCAAAGATTTTCAATAACTCCATATATCACACCACGCCTTACTCCAACTGGAACTCCAAAGGTGATTTCAACGGCTGAGTCTCCTAGAGGATATTCTGCAGCTGTGTCTCCCCGAAAAACTTCGGGTGCTACCTCTCCCTCAAAACTCTCATATGAAGGACGATCATCACTCTCTTCATGGTATCCATCAAGTCAGCAGTCATCAGCAGCAAACTCTCCACCTCGGGGACGATCAATTCCAGGTTTGGGAGATTCATTGCTATTTCACTATGGTTTATCTGAGTTTGGTCCTTGAAGTCTGTTAAGCTGCTTAGTCCTTGTTTGGTCCTTTGTGCTGCTTAGTCTGTTAAGTTTTATCTGCCATCTCTGATTATTTGTGGGAAAATTTTGTCTAGGGCGTACTCCAAGAATTGATGGGAAGGAGTTCTTCCGTCAGGCCAGGTGAAATCCGTTCTCCCTGCTCTTATAAAATGATTACGTCCTGCAATTCTCTGAGATGCTGACGGAATATAAAATATGCAACCCTTCTTCAGGAGCCGCCTTTCATATGAACAGTTCAGTGCGTTTCTTGCTAACATAAAGGAACTAAATGCTCAGAAGCAAACACGAGAGGTAAATATTGAACTTTTGAAGTATGAATATTGGATATCTGGCACTGAGATTGTTTGAAAGTAGTTAATGATTGTTCTATCCTCTTTTAGGAAACTTTAAGGAAAGCTGAAGAGATATTTGGGACAGATAACAAAGATCTTTATCTATCATTTCAAGGATTACTTAACCGCAATGTACATTAGTACTGAAAGCAGCCTTGCTTGGGATTGCTTATATCAGCTGGTATGCCAAAACGTAGATGCCACTGCTCTGTGTATGGTTGCATGTGTGTTGCATGCATTTTCTTTTCAAACTTTTATTTTTTTCCATCTTGATAATGGTGCACCTGTTGGCATACCATTGATAAGCTAGCATCTAGTGCCTGAATAAAATCTTTGGCATCAGACTTAGCCAGTCCTCATGAGGTGTTTTATTATGTGATTACTTCACCTACAAATTTTCATCTTGAGGCTTTATGAGTAGCACTTGAGTGCAGTACTGGTACATATGCATTGGCTATGGGGGGAAGTGGACTTTTAGGTCCTTGGGCCATGTTCACAGGAATACTATTTCATCCTAATGATAAAAATCCAATTATCAACTTCATCCATTCAGTTTTTACTAATTGCTGGTTGGTTGATAATTTTATTTTGCAGGTTATGGATCAAACACAGCATCTGTGGATGTTTACAATTCATACCTCTTGGCATTCGACGAATCAAAATCCAATCAAGCATTCGTTTGAGCCATTTAACTTGGGTTGAATATAAGTTTCATCTAGACTTCACTGTTGATTGATTCCCTGTTTGACTCTGGTATGCTGTGTAAATATACTCTGATTTTCTGCATGACATGCTCAGCTAGCTTAAATGCTGGTTGAATTTTGCAAGATTTTGATTTCTTGAAATTGAATGTAAAGAGAAATTTCTCTTGGATGAATCTGAGATCTCATTTTCTCGTGAATGTTTTCCTTTTGATGGCTGATTCTGAATGTGCAATAATGACCTTAAGCATATAAAGTTTGAGGCCTTAAAAAACATTTGTCTTTGCTTTGTAACCCATATCTACTATGATAAGAACCTAAATCTTGTTTGCTATTCTGCATCTCACCCTTACTTGTACACATGACATGCTGTCCTGCATCACAGGGACATTTGCTACTTTAGATCTTTCTACTTAGGGTGTGTTTGGTAGTCGTAAAATATTTTAAGAGAAAAATTTATTTTATTTAGGGAGTAATAGAAGAGAAAATATTTTGGACTTTCATCAATCCCCCATCTCAAACTCTCCTCCCTTATTCCTAGGGGCAGATTCACGTTGGTTGTCCCCACAGGCTCAAAAAAATTGCATTCAATTTATATATAATAATCTCATTATCAACTAAATAGTTTGTAATTGAGTGGTATTGAGGTTGTTTTTGGGGTTTATGGGTTGTGTTTGAATGTATAGTTATAGCCAAAAGTACTAAAAAAATAATCCCATTACCTTTACTATTTCCATTAATTTGCCTTCACGAAAATGTTGCTCTTGCTCTCCCAACCCCATTACCATGGGTAGTGTTAATGAGTAAGGGTAAAATAGTATTTTCTTAATTTATTATTGTACTCTCCTTTCTTTTGTATATATGCATTGTGTCGACCCAAGTGTGGTAGAGGGTTCCATTTCTACTTTTTCTCTTCTAAACTTATATAGTATCAGAGCTTCTCTCATTCTGATACACAACCTAAATCAATTTCTTTCCCCTCATCTTCTTCTTTGTTTTCTCTTCCCGATAGTATGCGCTAGGCTTGTGCAGACAGAGAAGCGACCAGGGGTGTGTCGTAAGTCTATGCAGAGGTGAGACCTGAGCTGTCGCACGTTTTTGGTGGTGGAACTCGTCTGTTAAGGTGCGAACTGAACTGTCGCATGTCTCTATTGGTGTTCGAAGTGTCACAAATCATCTCCGGTTGTGGTTCTCGTTGTCTACAATAGTGGGTTTGCACTTGAGTGTCACAGTTTTGGATTGAGTCGAGTGTAGGGTGCATTCCATTGGAAACTCAAGAATCATGGCTGAGGATAAAATAGACAGAAAAATTGTAGCTGAGATAACTTCTTCCTCTGCTAGGATTACTAATCAAAAGCCTCTGTGGCACCGGTACGGGGACGAAATGCGGGTATGGCAATTTTTCAAAAAATAGGGTATGGGGATGGCACCTGTATATATATATATATATATACAAAATAGAATGAACAATGTTAAAATTCTCAAGTATTAAAAAATATCAACCATTGATCCTTAGCAAATAAATAACAACTAACAGAGGAAGAAGAAAGTTGACACCACCAAAGAGGAAGCAGAAGAGCTTGAAGTTGAAAATGGCTGAAAATGGTGAAGAAATGTGATTTGAACTTGGGTTGGGGTGAAAAATTGGGGCACAAGATTATACAATGTCATTTTGGGACGTTAGGGCCTGCCTTCCTTGCCGAAAATGGCGTTGTTCCACTAAATGGAATTACTGGCCACTCAAAAATGACGACGTTCCACTAATAATGAAAAACCGACACCCAAAAATGGCGTCGTATGCAATGATTGACATTTAAATGGCGTTTCTTTTGCATTTTTTTTTTTGGCGAAACTTCCCATTTCGAAACAGAAAAATACAAAAAACTCACAAAAAGCAAATTTTTCTATGTTTCCTTTGTTTGGGACGCGTTTCTTGTTTCGGGGACATCCCCGAAACGGGGATGCCTCCAAAAATGCCATCCCTGTGCATTTAAGTCAAAAGCTAAATGGGAATAACTATACTCAGTGGCAGTGAACAATAATGAGATATTTATCAAGCATTGATATGCTAGATCATTTAACTAAAGACCCCCCCCCCCAACCCCCCAAAAAAAATCAAATGAAGCAACAAGAAAAAAATAGATGATGGAAGATGATAAAACTTTCAATCAAATACAGGAAAAACATTAGAACCTAAATTGGATGATGCTACTAGTCATTGTGACAATGTAAATGAGTTATGGACCTATCTAGAAGAGATATTTGCTAGTAAAGAGAATTTGATTCATGTTCGTGAAATATTGTCTAATGTATACCGAGCTAAGCAAGATGAAGGGAAGACCTTAACCAATTACTATATAGAGACAAAACAAGCTTTTGAGGAGATAAAAGCATTATTTCCAATTACCAATGATGTCAAAAAGATGCAAGAACAACAAGAGCATATGGCTGTTTAGTGTTTTCTAGTTGGATTAAAACCAGAATATGAAATAGTTTACACATAAATTTTGACTGATTTAGGAACTAGCAATCTCAAGTTTAGTGAGGCATTTTCTTGCCTTCGGCGTGTGAGTAAGGACATAACTGATGAACCAGCCAAAGGAGCTGAAGCATCTGCCCTGGTAAGTACCAATTCGAGGTCAAAGCACATTGGAGGTGGTAGAGGAGGAGGTCGGAATAATGGACCACACACTTGTTTTGAGTGTGGTGAGATTTGACACATAAAAAGGAACTGTTGGAAATTAAATGGGATTGGAAAACCTTTACAATTCCAAGGATCCAGATTTGCTAACACTGCTACACATGATGGGATCCTACCCACTCCCCCTTGGTACTTGTAGATAATGAAAAAGATGGAATGATATCTACAGTCCCACTTCCTATAACTGGGGTAGATGATCCATCAGCTAAAGTAACAATTGGTAAATAAGAAGGTTGAAAGGATGATAGAGTACCTATAGTACCTGTCATGTGGTCTGTCACTCCTGAGTCAATAAACAGGTTGCGTCCCCTTTTGAGTTAGTTCATTCAGATATTTGGGGCCCGTGTCCAGTTGTGTCAAAATCAAAGTTTTGATATTTTGTAACTTTTGTTAATGACTATCCACGAACCACTTGGTTATATCTAATGGAAAATCGTTCAAGAGTATTCTCTATTTTTTGTAAATTCTATATAGAAATAAAAAATCAGCATGGTTGTTCTATTCGTATCTTGCATAGTGATAATGCTGAAGAATACTTTTAAACATCATTCAACTCTTTCTTATCCTAAAATGGAATTATTCATCAATCTTCATGTGTTGTTACCCCACAGCAAAATAGGGTAGCTGAAAAGAAGAATCATCATCTCATGGAGGTTGCATGAGCTCTTTTATTTCATATGCAAATCCCTAAGATTTTATGGGTTGATGCAGTCTCTACTGCTTGTTTCTTAATCAACAAAATGCCTTTAACTGTCCTTGGTGGCCATATTCCTTATTATGTGTTGTTTCCCTCACATTCATTCTTTCCTCCTCCTCCCCCCCCCCCAAAGAGTCTTTGGCTGCTCTTGCTTTGTTCAAGACATTCGACCATTAGTATCAAAACTTGATCCTCTGTCATTAAAGTGTGTCTTTCTAGGCTACCTTTAGAATAAAAAAGGGTACCGGTGCTTCTTTCCTGAATTAGGTCGTTATCTAGTTTATGTTGATGTTACTTTCTTTGAGTCTACTCTATTCTTTCCTACTTCAGCTCACTCTTCTTCATTCCATATACCATAAGCTGATTTCCTTATCTACACTATTAGTGAAAAATTAGTACTGGCAACTTGTCCACTTATCACACAGGTTTATTACTCTCAGTGTGCACCATGACAAGTGGTGGCACCTATATCTGAACTTGACTTATTACTCCCACCAGCTTCTTCACCCCATGATCCATATCCTTCTCCACTTACATTAGAGCTTGACCTTCCCATTGCTGTTCAAAAAGGTAAACAAACTTGTACTCTCTCTCATTTGTCGAGGGCTTTCACCACATCTCTAGAGTCTGTTATAGTTCCCAAGTCTCTTTCAGAAGCATTATTTCACCCTAGGTGGACAACTGCTATGAAAGAGGAAATGGATGCTCTTAAACAAAATAACACTTAGGACCTGGTTACTCTACCTAAAGGCAAACATGTTATTGGCTGTAAGTGGGTGTTTGCTGTCAAAGTAAACTCAGATGGGTCAATTGCTTGTCTTAAAGCTCGATTGGTTGCTAAGGAATATGCTCACATCTATGGCACTGATTACTCTGAAACCTTTTCCCATGTAGCTAAATTAACTTATGTTTGTCTCTTGATCTCTCTTGTTGCATCTAATAACTGGCCATTTCATCAATTAGATGTTAAAAATGCATTCCTTCATGGGGAATTATAGGAAGAAGTATATATGGGGCAACCACCCGGGCTTATTGCTTAGGAGGAGTATAGGTGAGTTTGCAAATTGAAGAAGCCACTATATGGATTGAAACAGTCCCCTCGAGCTTGGTTTGGGAGATTTAGTGAGGTTGTTTTGGAGTTTGGTTTGTAGAGGCTTGCACATGATCACTTAGTTTTCTACCAGCAAACAACAGTAGGGTGTATTCTCTTAGTTGTCTATGTTAATGACATTGTAATCATGGGAAGTGATGACACTGGTATTTATGCTCTCAAATCTTTTCTTCAGAGCAAGTTTCAAACTAAAGACTTGGGTGATCTAAAGTATTTCTTGGGAATTGAGGTGCTTCGAAGCAAGAAAGGAATCTTCCTATCCTAAAGGAAGTATATCCTAGATTTACTTAAGTATACAGGGATGTTAGGAGCCAAACCTTGTGATTCACCAATGTGTTTAAGTGTTAAACTTGGAATTGATGATGGTAAACCATTAGATAACCCAGAAAGATATAGGAGATTGGTTGGAAAATTGAACTATTTTATTGTGATTCGTTCAGACATTGCTTTCCTTGTGAGTGTTTTTAGCCAATTTATGTCTTCACCTTGCTCAACTCATTGGGGGAGCAGTTATACGTATCCTTAAGTACCTGAAAGGAGCTCCTGGTCGTGGCATAGTCTACAAAAATCATGAGCATTAGAGAGTGGTAGGATACTCAGATGCTGATTGGGTTGGATCTCGTGTAGATTGCAAGTCAACTACAGGGTATTGTGTATTTGTTGGAGGAAACCTTGTTTATTGGAAAAGCAAGAAACAAGGCGTTGTTTCTAGATCTACTATTGAGTCTGAATATCGAGCTATGGCCTAACTTACTTGTGAACTGATATGGATACATCAGTTACTAGGTAAACTGGAGTTAGACAACCTAAATGCATGGATGTACTATGTGATAATCAGCTCTCCGCATTGCTTCCAATCATGTGTTTCATGAAGGACAAAACACATAGAAGTTGACTGCCACTTTGTTCGTCAGAAACTTCAACAAGGTCTCATCTCTACCAAACATATTTGGACTGGAGAGCAACCAACTGATATTTTTACTAAGGCTCTAGCTATGGGTCGAGTTGAATATATTTGTAACAAGCTGAGCATGATTAATATCTATGCTCTAGCTTGAGGGAGAGTGTTATTGAGTAAGGGTAAAATAGTATTTTCCTAATCTATTACTGTACTTTCCTATCTTTTGTATATATGCATTGTGCTGACCCAAGTGTAGTAGAGGCTTCCATTTCTACTTTCTCTCTTCTAAACTTACTAGTAGCTCCAAAAAATAATTTCTTTTATAATGTAGCTGTGTATAGTTTTATAGTTATCCAATTTTTTTTTTTGTCCAGGAGTAATAAGAAGTAGTATAGAATTATAAATTATTGTTAATAATTTTATTTGATTTGGTTAATTGATGAGTTCCTGCTCTTGCTATAGCTTTGAATTTTGTAATGAAAGACAAAATTGTAATTTGAAGTTCTCATTTTACACTAGGAGCTAAAATACCATAGTTCAAGAAAAATCTAAATTATAATTAATCTAATTGTTCTTATTCAATTTATTCTTATAGCCAAACTAAAGTGTGTCACTAAATCACTTATAAGTATAACCTAGGAAAGTGCTTATACTTGACAAAAGTAAGACAATTTTGTACTATTCACTTAATGTTAAAAGCAAAAGGAAGAAGCTTTCAAAGACTTAAACCATGAGATCAGACCTACAGTCATGCATAAATCTTAACATTAATTTTTATTTTGACCTTCACTTGTTGCCACATTTCAACAAACATGTTATGTTCATAAAAATAATTGCTCCCAGTTGTCTGTATATCAACATGGTACACTGGTAGCCTTGATATGCTTCAATTGAGATTTGAGAGAAGGAAACTCTTAGTTCTCTAGGTTCGGACTTTGTGTACCTTTTGTTTAGAAATTCAAATCCATTGTGTCAATACGATGTGGTAGGCAGAGATACAACAAATAACAAAGAGGTTAACTCCTGAAGTCGGCATGCTCAATAATAAATAAACAACTAAGTGGAGAATTTATGTATAAGGAACATGACATAATTTTTAATGACTATACATATTATTTAATATAAAGTTACTCCCATTAAAAATATAAAATTGCCTCGACTACTTTTTACAACCACAAAATGTGTGGCTTATATGTGGTTAAATATTGACATGAATCTCATACATTTTTCATAAATGAAAGCATGATTCCTTGAATAAATTGAGTTCAATCAAATTTCTAAATTCAAGATTTAGTTGAGACCAAATAGTAAGAAAATGTTAAAAAAAATGTTCTATTATGTATAATATATTATTCATTTCTTTTAAATATTTTTCTTATATATATAATTTTCTTAGATATTTTGGAGGAAATGAGGTGGGAAGCTTCTAGAATTCAATCCTCACACCGTTCATTTAGAACGATCTTCACTGTCAATTAAGGAGAATAGTTAGTATAAATAAGTGAGACTTCTTCTTAATTTGGCAATAACAACTAAAAAGCTAATATTGTAAAGCATTCATTGAATTAATACAAGTTATTCTTTCTCTGTCACTGCCATAAGTACCGTCTATCAATGGCATATGTACCGGCATAGTTGCATTAGAGTTTGACCATTGTCAATATTTGTAAAATTATCCCCACTAAATATTAAGTAATATTCAAGCATCATTGTCTCCACTGCATAAAATTTTTAGATCCTGCCTTTGCTTATTCTTCTCTTCATCTCTTTAAATTACTAAGCATACCAAATATAATTAAAGAGTAATGTTTACATTCGTTGTTATTCTTTAAAAAAAAAAAATTAATATACAATATCTGCAAGTAACATAACTGTACAATATCTTGACCAAGTGAAAAGTTAGATATAAATTGATGAAACAAATTCAGGCTAGTTTTCCCAAGTTGAATGGTAGAGGAATTGTTGTGAATTGTGATACTCAAATTCAAATTTTATGGTCTTTTTGTTCAGAAGCAGACAAAAAATTTGAGGCCTTTTCTGTGAACGGAAATGGGATTTTCTTATTGGAGCTTGCATAATACGAGAGCCATTGAAGACTCCCTAGCATAGGCACCTCTAGCTGATTGTGATATTCCTCTAAAACTTTTTTCTTCTCATTTAAAGTATTATTCAAAAGAGTTCCAAGCAGGAAAAAAAGTAGTCTTGATTGCTTAGACAAAGGACCCAGGATTGCTTGTGAAAATTGATCGTGTGAATAAAAAGCATGACAAATCTTTGAGAACAGGATCTCTCAGGTTGCAAAGAGGTGTACTATGGAACAGAATAATTTGGATTGGTAAATGATGGAAAACAGGGAAAAGTGCCGTAGTGATCTTATGCTCCAAAATCACTAAGATTCACTTCCGTGCAACATCCACCATTACACCAACATGAGCTTGTTGGCTCCTCAACCACTTGGGGAGATAAAGGCAGATGTGAAAGACACCAATCTATGTCACATAACTGGAGAACCGATTGACCGTGTTTGAAACATTATGTGCGTTCCTTCTTAAACTTCCTTAATTTGTTAATACAATCTTAAAATCTAGGGTTATTGGTAATCATAGGTGATTGTAAGATCACATAATAGAGCCTAATTTTCCTATTTTAATCTCAGAGTGAATGGCCTTGATTTGACCAGATTAGACAAGTGGATTAGTTGAGTTACACACAAGCTAGATCGGTTCCACTTGACTACAAAATCAACAAAAAATAAAAAGTTTCTTTTTTTTTTGGGGGGGCTAATATCCTCATTTTAATTTATTTTTAAGGATAATTAAGCTGGGCCCTAGAACGTGTTAATACTGAGGGACAAAGTATTGCTTGGTTTTAAAGCAAATACAAGATTGTCCTGAGATGGGATTGCGTTAGTCCTAAAATCCGGCGTTGAGGTTCCACATTAATCCATTAGGGGGCATGTGATGAACTTAAAATGAAAGATAAGGCATTCAAGCAGAATATATCAGTTCAAATGATTCGGTCAAAAAAGTTTCAAACTAGGGCCCTTTATCATGCACTTTTGTTACTTCATAAGCCAACCAAAAATTTGCCCTTATCAATATTAGATTAAGTTATGCAAATTTAAACCTCTCTTTGAGTAATTGTCGTTTCTGTATCCTGTTTTGTCTAGATATTTTTGAGTAATGCTAGTTGCTTAGCTCTTATGCTCATAAAGCATGGACAATTATATACTTATAGTTTCACCTGAGTTCAAAGGAAAGTTCAATTGTGAGAGATTTGAGTAGTTTGTAGGACATCAATAATTTGAAGCTCCATGTTGTCATATAAAAAAAATGGAAACCTTCTAATGAGCCACTAAATTTAAATAGAGCCATTGTTTAAGTTGTGCAGGTTTATGAACACAAGTTGTTCAACTAGCACTATTGAATTGAGTAACAAATTAAAAAAATATATTTTTACTTTAGTGCATATGCAACGGTTATTCTGCAATAACATATGGCCATTTAATGTAACAAATTATGGTTATATATATTGCACTTAGAATATGTGGTTGAGAATCTTTGGTTTATGTTGGTGGTATAAAGATGCAATAGTTTTATTTAAGTTAATAAATATTTGAAAATTGGGATTAGCACCTAGGAAATTTTTTCTCTAAAAATATTAGGCTGATGTGTCTCAATATGCGAAAGTTGACCCAAATGTATCTTTATCATTAAAAAAAAAAAAAAATGTGATTGAGGAACTTGATTGAAATATTTTTCTAGTTTGACATCCAAGTGCATTTCTCCCTTTTATTTATAATAACCTAAAAGTTTATAGATTAGTCCATACAAATTTATAGTGTACTTGACAGTGAGAAAAAGCCAGAAAAATCATTGAGGAAGAGGAAAGGGGGGGGAGGGGGGAGTTCATTTGTAATTATGAAGTATTTGTTACCTAAGCTGGGACAATTTCTCAATCTTGTTATGTCTTGAGATAAATGTACATTATTAGGTAGTTGTTACCTAAGTTAGAACATTTTTTCGAGTCTTTTAAGTAACAGTTGCAGGTGGGAATTTATGAGAGTGATGAACGCTAGCTGGCTGAGTGGTGTGATGCGAATGGAAAGAGGAGAGCAACAAACGACAGAGTCACAAGGCACCTGATACTACGTACTGTCACAAAGATAATCTTCAACTCTATCTGTTTGTTACTTTTCCTTTTTGTGTCGAAAGATAGAAATTTGAAGGAGAAGCTACTCATTCATCACCCACTCATGTTTTTGCCTTCTAAAATGCAGGTTATATAACAAGTTGGCTTCTTTTCCTTTATAACGGCTGATACTAAGTTGGTAAGATAGGAGGCATGGAATCATTTCAGATAACAAAAGATCGTGCATTTGTTATATACCTTTTCCCACAAAATCATTTTGAACCAGATACCCTTTTATCATATTCATATATGCATAGTAGAAAAGGTGTCAAAAGAAATAAAAAATCTTTGGGACTTGAAAGTCTTTATTTTATGCTTAAGAGCATGTATGAACAATCTGACTAAATGACTGTGGTCAAGAGTTCGAGATTCAGTGAAAGTATTAATTATTGAGAGATAAAAAATCGTAATTGTTCTAACCTTCGAATGAAATTAATCTTATACCTAATTGAATAAAATGGGATACTTGTAGTATTAACAANAAAAAAAAAAAAAAAAAAAAAAAACAATGCTCACATATTTGCTTGTCGGTGAATATTAAGTAGTTTATATTTGATCAAGTGATTGTAGCTAGGCTGCACTCCCACTTGAAGACAAAATTCTCTTTAAGCAACATGTTAACTTATATAGTAATATCATATATGTTGAATTTGTGTCGTGAGTGATTTAGCTGATAAGTCTTCTATCATGAATATTGTATAGAGGAATCATATGCTGCCTTATTGGGTATTATATGTATCCTCTTTTTTGCTAATGTTGTTGGATATGAATCCAATTATACGTACAAGAAACCCAAACTATTTCTAGAATAATGTGCTTATCTTATGTGGTTGAGTGAGTGTGGATTCAAGATAAAAGAAAGTTCGTTTTTCTTATAAGATGAAAAACAATTATTGTATTTTCAGCGTTTGGAGTAGAAAATATTTTACTATAATTACTGCAATAATTGTACATTCTTTTAATAAATAGTATAACCCTTTTGAAGAGGAAAATTTTGTTCAGTATGATCATCAATTTGGTTAAAGTTTTGATATTATGTTAAGAAACTAATTTAGTGTTTAAAGTTTAACTTGTTAAGAAAGTATATATCTATGAATGATTTTGATTTATATATTAAAGTTTGAGAAAGAGTTCTAACTTAGTAGAGTGTGCTATCAGTTATAAGGTTGGTCTCTTTACTTTTTTTTTTTTTCATGTTCAAATTTTTTTGATTA
>QAOA01002143.1:90693-102467 GCA_003255065.1 Cercis canadensis | reverse complement strand
AAAAAAAAAAAAAAAAAAAAAAAAAAAAGTAACATATATTAAAATTTAGTATGAAAAATAAAAACTCCTCAAAGTAAATTTGCATGAACTTTTATAAAAGTTCAATTTTCCTTTACAGTTATAATAAATTAAACTTCTAATAAATGTTCGATGCCTATATATACATTGGCATATGGTATGAGATATTTTAGTATCTTGGGGATAAAACCTATAATCTTTATCTAATCACCCAAGTTAAGTTCAAGTGTTTGGCCTAGCTATAGTTCCCTATTGGTGGTGCCCTCAGGAGTTCCCCATTTTGTTGTTTGCCTTGTTGCTGACTAACCATTTTGCTTTGAATATTCTTATTCTATCTTTGAAAAAAAAAAAAAAAGAAGAAGAGCTCAGGTCAAGTGGCATATCTTGACACTAATGTGACATATTTTAGATTTATTTAGTATTATAATTATAATTATTTAATTATATTTATAATCAGATAAAACTTTATTAATTCATTAACATCCATAAAAAGCCTAATCTTAAGCCTTTAGGACAAAAATAAAAAGGCTACGTTCAGTTCTTTTCATTAATTGTTGAGATGAGTGGTAACTTTTGTAAATGAATTTTTCTCATTCGTAATAATTAAAGTGAACGTTAAAAAACGAGAATATTATTTTGATTTATTAAAAATAATTTAGAACTTTTATTTATCTTAAAAGGTTAAACATCTAATTCTAATTTAACTATTTGAATGGCTATATTTATAATGAATTAATCATTTTTTTTATATATGACCAAAACATTTATTGACACTCGTGATTATTATTTTTTATATGTAATTATTATATTTAAATATAAATAAAATAATTACATATATAAATAGAATAATTGAGAAATATTTTAATAATTTTATTCTATGTGACAGGAACATGTTTAGAACTCTTTGTAGTACTCAACTATCATTTATCTTTTTTTTTTTTTTCTGATTTCCAAACTTTAAAATGATCTTCTCTAATTATTACTTTTTAACACTTTTACCTTTTTGTGTACTTATATATGCATAAGATATGTTAGAATACTTTTAACTTTTTGAGATGACTGTGGTGTCAAATTAGCTCCCCCACCTCACCCTCTCCCTCCAGCGGGGGAAAAAAAGAGCATGCTAAGTACAATTTACCATATCCAATAATCTATAGAGACCCAAGGTGGAAGTAACAATTAATTAAAATAAACATTTTCTTTTTGAGTTTGAGCACATGGAAAACAACCGAAACCTCTTAGATATATATAATCAAAGGAATATGTCCTATTGTCCTACAAAAATAAAGTATCCATCCAGCCAAGGGCACACTTTCACTACATGCGAATGACAAAGAATTTTATGTAGGGAAAGGGCATATATATTTGTTAATAAACATCAAAGCAGTGTACTTATATGTTTCGATATAAATGATGGGTATTAAGGCAAGTGATGAAAGGAATAGTTGGAAAATATTTTGGCTACAGAGGGGGATATCTTGTACTTGATTTGTTCACTAAAAATCTAACAAACCCATGTGTTAGATTCTAGGTCTATAAGCAGGTTCTAGATCTATACTTGTACTTAAGGGTATGCAGCTTTAAAAAGTATAAGAATAGTATGCACTAGCTAGGTGCACGTGAGGCCCTCTATGCAGCTACTTTTTCAGCTTTCTTCAGCTTTTCCTTCTAAGTTGCTTAAATTCCTATTCTTGTTTGGCTCTAAGTTGCCTGAAAATTAAATTCGTACTTTATTCTATGTGCATATATAGATTTCCAAAAACCTTTTTAAGTTTAAAGTTTTGAGCCTCTGACTTATCAATATATACAAACATCCCCTAATATTTCTAACCAACATTCAAAACGAACTTCTGTTTGATTGGATATTTGATAGTTTGTAATATTAATTAGATTCAAGTTAGAAAAACGTCTATTTTAATTGGTTAAATTAAGTGGTTAGTTTGATATAAACATAGTTATTTAATTTGTGGTGTAATTATAATTAAATACAGTTATTTAGTCATGATAAACTTTAGTTATCTTATTATTAAAAATATTGTTATGAATGAATTTTTTTTTTTTGGATAACTTGTACTGAATTAATTTCATATTATCTTTTTAACTGGGTATTTTGTTTTTCTGTTTCATGAATATAGCCTATGGGATTTATTAATTCATATACATAATGCATAAATATAAGTCATAACGGCATTAATTTTGAGAAAATTAATATAGTTTACGGATAGTAATGCAGTTTTTATTTTTTTTACGTGAGATAATAATCTAATTTTGAACATACATTTGTTAATTTAGTGATAAAAAAATGCAATGTACTAAAAGAAGGGATCGTAAATGGTAAGAACTAAACCTTTAATCGTTAGACTTATAATTGAAGATACCAATTAGTTTTATAAGTAATGACAACATGTGGGTTGCTATATGCGTTTTTATATCTCTTTCTATAGTTTATAATTCGATTCTTTAGGACTAAGAATAAAAGAAAAAAAAATGTCCATCACGTCAAACTAAGAAAAAGGGGTCCAACTTTATTATCTTTATGTACTTTATAATCTTATGGCATGACATGACATAGAATATAATTAATTAATTAGTTTTTAAGTGATCTAATGCTGGAGTAGTTTGTAAATAAAAAGATAAAATGATGGTTCCTAAATTTAGAATGTTTGGTAATCTTTTAGAAATTAAAAAGTTAGTTTTATTTAAATATCTTTTTAGTTAAAACTAGTTCAGAAGAAGTCCTAGCTATATAAACATATATAGTTTCTTTACTTAGTCAGTTTTATCGTTTCTTCCTATTTTGTTCTATATATAAGTACATTTATCTCCTAAATTATAGTTTTAGCAAACAAGATTAATTTTAAAATTTGTTCAAAACTAAATTTTAGACAACCATTTCAAATTAATTAAAAGATTTTAAAATTATATAGATTTATCAGTCCTTTTTCTTTGATAGGTATAGATTAATCAAATATTTTAAAGTTTAGAGAGTAAAATATAATTTAACAATCATTAATAAAAGATGAAGTTTTTATGAATTTGAAAATATCATTGATCCATTATTTTTAACTCATCAGCAGTCATCTAAGAATTATTTTCTCTCTAATAGTGTAAGGCACTTTCTCTCAAGAGAATATATATATTTTTTTTGTGGTATGGTTGTTTATAAGGTGATGGGACATGTTTCCTTGTACCTTAAGAGGAGTCAAATCAATAATCCATGTATATTTAAATTATATTTTATCATAATTCTTGAGTACTTAGTATTTTATTGTGCAATATCAGGTTCAAATTCTATTAGGAGCAAGTAAGGTAGGATCATGGGAGGGGATAGACTATTTATGTTGTGTAGTCTCTAATGGACAAAAAAAAAATTATATATACTAAACTAAGTTGTCTTTACTCTTAATTACTTCAAAGAAGAAATTAATATAGAACATAGAATAACATAGGGCATTTTGGGAAGGAAGAGTTGAAGGAATTGCTTAATACATGATCACAATTAATTTGGTTGTACCATGTTTACGCGTTTACAGCTTCACACAACACAACAGTATAAAAAGAGTTTGAAATTACACCAGAGTGACAGTTTAGTTTGTCATGGGACCAAGCTGCCTAATTACCTATTTTTGTCATAGCCACTTGGTCACTTTCCCGTTTTGCCCTGCCTCAACAACTTGCTTTGCCTTTGTCCCCCAACACAAAAAAGAAAAAGAAAAAAGGAAACAACTTGGCCTTGCCTTCAACCGACTGCACTATCACCACGATAGGCTATATATTCAATTCCAAGCCACACATCCAAAAGCAAACAACATACACAGCCAAATCCAAAATCCTTAGCCATTAGCATGCCCCTCTCCCCCTCCTCAATGGCTTCCATTCCTCAATTCTATTCAAACTATGCATTCCCTACTGATTTCACAGAGTTTCCCACTTCTGGGATGGCTGCACCCAACGGTAATATTTCATTAATAGAGAATACAATGTGGAAACAAGATCACAACTTCATTCCTATGCTTGATAATGGTGCACTTGATCATATTGCTTCATTGGATTGCGATACCATGTCTTCGGCGTGGTTGCCAACTTTCTCGGAGCAGCTGGGGAGCATCCCAGACTTGGCCACGCCGGCAATTTCAGACTGTAAAATGAGTTTCTTTCGCGGTGGCGCCATTGCCGGGTTTCAGAATTTCAGCACAGGATATCAACCTCATATTGGGGAGTTTGGAGAAGAATGTTGTGGGTTTGTGGAGGATGCTAAGGCACCACCTTATCCTAATACTGCGAGAGAAAATTGGGTATGGTTATTGTGAACTCCTTCCTTGTGTTTCATTAGAGGTATGGTGCATAGCAGGGTGCTGTGCACTCCATTTTCATTTTTATTTAGCGCAACAATAATAAGCAAATTGTTTTATTAATTTGAATGAAAAGGATAATTTCTGAAAGATGACTTTTTCTTCTTCACATATTTGAGAATCATGATAACTTCGAAAACATTAAGTTTCTTTGAAATATGCAATTATTCGAATTAGAGTTTGAGAACTTGTAAGCTCAATATTCAAAAAGTAAAATTTTTATTTGAATTATTTTTTTTTTCTTGGATGTCAATAGTGTACTTAAAAGATGTGTATGGAATTTATTAAGTGTTTTCTTTGAATTCTGTTATAGGGGATTCAAGGTAATCAAATTACAGCAGTTGAAGAACCCAATATAAAGGTTGGAAGGTATTCAGAAGAAGAAAGGAAGGAAAGAATTCTCCGATATTTGAAGAAAAGAAATCAAAGGAACTTCAACAAAACTATCAAGGTTTCTCTCTCTACCTCCAGCCCCCTCTCCTCTCTCTCCTATAAAGACAAAACCCTTTTCTCCATTTTCTTTTGTCCTTTTATAAGAACAGATATTCACTCTCTCATTCACCTTGTACACAGTATGCATGCCGGAAAACCCTAGCTGATCGGCGAGTCAGAGTTAGGGGCAGGTTTGCAAGAAACAATGAGCTATGTGAGGAGGAAACAGCAATGAAAAAGAATGAGAATCTTCACAAAGAGGACTTGGATTGTGGTGATTCTATCCAATACCAGGTTGTTTTCATTATACTAATAATATGGATATATAACCTCAGATAGTAGAAGAATCTGTACATGATAAGAAAATTATTTTTCATATTACATCAAATAATTTTCTCAAATCTTATCGTAAATGGATAAATGAATTCTTAGCTCAATTTTAATAATTTTGAACATTTTATCTTTTGCAGTTAAAGACTAACGATGAGGATTGGCTGCAAGAAGCTATGGCAAGTCTTGTGTATCTATCTCATTCTTCACCAGATGATATGTGACCTCCAGATTGGATCTAATTAGTGCAGGCTTAATAGCTAGCTAGGAAAATAGAGTTCCCTAATTAATTGTATGCTAATTTGGTTCTCTTTGATAATTAAGCACGTAGATGAACTTAATTGCATGGCAGTGTATTCAGCTGCTGTACATTATTTGATGTTACTTTATAGGCATCTTTTGTTAAGGAATTCAGTGGGCCTACTTTGACTGGATACTTGGGTATTGATTGATGCAATATTCCACTGTAGGGGCTTTATCTTTGAATAGACATAAATATTCCGATAAACCTAGCTTATAATCACAATCTCTCCATTTTCAGTCTTGGTGTTGATGTAATTCAGTCATGGTGATGATTACTGAAAGCCACTAATCGAAAATTCTAGTTCTCATATATTCTGTGGTGGTTATTTAGTAGCAACTAGAATTATTTTAATAGATTTGGTTTAGTGTTTTACTTTTACAGACATGATATTAAATTCTCAAAAGAATCTCATCAGATGAGTTCATATTTAAGGAAAATCAAGGTCTTTAGACAAAAGCAATAAACTTTTTCCTTTATTTTTCTTTCTTTTATATTGTTGTGGTCAAGTAGTGTTTGAGCTAATTTATGAGCATCTCGATTAATTTATTTCCTCCTTCCACTCTAAATCAAGATTGTTGCAATTTTTTTTTTTTTTGAAAATCCTATGGAATCAGGATTGTTTCGAATTTTGTGAAACGCCAACAGAATTAAGTATCACATCTCAAGAAAATGATACATACAAGTTTCTGTAGATTTAGATTTAAAGGAAGGATAAGAAACAGGAATTATTCTTCTTCGATTTATTGTTGAATGAATAAGGAAAATAAGTTATTCAGGGTTCATTAACATCATCTCCATCTATTAATTAATTGATAAAGTTAATATATTTAAAATCAACACTTTACTATCGAATCCCTTTCAAAAAAGAACCTAAAAATGTTCTGGGTATTTTTTGATAAAAGTCCAAAAGGGGGGAGAAAACTTCAAAAGGGCTTCAACGTTTTCGTTTACGTATTAATCTAATATTCTTCCTGCCTTGCTAATGACATAACAAATGAGAGAATTAGGGCGTTATCTCCAATTTGTTTTGATTAGGGTTTTCATTGTTTCTCATAAGTGGAGATTAAGGACATTTACTTCTGAAAATTTCGATTTAGACAGCTCAGTACCATGATGAAGAGGGTACAACTATAAAGTGGAAAAAATAGGGACTTTGATACAAGCTTATAATTAATGATATCTTAATTTGTTTCAACTTTTTGGTCATTAAAAAAAAAGTTCTTGCATTTCGGTACTAGGTTCACAACAAGTCTATTGGCGTTATCATGAGTTGTACTAGAGAAATGGGTTTTCTCCCAAAGCCTTAACTCATGATCGAATTCAATTCTAAATTCCCTGCAAGGGTACGATGCCCTGGCAAGGACATCCTTATCTGAACTAGAAAGCATCTTAAGAATATCAGTGAAGAAATTTTTTGTTTCAAGATTGGTTCCTGCTAGAACCCTCTGATGGTTATGTCAGTTTCAAAATAAGAAATTGAAAATGGCCAAATTAGAGTCTAAAGAGTCTTGATAACTTTAGCGGGTGTATGAAATTGTATTTTCGTTATACGCCATATGTTTATTAACACTTGGTTTAACTATTAGTCATAAATAACTTAAAAAACCAAAACAAGCTTAGTCATTTTCATGACAAACACTGTTACCAACAATTCATTATATATACCAGCTAGCTAGCTTTATCTCCTTTTGCATCTAATGTACAAAACCATGATTATGCCCCTCAAATGTGACTAAGTAGGTCACATAGCTTGTGACTGTTCCAAAGTTGGAGCTTGGCCCCTACTTGTTGAATTGTCATGTTCCTTTAATCCCTCTAGACGGGCTATTTTCATGGTATCACTTCACTTTCCTTTAAACTATCAACTTCATATGCTTCTTAGTGGTGTCATTTTCATAGTTATCTTCCCACTCACTGCCATCATGTTCAATCAAGACCTTTAACTCACACAAATCAATGTCACATCTTAGTTGATTATTGAGCTACATAGCATTTTCATATTCATTCTCAACTAGTAGCTCTAGTAATAGTTTGAGTTTCTTTCTAGACTACCATTAACAATTGGCTAAAGCAACAAAAGAAAGGTATCCTATATAAACTAAAAGGAGATAGTGGTATAATATCATATAAATTTCTTAATTGGTACCTTTTATGTTTCTGTCTGCAGTTAATTAGATGCAATCATGCAAGTAACCTCAAATTGTTTAGATTTTGATAATGCATGGATAAAGGAGAAAATCCACCATCTATAGTTTCTCTGACTTAATTTGGTACGTGGGCTTTCTTTTCTTTCTTTTTAATTTGTTGAACAAGCCGTCCCTGCCATATCAGAAAGCCTTGTAGTCAATGATAGATTGATTACAAAACTATGCAATAGTTTCTTGATATTATAGTTATATATAGTGGACATTATGTGAAAGGCAGGAATTATATATAAAAAAAAATTGAAAGGCTATGTAACCGTTGTGTAAAAATGAGCTGACTATTTTGACAGAGGCTTGACATAAATTAATGGTATAGCAAGTCAAACTAGAAGGGGAAAGCAAGTGCAGATTGTGCATAAATGGTCAAGATAGATGCTTATACACATGTAAGTCAACCTAAACATGACAAAGGAATGTGAAAGCAAGTGTTCCCAGTTGGTTGATATCTCATATATATTTGTAAAGAGTAACAGGGAAAAAATGCAAAAAGAAAAGAAAAAAGGAGCAAATGGGTGTCACAAGCAAGCATTCTTACAATCGTAAGAAAGCACTACTAGGCCATATTGAGGGAAACATTCTCATTCCCCCCTAAGTTGACCCCATGGCATTATCATTATAATGGTTTTCCATCACAGTGACAGCTTCAGGATTTGGGTTGTATTCGTATTGGGATTGGAGTTTGCATAAAAAAGAAATAGGAAGAATGTGGGGAAAATTATAAAGAAATTGGAAAATTGCAGCTTTGAACAATAATTAGATAGAAACCCAAATATTTTGAGAAATAATGAGAAAATATTTTAAAGAAGGAAAACAATCAACTTATTGGCTTATTGCTGCAAGAGTTTGATTTACATATATTGCTTACAAAAATTTATTTTTAGATAAAATTGTACTCCAACTTCACCTGGATTTAATTGAAATAACACACACACACACACATATTCTGTACTTTCAAAGCTATATAAACCTCCCTTAATTTACCTTTTCTTAATTAGTGTTAATCAGCAACAACAGCGAGGTCCTTGAATTTATACAAATATTCGAATATAATTAAGTTCAGTGACCCTTCAAGGCAAGGGAGGGCTAAATGGTGCAGTGGGATCAATAAGGCAGAATAGTTGATCAAGTTGGAAACATTTCAACTGTTGCTGATTATTAGTATTTCAGATTAAATCCAAAATGAAATAAAAATTATGGAGAAAGATTTTTCGGTGACAATGATCTTGTCATGCCTCCTTTCATGACCCACAGAACTACAAGAAGGAAAGAGTACCACAAGCTCTGGCCCCATTGGATTTTTCCGGAAAAAAACTATGTATTGGTTGACTCATTTTTATTTTTTTTCCAAAACTACTCAAACTCAATATATGAGGACAACATTCTTGCAGGGTTTTTGGAACATGATGGAAATTTTGGCTCAAGAAAGATTGAAACTCTTTGGGTGCAACTCTGATCGATGTATATAATGAGCACTGTACTTGATGCTCCCCTACGCAAATGGGATCTAAGATATATGGTAGCATATCAATGTTGCAATTATAGCAATTTATATGGACCTAAAAGTCTAGCACTACTAGTCAAGTAAGAGAAGATAAAGCAACTGCTACTGACATGATCTAATTGGACAATGCAAAGATTCTTATGCTCTTTCCATATGGAAAAATATTGCAAGTTAATTGTTTGTCTTAGTTTTTCCCTTTCATTTTTCTTATAGCCTTTGTTTGGGATAAAAATCAGGGGAGAAGAAAATAAAGGGAATGAAAATGAGAAGATAGAATATGATTTTATTTGGATATTATACTAATGAGAAGAATTAGCTCATTTAACTACCTCTCATTAAGATGATACTTTTCATGGAAGATAATTGTGTAAGTTAGAAAACCATAATCTCATGGTCTAATTTTCTATTTACTTTCAACCTTTTATCAAAGATATTGATCTTGGTGAAATTAAAACTAAATATTCTTCTCACTTTCATTCTTCCCATACTCCTCTTATTATTTTCACAAACAAGTTAATCTAACTATCATCCTTAATTTTCATTCCTTACAAGATCATTCCCTCTCACCCATTCCAAATAAAGCATCATTGTTAATTTGGACATGAGAGTTTCTTATATCTTTATGAAGTATAGACTTGGTGCTTGGAAGTTGGAACCTTGATAATAGGTTGGAAATTGAAAAAAAAAAAAATGAAAAGAAAAAACATGCACACACACGCACAAACAACCGAATTGCTGGTTCATTGTTTGCTGAGAAAAAATTTCACTTGAATGGCTTTGCAAAAGGATGGGGACCACCGAACGGTTTGTAGCTGAGTGGTATTAAGGTTGTCCTAAGAATTTATAAATTTCGTGTTTGAATCCAGACTCACAGTCAAAAGTATTTAAAAAAAAAAAAAAAGATGGGACCAAATTGAAACTAATGAACCTGAAGGAAAAAAAAATGCTCAAACTTTACTATTGATGGGTAAAAATCAATTGACAATTAGGACCTTGAGTCACATTTCTTACAAACTTCGCAAAACTATACTATAATTGAATGAGTAATATTAGGTAGACAAACTTCTTTATGATAAAAACCTCTAAATAAAACAAAATGATAAGAACGACATATTCATCTAATGATGGTTATAAATACATTTCAGCCTAACAATAAGTTTATTAGAAAAAAAAAAAAATCTGGCTTTCTAGTATTTTCTTAATTGATTAGATGATTCCATTTCTTTTTTTTTTAAAAAAAAATTTAACCTTGATTTTTCCGTATAAGAGTTAGCAAACAATGAATATTGGCTTAGTGAGACAAGGGGGTATGCTCCTATGCTTGTTACCTCAAGTTTAAATCCATTAGGAGGTTGTTGCGAGAAATTTATATGTTCTTGGTCAACTAATAAAACTTGCCACTAGGATTCTATGCTAAATCTTAGCTTAGACTTACAAAGCTTTCTAATCACTACTGTTTTAGTGTTTTATCAATTTTGAATTTTTTTTGGACAATTAAAAGGGCATGGTGGATCGGGTTTCATTCTGGCTTTTCGAAACCCAGTTCGTATAGACCTCTTCATCTTTGGGCCCTTTTCTTGGCCCAATAAGCCCAAAGACCGTTATTTTCTATTTGGGTTGGGCTATTGTCACCAACTCTATTGTACCCAATTTCTTGATTTGATTGAGAATAAAATCAAATATTGAATACTATTTTTGCAGCCCAAAAGAGAAAAAAAAAATGAGAATATGTTTTTTCTTTAAAATTTTAAATTAACACAACTAGATATCCTAATCTTCACATAAAAAACTATTCTAACCTAATTTTTACTCTTCAAGACTACACCCAATTTTGAGCTCCTTTTTTTTTTTTATTAACATTTTGATACTCTTATTAATTAATTTATTCTAAACGTTAACTTATGTCATTTTTTTTATATATATAAAAAAAAAAAGAATGATTGGAAGATTTTTCTTGGCTCTGAATCTTTTTGCTTTTGAGGTTGTGATGTTCTTTTCATGCTTTAATAAAAAATCTCTGAAGTGGGACACATATGAGATTGGTGGTTTAACTACCAGAAGGTTGGAAGATTTCTTTTCCCTCTCTTATATTCATAGTAAACGTATTGGATCATATAAAATTATAGAATAAAAAGTGATAATAATTGTTTGAGATTTGTCTTATTCCGTGGTTGATGAATATAATTTATATCTCACTCGAATATTGCAGAGTAGGATTACTTTTTGAGAAAAATAACAGGATAAAACATATTATTGAGGTTGAGTTTTAAAGTACTTGACATTTATTTTAGAAAATTTGTTTATAATTTCTTCAATTAAGTCAATTTAATCTCTTTTTATTCTTTGATAAGTTCATTTATGCAGTGACTTGGCAAAAACAGAAAACTATTACAACTTAATCGTCCCTAAATCAAGGATGTAAAATTTTAGAATAACCATATTTTGGGTATATTAAACAAGATTGATTAAGTGTGTGTGTTTATATATATATATATATATATATATATATATCATATCATATCATATCATATTACTACACAAAGTAATAAAAATAGTAGAAGAGATAGTAGATACTAGATTGTAAGCTAAAATATAAATTTATCATGTTAATTAACATAAGATGGCATACGAGA
>QAOA01002143.1:68405-90674 GCA_003255065.1 Cercis canadensis | reverse complement strand
AAAAAAAAAAAAAAAAAAAAAAAGATAATAAGAATTTTAAATTTAAGTACCAAATTCAAAATTTTGAAAAAAAAAGATTGTTGCAAATTTGTTTTATACATTTAACATTTCTGGTTCACATTATGACATGTATCAAGTGATCGTTTCCAACTTTGCTTCTTCTTCATTTCTTTAACCAAGATAATTAAATACCTTGGAATAAAATCACATTATGCTCAATGATGTGCTAGCTAGTGCATCTTCTTTTGAAGTTGATGAACTTTAGATTTTTCTTTTTTCTTTTTTAATGTTTAGTTTTGGGGGCTCACCAAGAAACATATTTTCTTGGTTTTATTCATGTAAAAACATTATGCTCAGCTATTAGAGTATTTCTTAGGAACGTTCAAAGAATAATCAAAGAATATGGGTAAGTCTACTTGTAGAAACAATTAATGGAGATATATTTCATGAGTGAAGTAATTTTCTTATAAAAAATAAATAATAAGATGCTTCTAGAAAGTTAATGAATTTGTGAAATATTTGTACGGCGGAAGTGCCCCATGGAAACAAATATAACGGTTGAGGCGCCGTAGTAGTTTGATGGAGCAAAATGATTCAAATCATTATAAATAATCAATGATAAGCCATAATTAAGTATTTACCGATTCTTAGTAATTAAGGAAAACTTAATAATGATCTTTATATAGTGGGGCTTTGAATGTTGGCTACTTAGTATAATCATGGTTTTGCTCATGTTGCTTTTACAATTTACACTCAATGATGGAGAAATATCCCTAATTCACAAATTGTCTACCTAATCATGGAGCTGGTTGGGACCTTCAACCAATAGGGACAACCAATTGTGTCTTGAGATTTTCATGTAATATTAAAGATTAAAACAATTAAAAGTACTCTTTACTCTAAAGCCAAATCACCACGTGGATTTAGCATAATTTCAAGAATTAAACTACATTATTTTTTATGTAATAAAACTATATCAAGAACACTATTTAAATCACATAAAAAAGAACACTGTTTAAATCAAACATTACTTCATATCAACAATATGCTCTTGCAGTTGCGGTAATCTATATATTCAATAAATGACTATCGTGAATTCGAAATTGATATTTCCAATTACAAAAAGTTCTACTTTTCAATCTTGGCAACATACAAGAGTGATATTGCATTCAAAATTAAATAAATTCTCAATTTTCTATTTTACTTAACATATAGTCGTCAACTTCCCATGCATATATATTACTAATTTGTTTGAGGTTTAGTGAGAGTATTGTTGGGAGAGAGGAAACCGTAATTAGTTTAACCCTCGAACAAAATTAGTCTCATACTCAATTAAGTAAAATGAAAATACTTGTGGTATTAACAAATATATATATATTACCAACTTTTATCATTTCTTTTCTATTCATGATAAATGTATAAATTTTAATGATATAATTATCGCAGACTGTATACATGGGTCTGAATGCAATGATCACTCAAAAAATTTATTTTCAGACTCAAATTCTGAAACATGTCTACTATCTAGTTTGCATTTTTGTGTTTTTTTCTTTTTGAAGGGTATAGTTTGTAAAACTTATACCACCAAAATGTGTCCATTTATCAATACTCCTTATTATTCCTTCAATCGAGCACACCTTAATATTTTTCTTTATTAAAAACGCTACATTAATGTAATTAGTGTTATTTGGAAGATGAAGAAAATATGAGAAACTTATATATAAAGGGGCAAGTGGAAGAATTTTTACCCCTCCGTACCAACATATGCATGCTTTCTTTAGAAATCTAGCGGAGACAAGTGGGCAACTGTGCCCACACTTCAAAAAAAGTAGATCCGTGTATTTTCTTGCACTTACACAGTTACTTTTATCCAAAGCACACTTGTTAACTAGATAATTAGGAGGAAATTTTATCAATTTAATTTTGACTCAAACGATATAAAAAGACAAGAGACGAGAAGAGAAGAGAAAGTGTTTAAATCTCCAATAAAAATTAATCAGCACTTAAACATCAATAATGATATCTAATAGCCGTCAAGCTTTAAGTCATTCTTTAATTTCTCCCCATTCTCTCTCTATTCTTAACAAACGTACGTAGTTGATATGATTGTGATCCCCACATGGATAAGATTAGTAAGTAATAAGAAGAGATTATAAACAAAAACACGGTAGTCAACTTAATACTAATGATATGATAACTCATAATTACAAGTTTAGAAATTTACATTAAGGTTAATTAATCATCACCATCATCTCTTGGTCATATAAAGAAGAGAGAGATGTCCTTTTTGAAGTCATAAGAAACCCTAAGGAAAAAAAAAAGTGAGGGATGCAAAGCCAGGAAACAAAAGAAGGTACACTAATGAGGCAGACAATAAAGCAAGCCCGTGGTAGTAATAATGATAAGAAAATAAATAAAGTGAAGGCAGGCATGCCCATATATGCACTCCACAAGCTAAGCTAGCATGACCACAAGGACTGTCCCATGTTGGCTTGATCAACGACCATGTCCATAGCAAAAAGGGATTTGGTCTGAGAAGACATGAGCCTGCTTGATGGGGATAAGTTGTTCTCTGATGATGAATTGGAAGCTGCAGGCATCGATGATGGGTGCTGCTGCTGATGGTGATGATGATCTGATGACGACGTTGACGTGAATTGGTGCATTCTCATGTGTACAACTTCTGCTTGTGCTAGTGCCAATTGGGTTTGAAGCACATCAACTTGTTGTTGCAGAGATGATATTGCTCCCACACAACCATACACAGGGTCCCTTACCCTTGCATTTGCTTCATATACCATTGAACTAACTGCATCACTGCGCTGGTGCTCTGGTAGTTCCTGCCCATTTTTAGCACAAAAATAACCATTAAGAATATATACTCAAAACCACATAGACTTAATGACATCTCATAGCTGGTATCTAAGTAACTCCTACACAAATAAAATGAGTACTGAAATAAACACAAACCTTTAGAAACTATGTTTCAATAATTTTATTATGCGATGAAATCCTAATTTAACTAGATTCTCTAAAGCTTTTACCTGTAAGACTCAAATTCTGTTATTTACAATTTGTATATAATTTATTGTTTCTCGAATAAAATTGATCCTTTTATTGTCTAAGAGAATAATAGTATCTGCAGAGTTTTTAAGTTTCGAAACTTGCACAAACAGTATCGATTACTGCATCTGTATTCATTTAGTCCACCTAAACTTTTTTATTTTTAATGGATGTAACCACTTGTATATATAATAATGCAGGTTTAAGTGCTTAAAAGTCCTGAGGCTAATATTAATGTATCTAAGAGGTCAAAACAGGATGGAGGCTAGCTATACTTATTACTTAGTTTTGACCTAAATGCATGGCTCAAATTTGTTCTTTTTTGAACGATAGGATCAGTGAGTACTGCTAATAATACAAAATTTGAGGTTGTTCGGGTAACAACACATGCTATGCTTAGTCAAAAAGGAGCTTCTTATTAATGAGGTGCTGAAGTTGGTTATTTTGAGTGGAAAGCTAGAAAGCAATAGTTGACCAAAGAATAATAACAGTAATCAAAGTCATAATCAGCATTGGTTTAGCTTGCATTAGAATGGTGCAATGGACTGGGACATTATCTTACATCATAATGTTTAAAAATTCCACAAGCCATTGAAATCCTCATTCTATCGTGATCCTAAAAGCAGCAATTATTTTTCTTGGTTGCCCACTGGAATTTAGGCTTACACTTATGGGTAAGACTATAGAGGGTTTGACCTTAGATCAACTAACTGGTAACACTATAAAGGGATATATTTTCTTCTTACTCACATGCCTAAAATGATTATATTTTGTTTTTAACTGGCAATACCCCAGAGGGTCATATACATATTTGTATTTAAACTTGTAATTAGCCTTAATTCTATATTCCTTAATTAGGCCAAAAAGAAGAAGTCAGGATACTAATATGTCATCAAGGTGTCATGCTTACAAAGTAATCTTATTTAATTTCAAATATTGTTTATTCACAATATTAGAGATTTTTATATGGGGAATCAACGTCACTTTTGGACATAATAGAAAGCGGTCTCTGTCAATGTAACCCATGATTTTAAAGACAGAAAAGAAAAGATGAGTATACCATAACTTTCTTTTCTGAAGTAACATTGGAAAACAAGGGAGTCCAATACTAAAAGCTAAGTGGTGGTCATAAAAGCAGAAGTTGAACAAATTGGAATATATAAACAATCATTTATAACCATGTAGCCACATATCTTTTTTTACTTTATCCCTCTTCACACTAAGTATTGCCTTCATAAGTAGTAAAGTTAATTTATATAAACCTGATCCTTTATTCTCTCTTTATATGTGCTAAGGAATCATTTTGGGGGCAACACCAGTCCTTACTACTTTAATAAAGAAGAATGAGAATTATAGTTAATTAGGTGGGGCTTCAACTGTAAATAACCACTATAACGGAAGTAAAGGTGGGAAAACAAAAGAAAGATACCCTTTTTACTTTTCTTGGATGACCATTCTCTTCTTCAAATAGAATAATAATTAGTACTACCAATTATTTAAGGAAATAATAAACTATATACCTAAGATCAGAAAAACAAACCAGATGCTTATAACAATCTTTGCAATATATGGAGAAGGGAAATTGGATGCAATTCTAGAAGCAAACCAATTTTTCTCTACTTGCGAATTGGAATTAGCATACTTTCTCAAGTCTCAACATGTAACTACTTTAATCACTCCGGCCTTATAGAGCCAGTTTCAGTTTTATGAGTGAAATTGTATGCAAAGTAGAACATAAGATAAATGTATCTTAGTATTGGTTCCTTAAGTGAGACATGCTAATGGAAATAGTAAGATGCTATTTACACCAAATTTGGCCATCTAACTATTTACTTGGTGTTACATAGCTTGCAGTTAGATGGCTAAATTTGTTTAGGGATAGTAGATGAGAAGGTCCAAAAGAAATTTCATTTTTTACCCTGTCGGTATTTCCTGAAGAAACTACTGACAAAAGAAGATAGTGAAATATTTCACTGTGCTTTATATACATGACAAACAAAATTATTATTATTCACTGCATACTATATATAGAAGAGAAGAGATTCTAGCCTCCTTTTTCTTCTTTCGTAAGTTTTATAAATGGTAAATTTGAGTTAAACAAATTAACACCATAATTATCTCATAAATGGATTCTACCAAACATAGATTAAGGTATTTTTCTCGAGAGCAGTTGCAATGGTGAAATTTGGTAATGAAAACAATATTAAGCAATGCAGTTTGAGAAGTAATACGCAGTAACCTTTTCCCAATATTTTCCATTTTATGTACTTAAAACATTCTAACATTTAGTTAAGGTATTTGGGCATGATGTCAAATTTAGTATAAAAGAAATAGACCTCTACCTAAACAAAAGTTAGGAACTTGTTAGAAGATTCAGATACCCAATAGTACCAGGCACTCATTTTTCTGAAAATGACTTGAACATAAAATAGTATTTCATTATATTTTCATAAAAATGACAAAATTAGCATGCATGTATATCATATGATGGGGATAGGGATAGGGATAAGAGAGAGAATGAGAAAAGAACCTGTAACATTTTGTTGACATTGCTAGCTCCAAAAACCTTGTGCACACTGGCAAATTTTTGGGGTTCATCTGCAGGGAAATAAGGAGCAAACACGCACTCCTGCGCACATCTCCTTCGGAGAAGCTTGCATGCCGCGCATGGCGACATTGCACCTTGTTTTCTACCACCTTCCTTCATTCTTCCAAGTGCAAGAATGGTTCAATTTGTTAGACACTTTGACCTGGTAGATTTAAACCCAGATAAACTTAAGGAGAAAAATAGCAAGGATCTGCAAATGAGAGAATTGGAAACCTAGAAAGAGAAAATGGGGGATGATGGGAAGGGGGGCTTGAGGTGGGAGCGGAGGTGATGTTATATAGAGAAGCATGTGACAGCAAATCTTAAGGGGGGTCCCATAAAAAGGAACCATAGATTTTGTTAGACAAAAACATCGCTGTTGATAAGATCTTTTGCCCCACCTGCATATTATTTTTTGTCTCACTTTTTTTATTCTTTTCCATGGCCTCTCCTCGCTATGAACTTTGATAATCTTTGAAAGTTCTTTACATAAATGAAATAAGAGACTGTGGTTCAGAGCACACTATATCAGCTTCCTTCTGTCTAGTGCCAATTATTGATAGAAATGTTAATGTTAGCTACAGTGCTGTCTTCTGATCTTCAGAATCAAGTACAATAATCTCAGTGTTCCTCATTGGGTTTTGTGTTTTTCTTTTGGATGCAAAGTGACATATATTTGCCCTTCTTGTTTTTTCAGGATCTTTTATATGCTGAACGTAGATATTAGAGTAAGATTCAGAGAGGTACCAGACAGAAACAGAAGAAAAAAGTTTATATGCCCTCAACTCTCATAAGATCAAGAAGAAAACAAAAAAGCTTTATGATGAACCTGACCATGTAAATATTATATGGAGTTGTTATTTCACTAATAAATGCATCAAAATTGTGATTCATACTATAATGTTATGGAAACAATTCACAATTTGTACTTGTGAAGTTCATGCATGTTCTTTTAATTACATAAGTGTCAACCTCAATTTATGTCTTCTTTTCCATGTCAAACCGTGTTTATAGTTTGTATATGTAGGACAGTTATTAAAGTAGGTTCCTATATATTAGAGTCTAGACTCTTAATGAATTTTTTTTTTAATAATTTTGTAAGCCATTGTAGATTTACACCATATTCTGTAAATTCCCTGTTTCTTTTCCCTTCATATATAATCAATAGCACTATAGTGAAACTCACTTCAAAAACTCTCTCTCTCTCTCTCTCATGGTTTCACCCTTATGACTTTGGATGAGAAGGTTTTTTTCATCAAGGAACTAATGGCACCCATGTGATGAGTTTGCAACTGCAAACTTATAATTGCACATAGTTGTGTCTAGTTATGGGCATCATAATTCTAATACAAAGTATAAGTCTGCTCAATAAATTTGAGAGAACTACCCCTGTTATAAGCTGTATATCAATTTCCTTTTCCTGCACCCTTAACCCCAAATTAAGGACATGAAAAACAACCTTGGATATGTATCTCCCTAGACTCCTTAATTTGTTTTCAAATTTATTCTGATGCACCTCTTTTAACAAGCGTAAATGCACGTATTTTAATTAAAGTAGGAAAGCTAAGAAGACGAGGTGACAGACTAAAGATGACTTATAATTATTACTTTGCTTCATCTTTTATGTTTTTAGTCTTAATTTCTTCTTTCGATTGCAAGCAAGAGAGCAGCTAAATATAGACTATATATCTTAAATACATCACCATTCAATGTGGACAACAGAATCCACATCTTTGTACTAATTGTCGGACTTTCTTTTTATTTATGACCAGAAATGGCTGACATGCATGTATCGTTCAATAAAAATAATTAGGGACCAAACACATTTAGTTGAGGGATACTGAGATTATCTTCAAGATTTGTCAAGTTTGTGTTTGGACACAAAATCATAGTTAAAAGTACTAAAAAAATAACTAGGCAAAAAAATCAAGCCAGTAGCTTAAAAAGGAAGCAGTTCATTAATCAGGTCTGAATATGATTGATGCATTATATCTTACGTAGTGATTACTATATTTGGCAAATATTGTTAATAAGGTTTAAATATGTAACTTCAAGGATTTTGCTTAGTGGTAAGGATGCAATAAATTCATCTAAAATAACCAAGGTTCGAATCTTAGAGTCAGCACCCAAAATATTTTTTTTCTTTAAATGCATTAGGCCAATGTGGGGTACACCTTTAAGATTACTCAGGGACAGACTTAATTTTAGTGTACAAAAATTGGTTTGAAGATACCCTTACCATTAAAATAAAAAAAAAATGATTAACATGTGTTACTTTTTAGTGGACAATAAATTTATCTCAGTTAACTAGTAACTTGCTCATTCTCTCGTAAAAATACCATCTAAATGCAACTAAAGCATAGCTTAATTAAGGGTGACGTCGGGTTAGGATATCTCAAGATTTTAGGTTCATTTTTCTTATGTTAAAAGTTCTATTGAAGTGATTGTGGCTCAGAGGCTTGTGAGATTTGAAGCATCTATATGTGGACACATATATGGTGGAGATTGAAGGAAGCTGTATAGGAGGAAACAAGAGAAATGGAAAAGGCCTAGTAAATGCACTGAATCAAGACCAAGGATTATATATATAGATTACTTAAACGCGTAGCATATATTTATAAGTGGTTGACAAGTAGGGTACTGAATATACATAATTAAGCATATGACGAAGACAGATTAAGCAGGTACTGATTATACATAATTACCATATGACAAAGACAGATTAAGTGTTAACTAAGTTTACAGAGAAGGAAACAAACATCAATGACCATCTAAAAATCTCAACCGCATAAACGTGAGGTGGGATGATGTTTTACATTTAATAATTTTGTTTAAAATATCATTTTGCTGTTTCTTTTACCCCTTCAAAGGGATTAAGATGGGTCTTCTTCTTTTTTTTTAAAAAAAAAAACAATTATCTTTCTTTTTAGTTGCTTTTACTTGATCATTAAGCTACATTGTTTGGTCTAATACAACTATGTCATTATTTTATGCGCTTGAGAACTTTTTTCCGACCCATTGCTAGATCTTGACACAAGCTTTATATGCAGAGAGACAGGGGTTTCATCTCAGAAGATCAAAAGGAAATAAAATCCTCATACTAAATTCCAAGTGATAAGAAATAATTGACAAGAAGAGAATCAAATTTGGCAAATGTAAGACATGCACTAAAGCTTTGATTAGGGGAAATTTTTGCCAAAAGCTACGTATTCTTGGTGATCGCATTGATATGAACTGACTTTTGGAGGCAAGTAACATCAATGAGAGTAAGTGCACTCTTTGACACTAATTGCTTAGTTTATTTTGTTCAATTCCAACGCCATCATCCACTATGAAATTAAGGGCCTCTCAAATTTAAGCTTATTAGTCAATAAATGATGAAACATACATAATATTGAGGAACCCTAAAAGGACTAAGGTAGATGATACATATAAATCTTAAAGTTTAGGGAAAATCTTAATAGCTAGACCAAATCTTAAGCAAACTTCTTATCAAAGAGGTGCAGCCCACAGTAAGATAGCTAGTCTATTGACTTTATGTGGCAATGCTTCCAGAATTGAATATTAATACATAGCCAATCAAATAATCGATTCCCTTGTGATTTGCACGTGCAAATGGAAGCAAGCATACATAAAGAGCAAGCCATGGGGTAATAGAAATTATGTATGATGACGATTTAGCAGAAAAGAGAAAAAAGAGATAGACAAATAGTTGGTCTATGTATAGTCAGTTAGTCACAAATAGAAATTATCCCACTTAGCAGCATTATTAGTTAACTTCACTGTGTAAGATGCACCTCACGGGGGAGGTCATAGAGTACTATTTATGGACTACTATATAGAGCGATCATGAAGAAATAGAAACTAAAAGGTTATGAAGTTGGATTTATCAATTAGGAAGTTGACCATTATTTGAAATGATGTTAAACTTAAGTGCTCATATGAGATGCCCATCACAATGTTTAGGGTGAACTTGGTAGAGCTAACTATGAAAATTGTTTGGATTCGTCTTCTAAGTCATACGTACTCACTATTTAAGTTGTCTTAGGAAAATCAGATTTAAAGCATGACAAATGGTATCAAAGCCAACACTAGTCGGAAATGTGTGATATTTTTGGAAATAGTACTATATGCGCAGCCTCAAGCACTTCATAAGGTGATTAGTTAAATGGGAAATATCTATAGCTGGGAAGGTGTTGATTATATCACTTAATAATTAATTAGATACTAATTGTTTAATCATCACCACAATAATCTTAATCATCAATTTCAACTACTCTTTCTTGGTCATCTGGTGGTTGCATGTATCAATCGTATGTTGATGGATTTGATTTTTTGATATGCTCATTTTTTGTCCATGTTCTATCTCTTTCTCTTTAGCAAATCATTACAAATTTATTCCATTCCAGCTGGGTAGTAGGACTTGTTGATTTCTGATTCCGCTTTTGGTTTGTGTTATTATTAGCTGAGCAGCTTCAATCAGATTGAACATAAACAAGGCTCATTATAGCATCTAACCGTTGCAGCATATGTAGGATAACTGGTTGCAGTGGGGTGGCAACATGTTATTGCACACAAATTTTACTCTTATTTCATCAATTAATTTCTTTTCCAATTTTATGTCTTAACGTACTTTGCAATACTGACTAGTATGATTTACAGAGTTTATTTAGCTGGCGACAACCTTGATATATTGATAAAAAAATTGGAAGATACTACACTACCCAAATTTAGCCGTTGGCTTTTTATTTACCATTAGGTAAATAAATAGAGTTAGACTTTTTAATTAGGGATATCAAAAATATGAATTCAAACCTAAGATCTTAATATTTTTAGAAGATCCATAATTAGATCAATTGTACCTATGTTATTTTCATGTTATTGATAGAATGCACTAATTTTCATGTTATTGACTTCACTACTTACGCTTTTCTCTTATTTCTCTAACAGCAGTTATTTACAATTTGGTAACACTCAATCATCTCTTTGTTATAGCTCTAAAAGATTTAACACATAAAATAAAAAAATAAAAAAAAAAAACTCTCTTTTTAAATTTTTTTTTTATTCATTAGAGACTACACAACAATAAATAGTCTATCTACCAAATAGTTCTATATACAACAAAATAATAAATAAGTCCCAAAAAAAAATCTAGTAAATTTGATGTTATCGGTTTTTTTTTTTCTGAAAACTATGATCCAGTTAATATTTCTATTTAATCTTCTTTATTTAGCAAAAGATATGCTCTTATCATCGAGCTAGCTTATGTTGAAGTTTTCTCAACATTCAATTCTACCCCTCTCAATTAAGTTAGGATATCATTCAAATTTTTGTTTGATACTATATTTAACTTTGGATTCATTTAGAATTGTAGTTAACATATATCTGCTTCTCATAGTTGGGATCTATTTAATTAGTGTCAACCATGCAATAGCATTTATCAGGTTCAAACTAACCATCAATGTTGTTGTTTAACATTAATTTGTCAAGTTTATATATAGCAAAAAAAAAAATTTGTTCAAGTCTATATTTATTTTGTAGTTGATTTGACCTTTCGGTCGGTTATAAAAGATAGCTAATCCCTTCAAGGCTTAGACAATAATTTTAACAAAACCAACAATTCTCAAAATTAATGATTAAAAGTAGTAACGCACTATCCGCCACAGATATTTAATTGTCTAACTCTTTGAATTAAATATTCTAAATAAATATCTTAGTAATTCAACAAAATGTTTATGCTGATAAGGAATACATAATTTAAATGCACGATATAGTAGATACTATTCTTAATTATACCACACAGTTTTGCTTTCAAAATGTAGAAATTTAAGAATAACGTACATATTATGACTTATTAAAGGAGAACTAATTCATCATAAAGATTTATAGGTTTCGTGTTTGAATATAGAGTTGTAGCCAAAAGTACCAAAACAAAAAAAAGAGAACCAATTTGTTGTGAAAAAAGATTTCTTTACTTAATCACATTCCGATCTTGCAGGGTTTATATTTAGTCATTGAGAAAATTTATACATTATGTTTCCATCTCATAATGTAGTAACTTATATTTTCCCCCTAAAATTGAAGGACCTTAATTTATCCAATGTATCTTCATAGGAAGTCCAGAACATTCTCAGCTAAAAAAAACAAAAATGTTTAAAGCGTTGCAATTAAGCTGGGTTTCATGTTAATTTATTCCGAAAGAGTTTATGTTAAAATAGAGATTAGCATGACTGTGATATGGTAATTAAGTTTCGGGTTAAATTTATATGTAGGAATGACGAAGATGATATGTTTACCAAAGTTCATGAAAGAAACGTAATTAGGTTTTGAGACACCATGAAGAGGGCCTAACCTTAAAACCCTAAAAGCTTTATGCTATTACTGATTGGCAATTAATCTTAGTTGCAAATTTTTTAGAAATTAATTCTAAATATCAAAAAATTTGCAATTAGCATTACTTCATCTCATATATATCAGGCTCTCGTTTTGGTTGAATTAATTTACCACACATAAAATTAATAGAGGAATTAGGTCAATGATTACAGTGAATTACGGTACCTAAGCATGTTGTACCATTATAGAGTAGAGCACGCTTAACCTCCAACAATGATGGTACCTCATCATGATGGAGGCTGCAGTTGCACTTTCTTCTTAAGGATTAACCACCCATGTAAATTGCAAATGAAATATGGTCAACGTGCTATAATATTTACTGAAACCCAAAAACCACAGCAACATCAACAAAACTTGTATATAAGTTCATTTTTATGATCAAAATTAAGCTTATAATATATTAATTCTTGTTGTTAGTTCAGTAAAAACAGAAGAAAATATAACAAGGAGAGAACAAACTCCCTTGCTGCTCGAGCCACATCCGTTGGCTTTTTCTTACTTAGCTAGATTAGATTTTAATGGACCAATTAATTACTAATAATTTTGATATTTTGTAGGTTTTGATTATATATATATATAGCAATCTTTTGACCAATATATGAAAAATTAAAGAGTACAATATTGTGAGAGACCTTAAGCACATATAGTGGTAGGCGTGTCTGCAGTTGACATCTGGTCTATTCTGCTGTCTCAATCCACCGAAAACTTTTTCACAAACACAAAAAGATCAAGTTCAATGAAACACATGGCACTGTGCTTCTTTCCAAATCAGGTGCTTCAGATGTGAGAAAAAGATGCAATAAACCCTAAGATAAAGCAAGAAGCAGGACAAATTGGAATAAGTTTGGTGGCTACTAGCTAATTAAGCTGGTATAGTGATCATGCACATCTCTCTCTTATTCTCTCTCTTTCTTTTTTCCACACAAAGACAAAGACATGCATAATGGTTAGCATCAAGGTTAATCTTTTGTGGCTAAGAGTTTCATGATGATGCAATTGAAATTTCCAATGAGGGGCCTCAACCTTGAATGACACTACAAATCAAAAACGAGGGAAAGTAATAACTATTTATGTCCTTTTCTTCAAGGGTCATATAACATGAACTTTTGTTCACACCTTATGTAACTTGCATTCAAAAGCAAGATTAAGACATGATACATTTGCTCATTGAGTGTGCGTGAGCATGTAAGTAACATTCTCCAATGTCAAAAGTTGGATTATTTTTTCGAAATCGGCACATGCGTAGAGTTTATAATAGACTCAATTCTTAACGTACACCTAACCCTAAAGGAGTTAATTTAGTGGGTATTGTAAAATCCTGTAGACTATGTCTTCGCATACAAACAAGTAATTGCTAATTATTAGTTAATGTCTTTGAAAGTGAACCCTTTTTCTTTTGGTTAGGATAATTACGTGAAATCTCCACCAAGTATAAATTACTAAAGAAATAGAAGTTGAAAGGTGATATGTAGCACTACGATGATGCAAGAGATAAGGTGGGGGATCATTTTATTGCCTTAGACTTTTGTCATTGTGTGTGAATGGGATAACATAAAAGTTAGAAGGATAAAACTAGGAATTTTTCAAATATTGTTAAAGTTTGCCTTATCCTTTCTTAAGGGGCAAGAAATCTGTGTACTAGGTATTTGTCGTCTCCACCACCATGGACTTGGACTTGATCAAAATAATGAAGGAAAATCAATTAATTAATTAATTAAAGTACAAAAAAGAAAAGTAGAGATCTTGTTTGTAGAAAGAGTTATTTAACCATATAGAATACCCTATATATTCTTGTCAATGCTGTACCCATGTGCGAATTGCGGGTATAATGGTTAAGTGAGAAAATTATATGGTATAATAATTAATTGTCACATCATCCTATAATAAAGATTTTAAAATTATTTTTCCATGAAAAAATACGAATATTGTTAGCTTATGATTTGATGAGTATCTGTATTAAAAAATAAGATTCATTATTTATAACTACACGTATCACAAATTATTTTGAGAACTAAAATTTTGTGTGCTGTTCATGTTTTTAATAAATAATGGGCTCAATGGAGATGGGTTGATGTGAAAGGCCCAAAAATCTGCAATTTCAATTAGGGGGGGTGCTATGCTACACCCCCCTATAGTGACTTGTATGTGTTTTTTCAGTTTTTGCAATTTTTTTTGTCTAAAATACAAGTTGAATAACCGGCTGTTGATAACTTCTCTTAATTATGAAAAGGGGAATAAAACTTTTTTATATTTACAAAATTAACCATTAAATTTTTTTAGATGCCCATTTGCCCAGCTGAGTAAAACGCAACTGCCCAGTGCATTCACTATTATCTCTCCCGCGGTCAGAAAAGTCATAAGAGACAGTTAACGTCCTGATTTATCCACGTGTCTAAATTCTCCCGCTTCCTCCATCTATTCGTTAGCCCTATAATCTCTCTCTCTCTCTGCCCCTGTGTTTTGCAACTCCTCTGCCATTGAAGAGGAGAAAAAGGAAAAAAAGAAAAAAAGCCTCCAAAAATTAAAAAAGAAATAAAATTAGTGAATATACATTCAAATAGGAAAACTATTATGCTGTTGCGGAGCCATTTCAAGGCTCGTCGCCAACCGTCCCTTGGAGGGATCCAAAATCGGCGCCTCTTGAAGTCATCGAAGCCATAGATCTAGTTCATCAGACAAATATTGCCACCACCGGCGGCTGGGAAGACGTTCTTGGACTAGAAAAGCAACAAAGGCACCATCTTCAAAGGCTTCAGGCCAAGGGTGTGCTTTGGAAGCACCCTGGCAATGACGACTCATCATCCTCAAAGCCCAGATCCCTTGTTTTCTGGCTCTCTCATGGCGGAGATGTCTCTGCTTATGGCAGCTGGAGCTGTTCAAATGGGCAGCTAAAAGAATTTAATGGCTAACTTTATAAATACGAAAAAGTTTTATTCCCCTTTCATAATTGAGATAAGTTGTCAACAGCTAGTTACTTAACCTGTATTTTAGACAAAAAAAAGCTGCAAAAACTGAAAAAACACATAAAAGTCACTATAGGGGGGTGTAGCTCACCCCCCTTTCAATTATTGTCTCTGGTTTTCAGTGAAGGAATTGGGCCCTGACTTGTCATCTTTCTGATTTCAACCTTGAACACTGGGCCCGTTCAACAAGTGCTAATCCAAAATTTTGAGAAGGCCACTCCACAATCCAGAAAGACCCAAAAATAAAAAATGTTTTTTTTGTTTATTTTATTTAGGTTTGATCAGGCCACTCCTCGCCTCTTAAAGGTCCAATTTGTTAAACCATATTCCGAATGTGGTAAGATTCCATTATCTTGATAACGATAATTAGCCATTCTTCATGCTTTTGTCCAATTTGTCAACCCATAATTTTAATCTACTAAGGTACCACCAAATTGATGCCAATAATTAGCCATTTTTCATGCCCCCATCAAATTTCTCAAACAATATTCCTTTTTCTATTAAGATTCTATTGCGTTGATACCATTAACTAATAAGTGTACAAGCATGTAGCTTGTTTATTATATTACTTAGTCAACCCTTCTCAGAAGCCCTGAACCTTGCTTCCATTCCAACCATAAATGAGCTCACTAAAAGAAATATGTAGCAATGGCAACTACCAGTCATCACCTACCACCAAGTTCATGGTACTTATAAGTGTACCTTTGGCCATTGAAGCACTGCACCAAGTCAGAGACTCTCTTCTGAGCCAATCTTACACTATCACAAGCCATAATTAGCAAACTCCACACAACCATGGCTCCAAGTTTCAGTTGTCCGAACTCACTCTATGACTTTGTTGTCAAAGATGGCAATGGGGTAAAAGGCATGGTGGATTCAGGCTTAAAAGAGGTACCAGAGAGGTACATTCAACCCCCACAAGAGAGAATCAACAAGCTAGACTCAAGGCCACATGAAGTGCCACCCATTGACTTGTCAAAGCTCAATGGACCTGAACATGATCAAGTGGTGGATGACATTGTTAGAGCAGCTGAGACTCTTGGCGTCTTTCAGGTAGTGAACCATGGTGTGCCTGTGGTTTTATTGGAGTCACTTAAAGATGCTGCTCACACCTTCTTCGGCCGGCCGGCGGAGAACAAAGCTGTGTACCGGAAAGGGGTGAGTCCCAGCCCCAACATCAAGTATGGGACTAGCTTTGTGCCTGAGAAAGAGAAAGCCTTGGAGTGGAAGGACTATATCAGCATGATATATAGCAGTGATGAAGATGCTCTTCAATTTTGGCCTAATGAGTGCAAGTATGGCTTTCTATATGCTCTTACTACTTTTGTTACAAAATATCAAACATTTTATGAATTTTTCGTCATTATCATAACCAACTTACTTTATGCAAAATAACCAAATTTTCTGCCTTTACAATGGAGATTTTTCTGTCCTTGTATTTGTGGGTTTGAAGTTAGTTGGCTCTATTCTATCAGGGAAATGGCACTTGAATATTTGAAGTTATCAATCAAAATGGTAAGACACATTGTAGAAATTTTGATGGGGAATCTTGGAGTGAAGCTAGATGAATCAAAAATTGAGGGGTTGATTGGTATTACGATGGTTAACATGAACTACTACCCAACATGCCCAAACCCAGAGCTCACTGTGGGTGTAGGGCGCCACTCAGATATGGGAACTGTAACTGTGCTACTCCAAGATGGCATTGGTGGTTTATATGTCAAAGCGGAACAAGACAATGTGGCTGCAAAAAAGGGAGAGTGGATGGAAATTCCACCAATTCCCGGAGCTCTAGTTATCAACATTGGTGATACTTTACAGGTAACTGAACCTCTATTTTACTCTTAAATTTTATTACTTGCACAAAAAATGCCATGCATTCTACTTAAAATCATGCTTGGTAAGAGACTTTAAATCTCAAAGAATGTTGAACTTCTATAGAAATTAACTTGCGCAATACGGGAGAAACTAATTTCCCCTTCAATAACCATGAAATTTTTAGTTTTTTGAAAACAAAATTCAAGAAAATCTCTAAAATTCCAATTACTAAACCCTCCTTAATATAAGCTCCAATAATAATAATGTAGCATTTAGCTTGTAGTTTAAGTGAATTGGCATACATTTCAGTAACTAATAATCTTGTCTATGGTATGCTGTTGTAAGATACTGAGCAATGGAAGGTATAAGAGTGCTGAACACAGAGTGCGCACTACAAGCACCCAATCCAGAGTATCAGTTCCTGTATTTACAGTTCCAAAACCTAAAGAGAAGATTGGACCATTGCCGGAGGTTGTGAAGAAAGACGGCGCGGCGCGTTATAGGGAGGTTGTGTTCCAGGATTACATGAACAACTTCTTTGGGAATGCTCATGAAGGGAAGAAGTCTCTTGATTTTGCAAGCATTATCACCTCTGCTTGATGTGAAAACTAACAAGTTTGTATTTCCTACTTAATTTCATGTCTCATGAAAACAATTAATAAAAGCTTGTATTTCATTCCTCCATTTTGCAAAATAGTCTCAACTTGAGGCAAATGTCCTATGTAATTTCACGTCACATAAATACAATTATTACTATCACTATATACGCTGGTAAATTGTACATTAAAGAATAGGAAACAAAAAGATTTCCAAACGCCCTCGTGGAAATATTATAGAATAGCATATGCAATACACAAGACTTAAAAAATATTACATCAAACACGTGAAGAAACAACATCTAGGCAACAAGAACAGCTTCATGTTAGGAATATGCACATGTGAGTTGGTGTGGAAGTTAAGTAATGTCTAATATAAAAGTCTCACATTAACGAATTCTCCCTAACACTTAACTACTGGAAGCTACAAAACAACTACTTCCTACATTTGGAGTGTTTTTTTTTTTTAATTGGGGGCTAAGACAATTACCTTACATAGCAACTAGTCTAATCTTCTTCCACATGCAGCTTTCTTGAACAACATGTTCCAAGCAAGAGCTAGAACATGAAAATTTCCCCAGAGTTCCTCAGAGACATAGGAGCAAGAGTGAAATGACACAACCCAATCCACAACAACTTCGGAGCAGTCAACTATGGTGAGACCTAAAGGATACAGCCCATGCAACAAGGAGTAATGCCAATACGCCAAACTAGCAAGCGTAGATAAAAGACTATGAATGTAGCAGGATAAGTTAGGAAATGGGTTAATATATAGGAGGTTATTAGATCATTTCTATTAACCTATTTCCTAACTTAGCTCTGCTAGAGTTTTCTATGACCTTTCATAGTCTCTCATCACGTTGGTTTGCAAGTTTGGTGTTTTGGCAGTGCTCTGGCGTCTGAATTTGTTTATGGATGGGATTCTGTCATATCAAAGATCCTAAATTAACTGAAAACCCTGAAAGCCATTTCCCACAATAGTTTCTACATGCATGACAGTATAATATTTGTAATTTTCAAGTACACTTTGGCTACCAAAGACCAACAACCCCACATAATGGAAGAAGAATTTTTCTTCACGTTTTGTGGCTGTTGCTGGTCTTGGCGACCAAAAGTCACTTAATGGAGCCCCATTTTGAGTGTGTTTGGAATGAGAGAAAATGGAAAGGAAAATGCAGAGAACAGGGGTGGAAGAAGGAAGAGAGACAGAGTAACAGAGGAATGGGGTTCACGTTGTGGCCAAGAACCTCTTTTTATAACCAAAAATTTAACATTTTTCATTAAAACTAAAGGGTTATTTAAATTAGAATTTCTTATTTTCCTTGTTTTTTTAATGTTATAGTTCTTTGTTCTGGCACTGGTTGCAATGTTGCATGGCTTTTCTGAATTGGGCAGGGTACGATGAGCTTCTTTTTTGGGTTTGTGGACAAAAGAAAGATCATTATGGTCAGAGATTAGATCACGGGTTTTATCCTTGAGGTAAAAATCATATGCGAAAAGATTCTACAACGGCATCGTTTTAATTTTCGAAGCTATCGAACTTGCTTTCAAGTTTCAAGTTAATAATAGTGTCCTTTGAAGCTTGGAATTTACTTTGCAGAGTATTATGGCACTGTTCAACTACAGTTACCATTCTTATATGAAAATGGCTCAGCATTCTTCTACAAGTGAAAAAGCAAAACTAGTCCGTTTATAGTTTGGCTTACTTATTTAAGACCACAAAATATGTAATTCGGCTTATTTGTCGATACTCGATAGTATGATATGACAATAAAGTGATTTTTTTAAATTTATTTTTGGGTTCAAAGAACTCATTAGAACCAAAGCTATAACATATTAACAGATACATAGAGAGAACACACAAGCAATACCCATTACAATCAGCAAAGTGGATTCCAGTTTAACCAATGTTATTGCCTACATTAATATTTGGGGACTTCTACTGTACCATTTTGTAAAAGTCTAGGTATTCATACCTTAGACATGTGGCTGAATTGTAACCATTGTCAATAAACCATTTCACTCAAAAGCTTAAATTATTAGGTGGATACCCAACAATGATTTTATATTTAACACACTCCTATACGCAAAAGTTTTTTCAGTTTAAAGTGTTGATAAAGTATATGTCCACTTATATTATGTGCTAAAATTTCAATTTAATTTTAAAAATATGAGCAAGATTTGATCTTTTAATGACTTTGTCAAAGAGATTATGATACTATATCAAGAAATAATCTCACCCAAAAAATTTAACTATTAATTAGGTGAAAACCCAAAAATAATTTATATCTAACGACCATCAATTAACAACTTGCTGCAGTGCTTTCTTAGATCCAGGATAAGGTGATGCCTTTTCTAAGATTTTGGAAAATATAAAAATAAAAATAAAGATCATAGATTCCATCGCGGGCTTGATCTTCTTCATCATTCTGGCAGATTCTGAAGTTATCTTCCAATTATTGCTCTCAGCTTTGATTTTACTTGTGCAGAGTATTAATGGCAGTCTTCAGATGCAGGTACCATTCTTAAATGAAAATGGGCTATGGCATTAATGAGCAACTATAAAGTAAACTAGCAATGTTTCTATAAACTTGTAAGGTAGGGTGTGGACTTGTTTTGCTGCAATGCTCTAAACTAGTTTGGGAGCAGTTAAACTTTTGACACTGGTCCCATGCATAGATCCTAGTAGGAGTAGGCTTATGAAAAAAAAAAAAAAAAGATATTTAAATTTTTGCTCCTTTTATTGAGAACTAGCACTATTCTTGCGCCGAGCCAAACGACGAAGCATATTAAGATTTGTTTATTTTATTTGTGAAAACATGATTTGTACTCGTTTATAAGTTTATTTTATCATTATGTTATTTTATTTTCTTACAGAATAAGGAACTTTACTTGTAATTGTAAGGTGTTACTTAGTTCCCTTCGGCAGTTGAACAAAATTTTACCCTACGCGGATAGGTAATAGATTATGGAAATTTTCATTTGGAAAGTGTTATCTCTTCTTTTGACATTTTCCTTGGTTGTAACCTAGATACTTAGTTTGGAAACTTATACAAAACTAAAGGAAACCTTCTATAGATGAGAAAGGTTCATCATACCAAAGGAATTTTAGGTGATCAAAACAGAAAGGGAAAATTTTTCTTTCTAAAAAATGGTTTCCTCTGTAAATGGGTAACTGATTTTTGACCATTTTTCTTTGTAGGAAACTTTCTTGGTCCAATGGTCCACCTAGTGTAAGTAGAAGAAGGTTCTTTTCTCTTCATTATTTTCTTTTGGAGTTTGAGATATTCCATTCCGCTAACTTTCACATAGAAAATATTTATAGTTATCATTGGCTTAAATCTTACCTAAAAAAGCAACACCAAAACTGACCCCTTCCCTAAAAGTCTCAAGAAAAGAGTATCAAATTTGTCTCACTGTTTAATTTTCAGAACACTGTTTAGGGACCACAGATGGAAATTTTGAGTTATAGAAGGGCCCAAATTGATACTCTTTTCTTGGCCTCCTTTGAAAAAATAAAGTGACAAATTATATATGTTAGTTGGTGAGCGGGTGACAAACTCTGGATTTGGCACTATATTCTTAGCCACCGGCTAGAAAGTCTAGAACTAGAGAAATTATTCTAAAAGACGCGATAGAGTGTAAAGTAAAAATCGTAATTGTTCTAACTCTTAAATAAAATTAGTTTCACGTTTAATTGAATAAAGTTGTGATACTCATAGTATCAACCAAAAATAGAATTTATATGAAGCTATTTAAATAAATTCATATGTTATTATGAAAGCATGAAATAGTCATAAAATAACTAGTGTATAAGCACTATTAACAAAAGGTAATTTTCCTTTTGGAGAAATGATTGTTACATATATAATTTTTATTTTACACTAAATGATGTTGTTTTTTTTTTTAAAGTTTGAATGATGATTTTGGGTCTATTTTATACAATTTTTACATCTTTAAAGATGATTAATCTAGATTTGAAAAAAAAAAAAAGAAAAAGAGAAAGAAAAGACAAAGTGAATCAATACTTGACCATATAAATGAAAAATAACTCGCACACCCTTCCACATAAAGAAAATAGCCGTCTTCTATGATTATCAAATGCAGTAAATGAGTATACCTGTCTTCTTGGAGACTGAGACAGAAGGTTCTGAGACTAATTTCAACAAATCCAAATTGACTGAGGACTTTGACTTCTTCTCATCTCCTAAGTACCTACTTAGGCTAATTTTTCGGGTCTTCTCTCATTGAGTCTTTGACTAATCATCTTTTGGAGACTCTGAATAAGTACAAACAAAATCTTTATTGAATCTAAGTAGCTACAAGCCTGTGTTTAATTTTCTTAATATAAAAAAGTGTATATAGAACCAGCATTGATTAATTCCAAGGATTATCTATACAGAGCAAGGTGGTGCATCAGATTAACTTTATTTTTTTTAGTTTTAATGATAAGGATATTTTCGAGTAATTTTTTGCTTATTAAGACTAAAATTTTTACCCGAGCAATTTTAGGAGTGTACCTCTCACATCAACTTGATATGTTGAGGAAAATTTTTTTTCTAGATGTTGGCCCAAAGATTGAGTACATCATATTAACTAATTAAACTACTACTAATCACATTCTACCTACTTAATATTCTTATTCAGTCTACCACTAATAGAGTTTGAAGTTTTAAATGAGTGGCTTGATTTGTTTCTTTTTTTTAAGATGAAGACTTCATAAAAGATAGGGAACCACTATTTCACACCTTATTTTGTTAATATCACACTTTATTTAATAATTAAATATAATATAAACTAAATTATTCTCAATTAATATAGAAAGTTTTTAACTTTAACTAAAAAAAAA
>QAOA01002143.1:0-68105 GCA_003255065.1 Cercis canadensis | reverse complement strand
AAAAAAAAAAAAAAAAAAAAAACAGGGCCATCTGAACTAATGTAACCATATGTATATTTATGTATAGATGTTTATATATCAAAAAGTTTTGAAACTAACTTACTCTTTCACTTGGAGTAGTAAAACTTGAATACAGAACATAGATTCCTATCTGTTCTTTTTTTTTTTTTTTTTTTTTTTTTTTTTTTTTTTNTTTTTTTTTTTTTTTTTTTTCTAATTCCTGTCTGTTTTGAAATGGTAATAATCATACATATCATACGTAAAGGCAAGTTGAGAATTATTAAGAAAAAAGAGAGCGTATGATTATTTAATTGTTTAACATAATTATTTTTAATCATGAAATTAGAAAATATGGATATATATTTAATTGTTTGACATTTTCCTCCCTAAAATGTGGGTGTGACTTTTATCTGCATTAAGCCATGTACCCACTATAACAATTTTCAAGCATTAAGTCATATCCAGAAAAAAACACGTGAAATCTTATTAATGCAAACTTTAGATAGTGTGCATGTTTGGTATTGAAAATTTGGTTAAGTGCTGCTTTTGTCAATTTTCGTTTATAATTGTCCTTGAAATATATGAAAAAGGAAAAAGAAATTTTGTTAGTGCTCAATTTATTTATAGAAAAAATGAGAAAATATATGTTGGTCAGTTTTTAGAGTGATTCTTCTGAATAATGCATATTTGCAAACTAATTACACATATAAAGCACATTTGAAACTATTTCCATAACTACGGTAGTTTTTTTTTTTACTTTTTCTCTTCAGTGTCGCATTTTGAACTGTAATGAAGAGTCGAATTTTCGTTTGAGCCTCCTTTAAGGAGCCGAATTTTGGCATAAAAATTTTTTTTTTTTTTTTAATTTTGGTACAGGGTGTCGACTTTTGCCATAAGTAGGGAGCCGAATTTTGGCTCCCTCCTCCTTTAAGGAGCCGAATTTTCCCATGCAAAATTTTTTTTTTTTTTTTTTTTTTTTTGTGTGAGGAGTCGACTTTTAGCATAAGTAGGGAGCCGAATTTTGGCTCCCTCCTCCTTTTAGGAGCCGAATTTTCCCATACTAAAAATTAAAAAAAAAAAAAAATTTGTATGCCAAAATTCGGCTCCTTAAAGGAGACTCAAACGAAAATTCGACTCTTCATTACAGTTCAAAATGCGACACTGAAGAGAAAAAGTAAAAAAAAAAACTACCGTAGTTATGGAAATAGTTTCAAATGTGCCTTATATGTGTAATTAGTTTGCAAATATGCATTATTCAGAAGAATCACTCCAATTTTTAGAAAAAATGGTTAAATAATGAGAATTGTCTTGGAAAAAGCTAAGATGGCACGGAACTCCCTGTTGAAATTTATTATCTGATGATGTGGCTGTGTAGATTCAGAGAGTTCTAGAATTCAACTACGACAAACCTAGATAGTATATATGATGTTTTGTCCTCAAGTTGCCACTTGCCTACATTAGGTAATCTGGCTTCATAGAAGTAATCTTTTATCTTTAATACATATTTTTATGAGTGAGTTTCGTTTTCATGCANTTTATGAGTGAGCTTCGTTTTCATGCAAAATTTTATCTTGTGTTTATAAAAACATTTATTTATTTTTAATATTTTTGTTATAATTTGTGATTTAAATACAGAATTCATATATCCTTAAAACAATTTCAATATTACTTAATTACAAGTTGTTTGATAAATAAATTTTATTTTTAATACTCTTCTTTTAATATAGTCTTTCATAGAAAGTCCTTTAAAATTAAAACATAAAAAAAAAATACATAGATATTCATCCAACAAACTTAAATTAATATGTAAAATTAGGAATAGATTTATTTGTTCTAAGATTGAAAACATGAGGAAAACTACTTTATTATATCAAAATAAGATATTTAAAGAGTAAAAAATTATTTGGTTCCTAAAAAATGCACTCAAAATCACATAAATTCCTAAAAAAATGTGACATTTCTAGACTCGTTTTGGAACTGATTTTTTTTTTTTCTAAAAAAAAAAAAAAATAGGAGATACGTTATCGTTTCTCTTTGGCAGCATCAAACCCATTCTCACCATAATCCCCAAATCTCTTCGTGTAAGAAGGAAGGAGATCATCCATGGCCACTGCCACTGCCACGGGACCCGGATCAGGTCATATCACTTGAGTCATGTTGCTCAGATATAAGCCGTCCATTCCATTAAAGTTCATCTCAACCATTAAAACACATTAACATTTAATGGTTAATTTGAGTTTTAATAGAATGAATGACTCAGATTTGAGCAATATGACTCAAATGACATGACCAGATCCAAATCCTGCTATCACCACCCCACCAATGGATTTCCCAAATTCGAGACAATGTCAGAAACAAAAATTCAAGACAAGGGGGAGCATCTAGAGAACCAATTGCCAGCCTTGAAAAGCTTGGTTTTGAGTGCCCGCACAATCCTAAATTATCTAGAACGTGTAGACAACTCAATCTGTAATCCATGGATTATCGTTGCATTTCTCTTCCTCATCGCGTTGATTTTTATCTTATACAAGTAAACGATATTGATGCTTTATACTAGTTTAATAGTTGGATATTTGTTATTCCAAATTCCTCTGTAACCATTACCAAGCAAATATCGCAGCCTGCACCGTTTGGACTGTGGAGGGTCATTGGCCAACGGTGAGAGAGAGAAATGAGTGCGTGTGTGTGACTGTGTGAATGACAGGGCAAGAGGGAGAAGGAGATAGAGGGTGGCGGTGGTGCGTGGCGGCAGCGGCAGCCATGAATGATCTTCTTCCTTCTTCCTTGAAGAAATTTGGGGATTAGAGTTAGAATGGGCTGATGCTGCGTAGGAGGAAGGACTACATTTTTCCTTTTTTAAAAAAAAAAAAAATTTAAGGTTCAAAACCATATAATTTCAGTAATTATCAGCCCAAAAATGTCACATCAACATTTAATTGTCTAAATTAATATTTAACAGTTTATATGTATAAATCCATTAATTTTCTTAAACGAAAATTTAACAGTAAACTTAAGTGATAAGATAGAATGAATATTGAAAAATCTATGTTATATAAATTTTTTTAAAAAAATTTAAGTAATTTTAAGTGTATCTTGAACCAAAATAATTTTTAGTCATATTTAAAATCATTGATATTAAGAAAAGAGGTTTTTTCAATACGTACAAGCAGCCGGAGTCTCTGACTGGTGGGGATAACTACGAAAGGAGTTTACCATTTGACCTGAATAGTTTATGTTTGTTGACTTGGCAACAACTCATTTTGGCTTGCTCTAGATGATTAATCTATAGACATTGATTCTGCTTTAAGTCTTATAATTTCTTACTCTTAATTAATATTACTTGTACAGAGATTACGGAGAGAGAGAGAAAAAAAAAAAACCATGATATGAGGCTGATGTTAAGTTTGAAATAGATTCTTTCTGTAATAATGGTCCCCACGTGTGAGATGAATTTCTGCTCTTCTTCTTCTTTATTCAACCTAGGTGAAACTTTCCTCTACCACCCCTACATTCATATTCTCGGTTGATTTATTTGTATTTAACCTAACTATCCATATAATGGTAACTTACACACAGATAACATTTCAAACAGTATTTAATATTTTAGAACTGAGATTATAAATTTGGCCCATAAGTGGCAAGCAGCCGACAGGGATTGTATATTTAGACCTTAAAAGGTTATTTATTTATTTATTTTGGTTACGATTCTAAATTCGAACACATAATTTATAAATTTTGAGAGCAACCTCAATACTACTCAATTATAAGTTATTTGGTATTTAAACCTTAAAAGTTACTTGTGAGAGTGACAGCATCAATTTATATCAAGTTAAAAAGAAAAATCTATGAGCTGCGTATCCTTTTGTTATGGCAAAGTCAAGATCTTGTGAGATGTATATAAATTATAGGCGCCACGCATTTATATTGACATTAATTTCCTTAGCTATTGGATGTATTATATCTTGCCAGGGCAAGTGGAATTAGGCAATTGGATGTTGTAAATTTGTAACTATTCAAAATTCACTGTATCATATGTCCTGTAAAAGAAATTTATTATTTTTAGACTAATCCTAGTTAGCTAAACTTTCTTTACAATAAATTTATTATTAAATTGAGGTGTACTTGTAATTATATTTAGATAAAACAAAATGGTAAGGATTACATATTCATCTAAAGGCAACAAATTTTTCAAAAAAAAAAATGTGGCCACTATTTTCCTTATTTTTATTACTAATGATGTAATTATTATTTGGTTAAATTATAATGAAATCACTTAGGCATTCCACAAAGAAAGTGCTTAATAAAATTTATTAGAGAACTGTTATGAATATCTAAAATAATGGTCAGAAAAAGTTATGAGTATCTAGAATTACAAAAATAAATATTACACGTTCATAAGTTTTAAATTGGTAGAAAATCATGGTTAAAACTTAACAAAAAAATGAAAGCTTTTGATTTTTTTCTTTTGGTACATTGCCTATAATTCCAAATTCACACATAGAATCTATAAGTCTTGCGGACGACCTTATTACCACTCGGCCATAGATCATTTTATAAATTTTTAAAATTTTAAGTTCAAGTATTTGAGCTACTTAAGTTAATTTCACAAGTTATTCTCAAACTTAATGTTTGGTAAAAGTAGTTAAACATTTGATATTGACTGTTTGGTAAGTAGAGTGGTTAGACATGCAAATGGTAACTAGAGACTTAAACAAAAACATATTTCAAAGGTATTTTCCTTTGTAATTTTTTGAAATTTCCTACATAGAACAAGGTCCCATATAGAACTCTAGGGTTGTCCCCTCCCTCTCCTTTTCTCTCTTTTTCATCTCTATAAATTTGGGCAACAATATATGAAGAAAATTCAAGAGACATTAATGGATAGGAAACAGGCAGAGAAGCAAAAGTGTTTTTCAATTCGTGTTTGGTGGTGTTATGACTTCTCAAAGTCCACAACCATGAGAAATACTTGTAGTTATACAAAGACATAATCAACGTAAGAATTAATTTCAACTTCTTTTTTGTCAATGGAAACGATCTTTAATTAATGGCTTTTGCATTCCGGAACAATCACCACAATCTTTTTGAAAAAAGAGAACCCGTAACTGAAAATTTTGTACGTGAAAGGGATGTATACATCTTCCTCTTCCTCTTCCTCTTCCTCTCATATGGTAGGGCTGCTGTGTAAGAATTTGTTTTAGCGGTTGAGAGAGGAAATAAATACGAAATTCAGAAAGAGACTTCTCAAAATAAATAGCATCCTAGCTGAAAATGAAATTTGGCCCCCAAATTTGGAACAAATTGAAGTGAATAGTATGTACAAATCCGCACAATTTTATCAAAACTTGGTAAACGCAATTTTTTCAAGAAGTTTAGAAAATATAGTAATATTGATATTATAAAAATTAGAAGATAGATTTCAAGTTGTTTATGTAGCTGCTTTAATTTGTTTTTCTGCGTTGATGAACGAAAGAAGAACTTAATACATGTTTATTAGTAATCACATTCCTTAAAAGGATTCTTATCTTTTTTTTTAAAAAAAAAATCTGAACTTCTCGAAACATATGCTAAGCATGTGCATGAATCTTACGACGTATATTTTATATATATATTATTAATGTTAACAACATGATTTTTTATTGTTCAACCATATCAAATCAAAAAATTCGAATTGTCTCTATAATTTTTTTTAAAAAAATTGACCGAAAATGTATATTAAATAACTATTGTAAGAAAATTAATACAATTGTTTCAATTATTTTATATGTACGTTGAACAAGGACTGATCAGGTTACTCTACTGAAAAATAGTTCAAGCTATGTAGAAGCAATTATTGGCTTGGCATCCTCCGAAACAAAAGGAGAAAAGTATTTCTATGGAATAGTTCTACACTCATATTTATTGTTGTCCATTATCTAAGTCTTACACGGTGAATTTAAAATAAACAATAGAACAAGTCCATCTTGATCTAAATAAAGCCAAACTAAGCCTACAAATTTGTACCAAGCCAAAAAAAATAAAGACCCAACAAGTCAAACCTCATGACTTGACTTCCCCTATTAAAGCCAATCTCTGGGATGACTCTCTTCACATTATTGGAGAAGGTTCTCCACTTTGTTGAAATTGTTCTACGACTTTCTTCTTCTTTTAGAGAGAGAGAGAGAGAGAGAGAATTACACAAACAAACACAGAGAGAGAAAGAGAAGAAGGAAGAAGAGAGAGATGGTGAATCATGAAGATTTCAGCAAGGATGATTACTTGGATGATGATGATGTTCCACTTCCAGGGTTTCGATTCCATCCCACAGATGAAGAACTTGTGAGTTTCTACCTTCGCCGGAAGCTCGACAAGAAACCCATCGGTATCGAACTCATCAAACAGATTGATATCTACAAATATGATCCCTGGGATCTTCCAAGTATGTTTCCACTAATTGGTGTCTTGATTCTTCTATTTTTCTTGAAGTCTGTATCTTTTTTAGCTTTCCATATTCTTCAAGGGAGGAGATGAAGTAAGTGAAAGTAACTAGGGTTTTCATCAAACATTTGATAGACAGTACAAAAGGAGTTCACAAGCATGACCAAGGAAAACAATTACATACTTATATAGCTCTTTCAAAAATTAGGTAAAGGTGATTGATAGTCAAGAATCACCGTTTGGGTGATTGGGTCCATGAAATTACACTTGCATGAGTGTACGATTAATTGGTGTCTTTCCATGATCATGTTAATATCATTTTTTTTTTCATCTCTTAGCTTCTATTTGCTAGCAATATCACTGGTTAAAATTTGATAGCTTTCCACAAACCAGTATATTAACTCCTAGAAAACCCATTTGCCAATCTTGAGCATACATATAGTCTTCTATGTATATAATATATCACAGCTTCAGTTTCTAATTATCATGAAATTAAAGTACAAAATAAGTGAACTTATATCAATCTAACCTACTTTTGCAAGGTGCAACTTATATCTCATATTGCAAGCTTTTGTTTATATGCAGAAGCCAGTTGCAGTGGTGAAGAGAAGGAGTGGTATTTCTTTTGCAGAAGAGGGAGGAAGTATAGGAATAGCATAAGGCCTAATAGAGTGACTGGGTCTGGGTTCTGGAAAGCAACTGGTATAGACAAGCCAGTTTACTCACTTGGAGGAGAAGGCAATGACTGCATTGGCCTCAAGAAAACACTAGTATATTACCGTGGCAGCGCCGGCAAAGGCACCAAAACTGACTGGATGATGCACGAGTTTCGCCTTCCCTCGAATAATGACACTACTAGCACCAACATTGCCAAGGCCAAGAATAACATATCTCCTGCCCAATTAGAAGCAGTAAGAAACTTAAACTCATTGCCTTCTTAGCTATGTACACTCACGATTAATCTAAGTAATGATACTTACAAAACTCTCGCAGTCACAAATGTACATAATTATATATAGATTTTGCTGTCTAAGTTTAAGCGGAACCAGTTGAATTCAAACAGAATTATTTGTGTATAGTTGTGTACAATTGTGAATGTAATAGTTGTATAGATAGCACTACTCTTAATCTTTAGCTTAAACAAAGTTGGTGTCAATTATTTTATGGCTTTTTATTCGATTATGTACAGGAAATTTGGACATTATGCCGAATTTTCAAGCGAAATGTGTCGCAAAGAAAGCATGGACAAGAGTGGAGACAAGTAACTGGTGCTAAGCGTCAGGCCATTGACAAGAGAACTAGAACCAGCAGTGTTGAGTCTAATACTCAAGAAGCGTACATCAATTTCAGTTCTCCTTCCCCTTATGGGCATCAACATTATGATGAACAAAAGCCAGTCATTAACTACACAAATGTTGATCAAAGAAATCAGTTTCATGTGGGGCAGTTGATCAGTTCTCCTGTGGGACAACCTCAAATGCCAGAACCTAATGCTTCGAGCTTCTGGATTAACCCAGTTGGCGATGACTTCTTCAAGTTTGATCAGAACTGGGATGAGCTTGCATCAGTTGTGAAGTTTACCTTTTGATTCATCTATCATGTAAATAACCATGCAGTTGTAGGTTGAATTGAGTAATTATAGAGGAGTGGATCTTGTATTAACTTGCTAGAGTATATTTGTTGAGAGTTGAGACATATATATATATATATATATATATATATATAATTTAGAGCACACTTATGGACTTGATATTAATTTGTTGCTTCGTGTCTTCCAAAATTTAGGCCTGCAATTTTCATTCTTTCTTTTATTTTATTTTTAAAAAACGTTCGTTTAATGNTTTTTTTTTTTTTTTTGAAGAGTTGGGGTTAAAATTTTAATTTCCATTTTCTATTCTTTTTTTCAACTTTTTTTTTTAATCTAAATATAATTTGAAACTCAGTGCTTTTCAGAATCTGTGTTGTTGAATGTGATGATAAAATATTAGGTAACTTTTATAATAAATCCACTATTAGTATTTAAAATTACAAAAATAAATAAGCGGGTAATTAGGATTGTAAAGTAGGAAATGATATATTAGAGCGTTTCAAAAAAGTTGAAGACGATTTATGTATTTCATATTTTTAATGGCGACAACAATTTATAAAAACATTCCCCAATTTGCTAATCAAAAGCACATAAAAGCTTTCTTTTTAGCTGCAAAACCACATATTGCTTTTAAAGAAATAGCTAGTAACAAGCATCCTTGAAAACATTTTACCAAACACAAAAGGATAAAATTAAAAATAAAATACGAAATCTAATTGTAGGATATAAAACATCATCAGTTAGATCACGTTAGAATGTTTATTTGATTTCTACTTTTTTCCTTCAAGTACATTACACATATATCTTTAATTATCTTTTATATATTCAAAAGAAAGAGATGAAGGAAGAAGAGAAATCATCAAAAGTGATGTTCGGCAAGAGAAAATGTGATTTCCGTCAAACATTTGATAGATATATTTGAGTTCCCCTGTTGAAAAGATGCACACGTTAATTACCTCTCTATATCTTTATTTTCAAAACTTAAGGCTAGGTGGATAGTGTGGTTTGACATTGCTCGAATTTTGACATCTAAACCTGCGTGCTTTTCTTTTCACTTTACATCATCACTTTGGGGGCTATACAAATAGGTTACCATGTAATCTTGCAAAAATGTGATTGGCAACTCCCATATCTTCATGCAAAGATTAATAGTAGATCTTATTTGCCTAACAAATGCATGGATTAAGGTATAGGTTTTTCCTCTTAAACCAGTAATCAATACCAAATAACTTGTAGTTAAGTAATATTGAAGTCATTCTTAAAATTTGTGAATTGTGTTTAAATTTAAAGTCGTAGCTAAATTTTTTTTTTTTTTTTAAAAAAAAAAGAACCCAAGAATCAACCTACACGATGACAGTAAGTTAAGGAAATTTTATCAAATGCACATTATGAAAAACATTATTCTATTGAATTGAATACTATACACATTTTCCGTCCTTTAATTTTAATATTGTAGAATAGTGATCTCCTAATGTAATATCATTCTACATTAATTTAAAGGGTGGAATATGGACATCAAATCATAGCCATCCTAGGATTTGGGTCTATTTGATAAAAACTTGTGTTCTCACATTGAGTTTGATCAAAATCAAAATCGTTTTCTTGATAGATGACCACATAAAAATTGAAATCTAAACCTTCCTTTGAACTAAGACCTTTGAGAAAAAAAAAAAAAAAAGTTCTTCTTGTAAGTATCAGTCAATAGTATACATAAACTAGACATAAATTACTTGTAAGGTTTTCTTTATATACTTTACTTGGATTTTAAGACTACAACGCTATGTATTCCACTATATGCTATTCTTTCCCTAATGCAACTTTTCAGTTCGCGTGGATTGTGAAATTGTCATTTTTGTTTCTGAGTGAACATTGTGCACGTTCAAGTCAAGACTATGCTTTCTTTTCAATTTAACAAATCAACTGAGATGTTAGAGCTTCTGAACTTTCAAATCTCAAATATATTATTTATATATGAGAATCACTTACTACATATTTCAATTCCTGGCTGCTCTGGAGAAAGGGAGCTTTCATTTCCATTTTTTCTTTTTCTTTTTGCTTTTTTGGGTCATAGAGCTTTCATTTCAAAGTTTCGTAAAACACTGACCTTTTGACCCAATTTATGATTGAATACCTCATACCCCACACCTAGTCAGTAGTCAAAACTCAAAACGCAGACTAGTGCCACAGCCAATTATATATATTCTTAGTTTGATTTACTCAAATTCACTAGTATTAATTTGGCCCTCCATCAGAGAGATTGCGATTATTAATATATTTTTTCCCCAGTAATTTTGATCATAGAGATGTGACAATGAGGTGGGGTCAATAATGGACAAGTCAGGTTCATGGATTCAGGTCAGATCTGACAGGCTCCAAGTCTTATTTGCACAGTAATAAGTGAATTAAGGGCTATATTGGTAATACGTGGATTTCAAATGTCAAATTAAGTCGGTCTCGAATAAATAAAATAATAAATTAAGAGAGTCTAAAAAATGATAATACATGTGAAGAATGCAATATTTATTAAGGCATGAAGGATATTTTTGTAATTCAAGTGATTGGGCCAAGATGGGTTAAAGGTGGTTTGAGCCTTAGTAATGGGTATAAGATAAGATGATACTTTGGAACCTCTTTCAAGAGATGTAAGAGGTAGAGGAATATATAAGCTACACAAAAAATCTGCGAGTTTAGTAAAATTCAAATGTTGTCGTTATGAAGTTGGAAAAAAAAATGTAAATATTTAGGTGTGCATATATATACTGCCACTCTTTAATTGATTATGTTTACTACGCTCTGAGGTTATGCATTACCGGAATTTGTTACCTTTAACTTAACATAAGCATATGTTTTAAAATATGTTAAAAGGCAGGTTTATGAAAATTTTTAAACAAAAATATGTTTGTATAATTTTATCAAACTTTTGTAAAAGTTGAATAATTCTGTTAATACTTCCTATTTTCCCTTATATCAATAAACCATGAGTTAGATATAAAAAAAAAAAAAAAAATTGGTATTACTGTAACTTGTAGATAGAGGTGGCAAAATCGGCCCTGCTCGATGGACCAACATGTATAACCCAATGTTAGGGTTGGAATAGGCTGTGAAAATGCTGGCTCAAAAAAATCAGGCCATTAATTTATTTATTTATTTTTGCTAAACAACTAGATTATAATTTATTTGAACTAGTTTTACAGACATAAATCATGTTAATATTTGAAAAAATATATATTATATTTAAAATACACATATTCATGTATGTGGATTGTGGAGGTGATTTTTCATTTAAAAACATAGAGTCATGCATTTCACTAGCATATTATAAATTGTAAATTTGTAATGAGATAAGATTGTAAGAGTAAGAGATATATAAATGTGCCAACTTGTTCAATTAGTAAAAGTTTTCATTTTTTATTCAAGGAAATATGATTAGATTTCATGTTCATTAGAAAATTGAGATATTTTTATATAAAAAGGTTGTCTTTTATTATGTAATCTATTATATTAAATGAAAGAAAATTAAAGAGATAATATATAAGTTTATTATATATATATATATATATATATACTTTTATTTTAACAAAAAAATTAAAAATAATCTTTTACATTAGGGCTGGGCTGACTTGATAGCTCACCATAAGACTAGGTTCAGCTAGCCATATGACAGCTCAATTAAATTCAGGCTAGGCCAGCCCATTTGCTAGCTCTACTTGTAAGATTACCTAAAAATTGTCAAAAAAATTGGAAAGGTACATTGAAATGCCATAGAGGGCTTTTTGCAATCCTGGCTATAAATTTTTTATTTCAGTTATTCTTTTTTTATCATAAATCCAATAGTTCTTGACAGATTATTGTTGAATCAGATAGAGGAAGCAAAGAAATATAGGGATTAATGAGCATTTTGTGGAATGACTTCTTTCTCCACTTAAGCACAATGCAAGATTATAAAATCTTCAAATAAAAAACATGTGTATATATGTTATTACAATCATTTCAGAATTATCATACAGAAAATACACACTAGAGAGAATATATATGAACAATGATATATGACATAAAATGTGGTGTCTTTTCTCTTTTCTAGGAACATGTACAACTTCAAAGTTGGGAATTAAGACAAGGAAGCTAAACCAGTTTGATAGTAATCCACAGTTTTCTACTCACTGTTAATGGAGATAGAACATAATTTAATTGGATAGAATCTGAATCGCTAATGGCCCAATGCTCACAGGTCCTGGGCTTCAATGTATGATCTGTACGCCGTTATCTGTGATGTGCTGGTGCATTTTCTAGATCATAGCATGCCAAGTTTTGCTAACACACATATTGACTGTAGAGAATTTTTTTAGGGAAACATTAATGAAATCGCCAGATCTAAAATTTAGATACATACAAATGGAATAAAATGGCCAAAAATCTAAAACTAACACATTAAAAAGAGGGCAAAGAAAAAAAAAATCAGAAATGCAGAAGAACAAACAGAGAAGAGATCTTACCACTAATCAACGATCCATCAGTGATGACAGTAAAATCGAAATATAGATATGCCTAGGATTGAGAGTATAAAGATGCACCGCCTCCTTCAAAGCGATAGAAATAATAAAACCCTAAGAGATAAAGAAATTCGCAGAAACATAAAGATAAAGTGAGCCGTTGGGTGTAAAGTACATGTGTTTAAAAGAAACATCAAGCTGATCACTATACTTAAGGTAAGTGGTGCCCATTGTAATTTGTAAAGTCTAAATTTTTTTGATTGTCATTATCTTGAATGTTAGCTACAAAGTGAATATAGAATTTACACAAGCACACACAACACAATTAGTCTAAAAATCTTTTAAAAAGGTTAAAGTCCAGATTTAAATGCGTTCACAGCAAATTAAGTTACTTCTTCGTCGATATTTTATAATACATAGACTGCACGAAACAGTCCATGAAAAGTTTTTGAGGATCAGAAATGTCATTAGATTGTTCAATGAGCTTTATTTAATTTCATGACCATGTCCATATCCATAAATACATATGTGCATTTTCATTCAGTTCTAGCCCCTAGGAGAATTCCTTATGATGCATAGACTGTTTTATGAGATTTAGTTAAAAGACAATCACCGCTGTGTATATGGTAGCTAGTAAGTGGCACCTTTTCACCCATATGAAAGATCATTTTAATTAGTATATTAATAGGCTATGTGAATTTTGTATTTAATCGTGAGATTGGCAACAACGTTAGGATAGAGTTAAGGAAATTAAATAACAAGGCAAAGTTATGGGAAAAAAGGGCAAGACCCAAATTGGAGCAATGTTAGTGATGTTGCTGCTGATTGTGGTTGTGTCCACAGTCAAATGCAAGTTTATCATGATACAGCAATGAGCGAAAAATCGTAGAAGATCATTGCAAAAAATTCTGTGACGGCCATGCAGCAAATCTTCCATTTGTTCCTGGCTTTACACATCAAAAACTGCACGCTAGTTGTTTTGAACTTTGTAAGTTACGTGAAATAATTGGGGGCTGCAATGAAATATGCGCAGAAAGATTTGGGGAAGAGCCTGCTGTTAATCAAAAGCATCAGCAGCATGAGGATTTTAAAAAATGTGCACTTGCATGTCAGGAGGTGATGTTCTTTTGATTTTGCATTCTCAGATTGCTAGCTCTATGGATTTGATTTCTTGAGGATTGTTGTCAATGAAAATCTCAAATCTCTCGGGAAAGTGATGATTAGTGGGTTTGCATTCAAACAATGTAAATAGTATGTGATAGAAGAAATAAAAATTTTAAATCGTTGGAGAACATTTAATGATTATGTTTCATTTGTGTTTTATTATTACAAGAAAATAACAATTTTTAGAGTGGATTTCTTTTCAAGAAGTTCATTATTAAGCGATTTAAATTAGTAGGCACAACAAAATGAAAATCAACAAAATTTAACTTTATCTCTTTAATGATAAAATTAAAAATAAAAATAAAAATTAACAGCCCCAATTGCATCCAACGGGATACATTTATCAATTTCATATACAATAATCAAATTCTTACAAGACTTTTAAAAGTTCAACTAAAATGTAATCCCTATAATGGAATATGCTATATACAAAGTTTCATTGTAGTTTATGCCCTTTTTTCTTTTCATACTACAAATTAAAATATATACCTAAACACACATAATTTTCCCAACCAAAAAAGCAAAAAAACGCACATAATTTTCAAAGTACCTTACAATAGTTGAAACTATAGAACCAATGCTATATATATATATATTTTTTTTTTTTGGCTATGACTCTAGATTTGAATACATTATTCACAGATCGTAAGGACAATCTCAATACTACTCAATAGAACTAATGATCTTTACTATTGCTAATAATAATAATTATAATTATACTTTTTTTTTGATTGAATAATAATCTTGAGGTAATTATATGTAGGTTTAACAATAACTTCTTTGATCATAGAAACTAGAGAGTTGATGTTAATGATTCTATTTTTGCCTTATACTCTCTTCATATTTCCTCTACACTTGTAAGAGTTTTAATCTTTTCCGAGCACTTGCACTCCTTCTAAATCAAAAACTAATTGTTATATTCAAATCAAAATAACTTTAGAAAAATATGGTAATTTTTATAATATTAGTTAAAAAAAAAAAAAAGTTAACCATGTTTTATTTTCTTTTTTCGCCAACAGTTAACCATGTTTGGGCTTTGTGGTTGTGCGGCAAGTCTTCTCCAAACTGCCGCCGGAAAAGACAGTTTCGAGTTTCCCCATTGGACACCATCTCTTTCCTTCCGCCATTTCTAGATTTTCTGTAATAAATACTACAAATTTCGCATTATTACTCATTTCGGTCCTGAAATCTGAGAAATCTAGTCTTCCGTTTCTCAACTCTTCGCTTGCGATTCACGATCATCAAGGTAATGCCTCGCTCTCTCGCTGGATTTCTCTTCTTTCCCACACCTCAATCTGCATTTCTTCTTGCAAATTCTCGAAGTCTCGCGATTCTTGAAGCTCTAGTATCTGATCTGTTTATCAAATTTTTCTTCAGAGTTCGAAGAAATTTCTGTAGAAAATGGACAATGTAAGCTGGGATAGAGCTTCAATAAGATATTGAACTAGAATCTGTATTTTCTTTTTGATGGTATGCTAAATTGTAGTCTTGGATGGTTTCTCGCTTTTCTGCAGTTGTGAAATTGTAGACATTATGTAAGTTCATGATGAATTATAACTTGGATCAGCTATTTAGTGTTTAGATACTTCGTGGTTGATTTTTTCGATCTATCAGAAAGCTAGTAGTTCTCGTTTTGGAGGCTTCGGATTTTGATCTAGATTTCTTCAAGTTGACGAGAACAACAAGAAATTCCCGTACTATCAGTATTGAGAATACTTCTAGAGCAATTATTGTTTTTTTTTTAATTATCTATCTTGTGGACTTGCTTAGCAAACACGAGAAAAGACTTTTGATATTAGCAGTACGAGTCTGTTGTTTGTCTTGCCAGGTTCAATTTCTCTGCTTGTTTTGATGTTGCACAAGTACCAGCTCTGGGAAACAACTATTATTATTCATGTTGCTACTGATGTAAAGGATGGACTTTCATTTTCTTTCTGAAGACTTGAAACTCTTATCTCTCTGTCTCTAGACTGTTATGGCTGGAGGATTTGTTAATATTGGAATGTATCAAAAAAGAAAAGGAGAAAGCAAAAAACGATTCGTTTATTGTTTGCTTACTTTAGAAACATATTAGTTTTGAAATCAATTTGTTTATGCTCTTATACTTTGACATGACATTTTACTTGATCAGAAGAATTATGTGTACCATGTTAGTAGTAGCGTTTATATTTGTTGCTCATCTGGCTGTAACCTTGAGTTTTGAATCTCTTCTCATCAGATGTTAGATCGATATTTGGTTGCTTTCCTTTTGGGGCTTTCATGCCTTGTGATAGTATTAGATGCAAGTGCTGGTGATGCTGATCCACGTTATAGGTATTTTAGCCTCCTTAGTATTCTTCGGAAATTTTCATGCCCATCTTTAATTTTATTTGGAATATGTCTTGTGAAGAAACAAATAAGGAGGCTGAAAGTAAGGCCTTCCATGTCCCCTTCATGGGAAATTTGACATTCTCATGTTTTAATTTATATGTATCTTTTTCCTTGTTTGTGTGGTTTTTCCTTCTCCCTAAACATTCTTCTTATTCAATCTGTCATTATTTATTTCTTATGCTGCCATACATATATATCTATCCAATTGAGCAGAAATCTGAAAGTCAATTTGTTGTTAAAAGTTCTATCTCGATCCACTTTACTGTAGGCAGGTTTATTTGCTTTGGCTGTAAAACTTCATTAATTGGATGACTTTCATTGCTAATATTTCCCTCCAGTGAATAGTTGTAATGGAGAAGTATGGTAAAGTGATGACAATATGTTTAAATTTGATCAAAAAAGGTGATGAATATTTGGAAGATATGATGTAAAGAGATGAAGTCAAGATGTCTGCTCTATGTAGTTTCTCTCATTATGAGATGATACTATATTTATCAGGTAATTGAATAGAGTGTCTCCACTTTCAAGTCATGCTATATACATGTGGCCACTTAAGCCATTGACACGGTGAAGATTGCAGTCTAATTGGAGCTATACTTGCAATTTGTCAATTTTCTGGTCTGGAAATTTCAGGATTTAGTGGATGGGTTTCACGGAGAGTTTATGAACAATTGATATTAACGTTGCTTTGAAAATCTAGTTCTTACCAGGGATGGAGCTGTAATTTTCCAAAAAAAAAAAGAACATATGCATAATTTACTAAAGTCAGTCAACTGCTTCTGCTATTTGTTTAAGAATGCCTCCTATGCCTTATATCATTTCTCTCCTGAAGCCTTGGTTACTATGCTAACTTTTTCCTTTTTTTTTTTTGGATGAAAGTAACTATGCTGACTTTAATTAACCTACAATGGTTACATAAACCTCAATACTTTAAACATTCCAAATTAGTGTAAATGTACCTTTAAAAGTTAGCTATCTTGTTTGGACTGTTGCATTGAGAATGGTACTAAAAATTTAAATTCTCTTAGAGAAAAATATGCCAGAGTTATTACCGTCCATTTTGTTAGTGTTTGCCAATTTTGGGGTTCAGTGGGTGATTTCAAAATAGTGTTTGAAATGCTGCTATGGTGAAAGGGCACTTACGTGAATATTTTGGCATGAAAGAGACCAAAGAACATTTGACAGTTGTTAATATCATCAGTATTGGGTGAAAGATATACTTGCAATCATTTATTGATTCATGCATTTCTTGGTAGCTTTTGCTCCTTTTTTGGATTATCCTGATTGTAGTGTGTAGATGAATCTTTTATTTCAATCCTGTTTGCTAAGTTATTACTCTTCTTTTGGTTTAAGTAGAATAATTTATCGGTTTGTGGATGTCAGGGGTTGTGTGAAACAATGTGAGGAAACTGGTTGTGTTGGGCAAAGATGCTTTTCAAATTGCAAATTTTCTTCTGATGGTGTCCTCACTGATCGTCCATGGTATATGCAAGAACCACTTTACTTACAGTGGAAAAAGTTGGACTGTCAAGGTGATTGTCGGTATTATTGTATGCTTGATAGAGAGAAAGAAAGAGAATTACTTGACAATGGTCCAGTCAAATATCATGGCAAGTGGCCCTTCAGGCGTATCTATGGGATGCAGGTTTGTTGTTCAAGAAGCTATAACCCTATACTTTTATTAGGAGATTGTGTCCTATGACATCAACATATCAGTTTGCATATCTGATGTGTCACCCATTTATTCAGGAGCCTGCTTCAGTGGCTTTGTCTGCTTTCAATCTTCTCATGCATTTTCATGGCTGGGTATCATTTATCATTCTTCTGTACTATAATCTGCCACTAAAAGATGGTAAGAAGCCATACTATGAGTATGCTGCTTTGTGGCATATCTATGGGACCTTATCACTGAACTCCTGGCTCTGGAGTGCTGTTTTCCATAGTCGGTAAGTCACTTATGCAGATATACTATTTTTTACGAGTGTATTTATATTTATAATTGTTTTCGAAATGTCTTTTCCACTTAATTCATGCTAACAAGACTTATGTTGCTACTATGCTTTAAGAGTGATAAATTTTGATAGAGCTATCAATTTGTCTATTGTTGTTTGTCGACAAAGGCTCTAGATTATTCTCCATTTTTTCATATGGTGTTTGGATGGGTGGAAATAGGTTCAATGTTTATAAAACATTACTTGCTATATTAGAGTCTAAATTTCCTTTTTACATGGGCACATTATGTTATCATTGAATTCAAGTCTAAGATACATATGAAAAATTTATGTGGTATTATGGTATTTCTTACTTCAAATTTCGTTTATGCTTATTTGTATGATTTCCCCTTGAATCCTTAATGAAATACGTAGCTTGTTCTTTTCCAGACGGTAAAATATATGAATGGCTGGGTTCGCTTTGAAGTGAACAAGCCTCACTCAAAATTTTTTGTGCTCACTACATGAATTTATAGTCTGAGTTTTATTAAAGCTAATATAAGTAGTGTTCTTTTCAAATGTTTATGGTCCAACAGAGAAGCTGGCCCCTTCCTCTTTATCCAGTCTCCACCTAAATAGCAATTAATAAAAGAAGCAGCCTCTCCTTATACACTCAATGTAGAAACTTATGTTTCCAGAAATTCACTGTCTCTATGCCTTCACTTTTTCCTCTTTCTACTCTTTTAGCATAAATCTTCATAGTTTTCGTACTTCAACTGCAGAGATGTTTATCTGACTGAGCAGCTGGACTACTCATCTGCGGTGGCTCTCCTTGGATACTCTCTCATTTTGGCCATATTACGAAGTTTCGATGTCAGGGATGAGGCGACCAGAGTCATGGTTTCTGCTCCATTTATTGCTTTTGTCACCACCCACATTTTGTACCTCAACATCTATAAACTAGACTATGGTATGTCCTATCATGTACATCTGCATAATACCAATTCTGAATCTGAGAGTTATATGAAGCACCTATGTTTTCATTAACCTCTCTGATATAAATTTACCTGCGAACTGTCCATAATTATATATCTTGTTCAGCAATTCTGTGGCAGTTCTGGTTCTTTCACAACCCATTCTTTTGGTGGGTATGTGTGTTTATATTAATCTGTAGTGGCAATGAGCCTTACTTTTGAGAAGTGGGTAAATAGAGTTGGATTTGAATAGCTAGTCCTTTTCACAAGATTGAAGTTATGGCTCTATTATCAATATCCTAATGTGAGTTAGTGTCTGCAAGACAGATATAAATCTGAACTTTTTTTTTTCTTCATTTATTTCTTTATCATTTTCATTATCCATTCAATTTTATCTTTCCCCCTCTTTTTGATGGTTTTAATTGCCATTTTCTACCTGACATTACAGGATGGAATATGAAAGTTTGTGTCGTGATGGCTGTATCACAACTTACCATTTGGGCAGTTTGGGCTGGTGTTACTCGTCATCCTTCACGGTGGAAGCTTTGGTTGGTTGTTCTTGCAGGTGGCCTGGCAATGCTCCTAGAAATATATGATTTCCCTCCATATCAAGGACTTCTGGATGCACATGCTCTCTGGCATGCCGCCACTATTCCACTAACCTACCTTTGGTGGAGTTTCATCAGGGATGATGCTAGGTTCCAGACATCCAATCTTCTAAAGAAAGCCAAGTAGCATGTTTTCGTCTGTAAGTGTACGCTAGAATGAATTTTGATGCTTTCACCATAGATAAGCCTGATTTCCCCCATTATCTCTCTCTATATCTTCTTATTCAATTTTCTTTTACAAGGGGGTGCTTCATTATAGAGGGAAGTGTTCCCTGTTAGTTTGGTAGATTTACTTGAGTGAGTGATCAATGTGACCTTGCTGGAAGGATTTTTGTATTGTTTTGGGCATTTCTCTTCAGCTTAACCAAATGTTGATGCCCTAATGATGTCACTTTGACTGGAAGGATACATTTCTTTTTTCCCTTTCTTTCTTTTCTTTTCTTTTCTTTTCTTTTCTTTTCTTTTCTTTTCTCTGTTGAATGTGCATTGAGATGTCGTTAGAAGTCTTCATAAGGTGGTGTATAGTGCACACCAATTTGTATCAGCAAGAAAATGAATTTTAACTTGAGAACCTTCAAAAGGATAGCAGTTGTTCGCTAATGCTAACTGTTAGATCTACTCCACAAGGCCAATATATGGAGTAGGGTTGGATAAGCTCGGCTCGGCTTAGGTGGCATAGGGAGGGATAAAAGCTCAGGTAAAAGTTGTGGGAACTGGGAAGTTATGAAGATGAAGATGAGAAAAATGAAAATTAAAATGAATTTGCGCGTAACTAATGAGAGAAAAAAAAAAAAGATTAAATGAATAAAATTATGCTAGTTTTTAAGATACATTAATAATAGTAACAGGAAAAGAATCAAATGATGCATATATTTCTACAAACTTATCCTCATAAAATTAACAAATCTAGATAATATCACTTACAAACTCACCGGTGGGTATGGTAATACGTTTTCTTTTAAGACAAACATAAAGGAATACCCAGAACTTAATTATTAAGCTAATCAACATTTTGCTTAATTTGCACATGGATACTCTATTAATAGAGCAACCCTAAATTCAAACCCGGGCGGGGGTAATTTTTCCATTTTACCTCCTTTGCCTTCACCCAACCCTTATCTCTAGAATTTTTAACGTATCAAAAAGAAATCTATTCAAATATCCCTTTGAGAAATAATTGTATCTATTCTCAATTTTTTTTGGAAAAAAAAATCCTAAAATGCTGATCTAAAATGTTTACAACTAAATACTCTGTAATCAAAGTCATTTTTAAAATTTACGGTTCATATTCAAATGTAATATCATACTTAAAACTATCAAAAAAAAAATTGTACACTAACTTAGTTTGTATAATAAGGCCCAAAATTTTGAAACCCAAAAACATATATTGGGCAAGCACCAAAGTTCAAATATCATAGTAGCCCGGCCCAAGAAGCGCAAAACCCCAGCTGCGGGATACTTCAGCATATACCTCATCTCTCTACTAGGGGCGTTATATACAACTAGACTGAGAAAGCTGCACTTCCCTCGCCGCCTCTCTCTTTCAGGTTTGTCCTCTGCAGAAATTTCACTAAAATCTAGCTGATCTGTTACTGCTTTTTCGTTCTATGTTTTATCAGTCATGTTTTATGTTTAATGGTTTAGCTGGTTCTGATTTTGTTGGGTTTTTGTTGCGTTTAATGATTTGGTCTACTGGTTCTTGTCCGAGTATAATCCTTACTTACACTAACTATTTCTAAGGAATAGATTTAGATTTATACTCATAAATATATGTTACAGATATATCAGCCTTAGAGAAAATTTCTTGTTTCAGGTCTAGATGTTTAAAGTTTATATCTTGCCGTGATGATTGTTTTTTGATTAAGCATAGTTGATGGTTGTTTTTTTTTATGTCTGGTCGAAGTTTGTGTCTCTAGAATGGAACATATAAATTCGTCAGCTGTAATAGTATTGATATAAGATGAGCATGTTTCTTATGTAAGGTGGATTTATTTTAATAATTATATTGATTTTTTTCTGCATACGAGCTACCCTTTTATTTACCTAGGTTGATTGATGTTGTTGTTTTTTTACAGACTTATACTACTTCAGCTCCTACAGACTCATTTTGTGAGGAAAATTAAAACAAGTCAAGATGGTAAGTTAATGAACATTTTGCTTTTTGTGTTGGCCATTTTTCATAGATTGTGCAAAATCTTAATTAAGAAATGTGTTAATTTTTGCAGGTGAAGTTCACAGCTGAAGAGCTTCGCCGCATTATGGACTATAAGCACAACATCCGTAACATGTCTGTTATTGCACATGTTGACCACGGTATGTGTATTAAGTGCCACAGCTTTTATTTGTCCTGGTTATGCTGATTGTCATGTCTTTCATTCTCATTGTCTTTTGTCAGGCAAAAGATCTATTTGTGTTTATCTTTCTGATACTGTGATGTTAGGTCATTCTATATAATCACTTGGGTTTGTCTGTCTGAATAACAGTTTGTTGTTTGGCTTTGGAAATGCAGGAAAATCAACTCTCACTGATTCTCTTGTGGCTGCTGCTGGTATTATTGCCCAAGAATCCGCAGGTGATGTGCGGATGACTGACACCCGTGCAGATGAAGCCGAGCGTGGTATCACAATCAAGTCTACTGGCATCTCTCTCTACTATGAGATGTCTGATGAGTCTCTCAAGAGCTACAAGGGAGAGCGCCACGGGAATGAATACCTCATAAACCTTATTGACTCCCCTGGGCACGTTGATTTCTCATCAGAGGTCACAGCTGCACTTCGTATTACTGATGGAGCACTGGTGGTGGTGGATTGTGTTGAGGGTGTCTGCGTCCAAACAGAAACGGTGCTGCGACAAGCCCTGGGAGAAAGGATTAGGCCTGTTCTGACTGTTAACAAGATGGACAGGTGCTTCCTCGAGCTCCAGGTGGATGGTGAGGAGGCTTACCAGACATTCCAAAGGGTGATTGAGAATGCTAATGTGATTATGGCTACATACGAAGATCCTCTCCTCGGTGATGTTCAGGTGTACCCAGAGAAAGGAACAGTTGCATTTTCTGCTGGTTTGCATGGCTGGGCTTTCACTCTGACCAACTTTGCTAAAATGTATGCCTCAAAATTCGGTGTTGATGAGTCAAAGATGATGGAGAGGCTGTGGGGTGAGAACTTCTTTGATCCAGCCACCAAGAAGTGGACCACCAAGAATACTGGTTCTCCTACCTGCAAGCGTGGATTTGTTCAGTTCTGTTATGAGCCAATCAAACAGATCATCAATACTTGCATGAATGATCAGAAGGATAAGCTGTGGCCTATGTTGCAAAAACTTGGAGTCACCATGAAATCCGAGGAGAAGGACCTGATGGGTAAAGCACTGATGAAACGTGTGATGCAAACCTGGCTGCCAGCAAGTAGTGCGCTGTTGGAAATGATGATATTCCACCTTCCCTCCCCAGGAACAGCCCAAAAGTATCGTGTGGAGAACTTGTACGAGGGTCCCCTCGATGATATCTATGCTACTGCTATTAGGAATTGTGATCCTGATGGACCTCTTATGCTTTATGTCTCAAAGATGATTCCTGCATCTGATAAGGGTAGGTTTTTCGCTTTTGGACGTGTGTTCGCTGGTAGGGTCTCAACTGGTCTGAAGGTCAGAATCATGGGACCAAACTATATCCCTGGAGAGAAGAAGGACTTGTACGTGAAGAGTGTGCAAAGAACTGTGATTTGGATGGGAAAGAGGCAGGAAACTGTTGAGGATGTGCCTTGTGGTAACACGGTTGCCATGGTTGGTTTGGATCAATATATTACCAAGAATGCTACATTGACAAACGAGAAGGAAGTGGATGCCCATCCTATCCGAGCTATGAAGTTTTCTGTCTCCCCTGTTGTTCGTGTTGCCGTTCAGTGCAAGGTTGCCTCTGATCTTCCTAAGCTTGTTGAAGGTCTTAAACGTCTGGCCAAGTCAGATCCTATGGTTGTTTGTACCATTGAGGAGTCTGGAGAGCACATCATTGCTGGTGCAGGAGAACTTCACCTCGAGATCTGTTTGAAAGACTTGCAGGACGATTTCATGGGTGGAGCGGAGATTATAAAATCAGATCCTGTTGTTTCCTTCCGTGAGACTGTCCTTGAGAGATCTTGCCGTACCGTGATGAGCAAATCACCCAACAAGCACAACCGTCTGTACATGGAAGCAAGACCAACGGAGGAAGGTCTTGCAGAGGCTATTGATGACGGCCGAATTGGACCTAGGGATGATCCAAAACTTCGTTCAAAAATCTTGGCAGAAGAGTTTGGTTGGGACAAGGATCTTGCTAAGAAGATCTGGTGTTTTGGACCTGAGACCACTGGACCCAACATGGTGGTGGATATGTGTAAGGGAGTTCAGTACCTGAATGAAATCAAGGACTCCGTTGTTGCTGGATTCCAGTGGGCATCTAAAGAGGGTGCATTGGCTGAGGAGAACATGAGAGCCATCTGCTTTGAAGTCTGCGATGTTGTCCTTCATACTGATGCTATCCACAGAGGTGGTGGCCAGATCATTCCTACTGCTAGAAGAGTGTTCTATGCTTCCCAGTTGACTGCCAAGCCCAGGCTGCTTGAGCCAGTTTACATGGTGGAAATCCAGGCTCCTGAGCAGGCTCTTGGTGGTATCTACAGTGTTCTTAACCAGAAACGTGGTCACGTCTTTGAGGAAATTCAGAGGCCTGGTACCCCACTTTATAACATTAAGGCATACCTCCCTGTCATTGAGTCCTTTGGGTTCTCAAGTCAATTGAGGGCTGCAACATCTGGGCAAGCTTTCCCACAGTGTGTCTTCGATCACTGGGATATGATGTCTTCGGATCCATTGGAGTCTGGATCACAAGCTGCACAACTTGTTACAGACATTCGCAAGAGGAAGGGCTTGAAGGAGCAGATGACTCCACTTTCAGATTTCGAGGACAAGATTTAATTACTTCAACTACTCATTATCAATCTAGTCAAGTTGTCCCTGATGAAACTTTGTTATTGTGTTTTTGACTTCGGCGTCATGAGTTTTGTTTCTTTCATATTTTCGTATTTACTTTGTGTACGGCATGGCACTTCTTGTCCTGTCCAACTGTGAAGTTATAACCTTTCAGGTTTGGAAATCTTGACGTGTTACTGCATTGCAATGATGTTTTCTGTAAGCGATTTTCTTTCGTCGATGTTGATGGAACTATTTATGGAAATTTTGACTAGAATGTACCGTTTACCAAATTCTATGTTTTCCTTTATATTTTTGTTTCCAGTTCCTAGTGTTATGAAGAATCGTGCATTGATTTGTTTCCAGTAGGAGTGTTCATAACCCGAAAGACCCGCAGAAGTTCACTTTAGTAAAAATATAGATATACATTCTCACATAACAAACTACTAAAACTAAATTGGTAATCCTAGTTTTTTGGGTGAAATAACTTATGAGTTTTTACAACATGTAGCGATTGTAGCAACAATAGCTTTATTTTGGAGACACAAAGTAGTAACAGTGATTATATTCACCAACAAGTGTTTTATATGTTAATTACACTTGTAAAGGCACCAACATTTGAATCCATCGCACAATCCCCTCACTAAATTCTCTTTCTCCTTACATTGTATAGAGCGCCGAGCATGATCGTCCATATAAAGCCCGTTCCATGTTCCACTAAGCTTTCTACAAAGGCTTTGACAATCATCGAGTCAGAAAAAACATTGAAATCCAAGACATTGTCCCCCACTGCACCTTCCTTCTCCTTGCATTGTGTAAAACAATGATCGTCGTACCAACAAAATCCTTTCTATGTTTCATTAATGATATTGACATGACCCTCCCTCTTCCATTGTTCTTACCCCTACAATATAGAAACCGAACAAAAGAGAGAGAGTGAGAAATTACTGGTTAATGATTATGATCCTCAATAAATAGAAATTAGATCGAAAGAGACTAACAAGCCATTGAGTGATGAGGGTATTAAGTATACAAGAAGAAGAAGCTTTAGATAATTCAAACCTATGTGCCTCACGTACCAATTTTTTTATTTTATTTTTTTAAAAAAAGATAGAGACTAACCATTGATGGTGGAAATGAGAAACCCAATGAAGGTGGACGATTTACAAATAAAAGTAGCTAATGTTTTGTAGCAATTAAAGGCTCTTGCTGGTGCTCAAGGTGAAGATTAGCTTAAGTATATATGACAAGACCAAGTGTACTTGTTGCTTTGGATACATAAATAAGTATATCCAATGTGGACGACCAAAAGAAAGAAAAAGAACAGCTGAAGAGGTATATAGACCTTGGAAAAATGGCTCTAGGTTAATCTCATACTTGTCTTAGGTCCTTGTCCTCTATTTGATTTCTGTATCATGTTGGGCAGCTGCTAGCGGCCAAATTAAGCTTTTGACAGCAGATCGCCTCATGAAAGGGTGTTTACGGTTTGACAGGTTCTGAATTTTTTGTTCTTTCTTATGGAATACAAGTACTGCAATTGCTTATATGTTCCCTTGTTACAGGAAGCATGCTTACCTGTTCATAGTAGAGGTTTTCCTCTTGAGGAAGAATCTATTATTCTCTCATAATTGAGTGACTCCTTATAGTTATTAAATAGATGATACTTCTGACGCTTTCAAATTAAACAGCTCTTAATCTATGTGCTCAGAGTCTTCAAGTTAGGTCTTCAACTTAACAATTAGGAGCGAATTCTGATGTTGCATTCAAGCTGCTATCTGATCAGTGAGCATCAACCTTTTTTAATTATTGAATTTACATGTTTTGTGTAGATACCTAATCTCTCGGCTCATTGCATTCAGGCTCATTTAGTTAAAGGCCCATATCATCAAAATCTTCTATATGCCCATCATATCCCTTAACTCTTATCTATAACTATATAGACTTTTTGTTTCCCTTAGTATTTATTACACTATTTAGTTCAAACCGTACTAACTTAAAATTTGAAGCTCAAATATCTCCATCGGACCCTTGGTTCATTTCCTATTGTGCAGTTAATACATACTCGACCCGACCTCATTCATCTTTTCGATCTTCAACTCAGATTAGACATCGTCACTTTGAAAAGATATTACATTCTTTACTATTATTGAATCTATGACCAATTTTTCTTTTTCTTTGAAATGTAAACAATCAAATATTATAGATTTCTAATTCAATCAGCATCCCCTCCTTTCATTCCCTAATGGCGCATTTAGGGAAGAGCATGATAGGATAATTGATCCTATCCTATCATTATTTAGCGTTTGATGAATTAGTAGTTTGTATCCTATGTTTCAATCATTGTTTTTCTGTAAGTAAAGAGTTTGAAACCGGCAAGATTACATTAGAACCAAATGCATAATTCACGTAGAATATCTTACGAATGTATTCTCACAGCCTCGAACCCAAGCCAACGAAAAAGAGTTTGAGTTTCTCACCATTGAGTGCCTATTGACATAGAATAGTTGATCATGAGAAAAAAAAAAAAAGTTAAAATATGTTTGAATAGGTCAAGATAAGTAAATAAAATATTATTATATTGTTGAAATAAATATGAATATATACTTATATCATTTGTAATTAATAATATAATAACTAATATTAAATTATAAATAACTACAATAAATCCCCTAATAAAAAACTTCAATAAATATGAAGTACTCCGATTTTTTTTTTCCTGATGGAAGTTCTCCCAAACTTTTTAGCAAAAACATGCTCTCAAAATGGTGATGGAAAATGGGTACAGCATTTGAAGCCCAAATTTTGTATTGGGCTAGCATCCAAGTTCAAAGATTATAGTGCCCGGCCCAAGTGAGCACAAAAGCCCAGCTGCGAGTGTAGTTCAGCATATCCCTCTGCCTCACTTAAAATATCTTATTCTATCTCTTCGCATAAAAAAAAATTCGAAAAATAAATAAATATATATATATATATATATATATCTCTTATTCTATCTCTATTCTCCACTAGGGCCTTATATACCAAGTTACCGAGACTGCGGAGGTTGCACTTCCCTCGCCGCCTCTGTCTGTCTCTCTCTCTCTCTCTCAGGTTGGTCTTCTGTAACAAATTCTCTATAATCTAGCTCATCTATGATTTCTTTTCGGATGGTTTCTCTATTTTTTACCAGATCTGTGCTAGTTTATCTATGGTCTTCGATTGGATTTGCTGAAGATCTATGCTTTTTGTTGAATTGTTTGATACCATTTTGAACTTTGTTTCAAATTTGCAAACTTTTATATCAAAATAGAGAGATTTTTCGGTAAAAGGATATAGCTGTCTTCATTTCCATGTGTTATCTGCCATATTTAATGGTTTAGCTGGATTCTGATTTTTGCTTACAGAATATTTTATTGATAGCCCCTAGCTGTGAAAAAGGTTTTTCTATTTGATAATTTTCACGCCTATAATATGATTTTAGCTTTTAGTAGTATTAAGATTATAGATGGGTTTTTATTGCGTTTACTGTTTTGGTCGACTGATGCTTGTCCAGTAATCCTTACTTATACTACCTATTTCTAAGGAATATATTACGATTTTACATTTAAATATATGTTTCAGATATATCAGCCTTAGAGAAATGCTTTTGTTTTGGGTCTAGATGTTTCCGGTCTGTAGATGGGGTATATGTACAAACTTTGCCTTAATCGGAAATCTGAGAGAACTTCAAAACAATGCTTCTAGAGTAAATAAATTACCTATAATTGGTCAAGTTTGTCTATGAAATGAAATATGTTAATATGTTCATGTAATTGGTAATTGACATTATATGGGAGTGTTTCTGCATTTTGGCTATCTTATCATTTGGCTAACTTATTTTGTTTTATTTTTTGGTTTTTTTGCAGTCTGCTATTATTTTAGCTCCTACAGACTCATTTTTTTGTGGAAAATAAAAACAAGTCAAGATGGTAAGTTAATGAACATCAAGATTTTTGAGTTGGCGAGTTTTCATTAACCGTGCATAATCTAAATTGAGGAATGTTTTAACTTGTGCAGGTGAAGTTCACAGCTGATGAGCTTCGCCGCATTATGGACTATAAGCACAACATCCGTAACATGTCTGTTATTGCACATGTTGACCACGGTATGTGTATTAAGTGCAACAGCTTTTATTTGTCCTGGTTATGCTGATTGTCGTGTCTTTCATTCTCATTGTCTTTTGTCAGGAAAAAGATCTATTTGTGTTTATCTTTCCTATACTGTGATGTTAGGTCATTCTATATAATCACCTGGGTTTGTTTGTCTGAATAACAGTTTGTTGTTTGGCTTTGGAAATGCAGGAAAATCAACTCTCACTGATTCTCTTGTGGCTGCTGCTGGTATTATTGCCCAAGAATCCGCAGGTGATGTGCGGATGACTGACACCCGTGCGGATGAAGCCGAGCGTGGTATCACAATCAAGTCTACTGGCATCTCTCTCTACTATGAGATGTCTGATGAGTCTCTCAAGAGCTACAAGGGAGAGCGCCACGGGAATGAATACCTCATAAACCTTATTGACTCCCCTGGGCACGTTGATTTCTCATCAGAGGTCACAGCTGCACTTCGTATTACTGATGGAGCACTGGTGGTGGTGGATTGTGTTGAGGGTGTCTGCGTCCAAACAGAAACGGTGCTGCGACAAGCCCTGGGAGAAAGGATTAGGCCTGTTCTGACTGTTAACAAGATGGACAGGTGCTTCCTCGAGCTCCAGGTGGATGGTGAGGAGGCTTACCAGACATTCCAAAGGGTGATTGAGAATGCTAATGTGATTATGGCTACATACGAAGATCCTCTCCTCGGTGATGTTCAGGTGTACCCAGAGAAAGGAACAGTTGCATTTTCTGCTGGTTTGCATGGCTGGGCTTTCACTCTGACCAACTTTGCTAAAATGTATGCCTCAAAATTCGGTGTTGATGAGTCAAAGATGATGGAGAGGCTGTGGGGTGAGAACTTCTTTGATCCAGCCACCAAGAAGTGGACCACCAAGAATACTGGTTCTCCTACCTGCAAGCGTGGATTTGTTCAGTTCTGTTATGAGCCAATCAAACAGATCATCAATACTTGCATGAATGATCAGAAGGATAAGCTGTGGCCCATGTTGCAAAAGCTTGGAGTCACCATGAAATCCGAGGAGAAGGACCTGATGGGTAAAGCACTGATGAAACGTGTGATGCAAACCTGGCTGCCAGCAAGTAGTGCGCTGTTGGAAATGATGATATTCCACCTTCCCTCCCCAGGAACGGCCCAAAAGTATCGTGTGGAGAACTTGTACGAGGGTCCACTCGATGATATCTATGCTACTGCTATTAGGAATTGTGATCCTGATGGACCTCTTATGCTTTATGTCTCAAAGATGATTCCTGCATCTGATAAGGGTAGGTTTTTCGCTTTTGGACGTGTGTTCGCTGGTAGGGTCTCAACTGGTCTGAAGGTCAGAATCATGGGACCAAACTATATCCCTGGAGAGAAGAAGGACTTGTACGTGAAGAGTGTGCAAAGAACTGTGATTTGGATGGGAAAGAAGCAGGAAACCGTTGAGGATGTGCCTTGTGGTAACACGGTTGCCATGGTTGGTTTGGATCAATATATTACCAAGAATGCTACATTGACAAACGAGAAGGAAGTGGATGCCCATCCTATCCGAGCTATGAAGTTTTCTGTCTCCCCTGTTGTTCGTGTTGCCGTTCAGTGCAAGGTTGCCTCTGATCTTCCTAAGCTTGTTGAAGGTCTTAAACGTCTGGCCAAGTCAGATCCTATGGTTGTTTGTACCATTGAGGAGTCTGGAGAGCACATCATTGCTGGTGCAGGAGAACTTCACCTTGAGATCTGTTTGAAAGACTTGCAGGATGATTTCATGGGTGGAGCGGAGATTATAAAATCAGATCCTGTTGTTTCCTTCCGTGAGACTGTCCTTGAGAGATCTTGCCGTACTGTGATGAGCAAATCACCCAACAAGCACAACCGTCTGTACATGGAAGCAAGACCAACGGAGGAAGGTCTTGCAGAGGCTATTGATGACGGCCGAATTGGACCTAGGGATGATCCAAAACTTCGTTCAAAAATCTTGGCAGAAGAGTTTGGTTGGGACAAGGATCTTGCTAAGAAAATCTGGTGCTTTGGACCCGAGACCACTGGACCCAACATGGTGGTGGATATGTGTAAGGGAGTTCAGTACCTGAATGAAATCAAGGACTCCGTTGTTGCTGGATTCCAGTGGGCATCTAAAGAAGGTGCATTGGCTGAGGAGAACATGAGAGCCATCTGCTTTGAAGTCTGCGATGTTGTCCTTCATACTGATGCTATCCACAGAGGTGGTGGCCAGATCATTCCTACTGCTAGAAGAGTGTTCTATGCTTCCCAGTTGACTGCCAAGCCCAGGCTGCTTGAGCCAGTTTACATGGTGGAAATCCAGGCTCCTGAGCAGGCTCTTGGTGGTATCTACAGTGTTCTTAACCAGAAACGTGGTCACGTCTTTGAGGAAATTCAGAGGCCTGGTACCCCACTTTATAACATTAAGGCATACCTCCCTGTCATTGAGTCCTTTGGGTTCTCAAGTCAACTGAGGGCTGCAACATCTGGGCAAGCTTTCCCACAGTGTGTCTTCGATCACTGGGATATGATGTCTTCGGATCCATTGGAGTCTGGATCACAAGCTGCACAACTTGTTACAGACATTCGCAAGAGGAAGGGCTTGAAGGAGCAGATGACTCCACTTTCAGATTTTGAGGACAAGATTTAATTACTTGAACTACTCCTTATCAATCTAGTCAAGTTGTCCCTGATGAAACTTTGTTACTGTGTTTTTTACTTCGGGGTCTTGAGTTTATTTTGTTAATTATTGTCATTTAATTGTTGTACTACATAGTAGTTGTCCTGTTGAACTGGGAAGTTATACCCTTTCAGGTTTGGAATACTATATTTGTCACTGCATAACATCGATGTGTTTTGTGAACCATTGCATTTCATCGATGTTGATGGAACTATTTATGGAATTTTGATTAGAGCATATCGTTTACTATGATTCTATGTTGTTTTACTTTTCTATTGTGTTCCAGTGTCTAGTGTTTTGAATAATTGTTCATTGATCTGTTACCAGTGGCTTATCCTTTGTGAATGCTTCTTTGCATGTTTTTGGCTTTTCTATCATCTCATAATTTGCATCAACTTATCGACAGGCCATTCTGAACATACTTGAATGAAAAATGAAATAAGGATAATTTCTGATGTTTTTATTGGAAGTTTTTGATCTTTACTACGTCTACTTGCCATTTTATGGTTGCAACTCTCTTCTCTTTGGCTAAATTTATGATTTTACCTTGGATATCTGTATTATATTGCTGATGATTGATTATAATATGATTGTAAGAGTAACATAATAGCATCTTAACACATGATTGCTGTTCATAGGAGAGGATTTTACTATTTAAGAGTCTGTTATTCTGCCATGATTGGGTGAATTGTTATTAATTATAATTATTTATTAGACTATTCTTAACAATGATGCTCGCAAAATTCAAAGCTGTTAATCTATGTAAATTCAATGAATCATATTTGTGAAATATATTTAATATTAAACAAAAATAAAAATATATCTATTACATAGTAACCAAATTAATCATTTCCTGGCCAAGCTTGTGATTAGCTCCGCAGCAGTGGCTAGCCAAGCTAGATGCTCACTTTCCCTTTGCTTTCATAAAAGTTGAAGTGAAAGAACTACACAGCTCTTTCCTTTGGCTGCAATGGTTGCTTATTTTTTATATTTAAACAATGCTAAAGACCAATCTACATTACATTATTAACCATAGATGATAATTGCAATGGCTCTGTCTCAATCTCCACCCTAGATCTTGTCAGCATTTTCTTTTGTTTTTTAAGTATTTATTTTACAAGCAAATTACTTTCCTTGCACCCCACACAAAGAAAACCAATTAGTCAGACTATAATATAGAAGTCTCCAAATTAAAACTTTGGTCAAAGATTACTGCACATCTTAAGACCATAATTGAGGTGATTACGTGTTATTAAATCTATTTTGTCCACTACTGTATTTGTTCGTTAATTGGCTTGTTTATTTAGGTAACCTATACAGTTTATATTCAGAACAATTAACTTTTTGTCATCAAAATTATAGGAATATGCAAATAATAAAAAATAGTAGAAATTAATTTTCAAAAAAAAAAAGAATCTAATTTATAGGAACGTCAAAAAATTACTTTCCTTTTCTTTACTATTTTTAATTCAAATTTCTCTAAATTATGACTTTGCCAATAAATTCTGTTTTTATAAGAATAAAAAGAAAAGGCAACCAAAACCAGTTATGCAATTTTTTATTATGTAACTATTAATCTATTATTAAGACAAACCGAATAGCAAATTAGCAATCGGATTGGGCTACCACCAACTGCACACGTTTACTTTCCTCTCGGAGTATAAACCCCCTCTCTTCTATAGCGTTTCTCACTACAGTCTCTCTGTTTGCTTCCTCCTGGGCAGCAACACAGAGACTTTCTTGCGCTACAAGTTTTCCTTTTTCCAGCTCCGTTCTTTCCTCTCTCTGTCTCAGGTATCTCTGCTCCGAAAAATGTTAATCAATGAGAGTGATTTTTCCTTTTCTGATTGTTGTTTGAATTTCTATGGTGTTGATTTTCTGATCGATGCTTTCTTTGTTGCTAATTTGGTCTGAATGTGCACTAACTTTGCAAGTATTAACGATTTTGATACATTTTCATCAATGGGTTGATTTTAGTTGCTGATTTGGTTTGAAAATTGAACAAATTTCAAGTTTTACGGTCATGGTATTGTAGTTTATTACTGGGTACCGATTGTGTTTGTGTGTGAATAACTTCAAGAACCCAGGCAGGGTAAATATTTGAAGCCTCTTGTTTCTGGGTTTCGTTTTGGTTGTAGAATTGGGTAAATATTTTACTTATCAGAGCTGAGCCCCTTTAGCTTGAGGATATCTTAAACTTGTGGGTTAATGATTATGAAACTGGGCTAAAATAATCATCGTAGTAAATGTTGTTTGTTATGGCTTCTACTGGCTTAATGTAGATTTAACCTTTTGGGTTATAATTTTGCCATTCAGACTAACTTTAGCTTGTGCTCGTTATCAAGGCTTTCACAGCCAGCTGCTAGAGAGATTTGGTTTCTGAGATCTAAGAACTTGCCAAGATGGTGAGTTGATATGATTCCTTTCTTCTTCTTGTTCTTGTTCTAGATTTTTGGAGGATGCTTAAGCTGAACCGTGTCTTTATGTGCAGGTGAAGTTTACAGCTGATGAGCTTCGGCAGATTATGGACCGAAAGCACAATATTCGTAATATGTCTGTTATTGCGCATGTTGATCATGGTATGGGATTTTTGGCACATCTTGTTTTGTAGTTGCAACCTTTTGTGTTATTGTGAATCCATTCTCCAGTCACTCATTTTTTGTGGGATAATGACATTATTTTACCTTTGATTGTTGACAATGGAATCAAGCAATAGGCTGTTCTGTTATATAAGTTCTTTAAAAGTAACATTTGTATCAACTTATATAATTACTTAAGTTGTTTAGGGAACATGCTTTGTACTTAGGATGTTTAGTGAACATACTGATAGCAACTATAGTGATTTGTAATATAGCCATTCTGCTGTTCATCATAGTGCTTTTGTGATGATATGCAATTTTATATAATTACTTAAGTTGTTTGGTTTACGAAATGCAGGAAAATCAACTCTCACTGATTCTCTTGTGGCTGCTGCTGGTATTATTGCACAAGAAGTTGCAGGTGATGTCCGGATGACTGATACCCGTCAAGATGAAGCTGAGCGTGGTATAACTATAAAGTCTACTGGTATCTCTCTCTACTATGAAATGAGTGATGCTGATCTGAAAAACTTCATGGGAGAGCGAGAAGGGAATGACTACCTCATAAATCTCATTGACTCCCCTGGGCATGTGGACTTCTCATCTGAGGTCACAGCTGCCCTTCGCATTACTGATGGAGCACTTGTGGTGGTGGATTGTATTGAAGGTGTTTGTGTCCAAACTGAAACTGTACTGCGGCAAGCCCTAGGAGAAAGGATCAGACCTGTTTTGACGGTTAACAAGATGGACAGGTGCTTCCTTGAACTCCACTATGATGGAGAAGAGGCCTACCTAACATTCCAGAAGGTTATTGAGAATGCAAATGTCATTATGGCAACCTATGAAGATCGTCTACTTGGTGATGTTCAGGTATACCCTCAAAAGGGAACAGTTTCTTTCTCTGCTGGTTTGCATGGATGGGCTTTTACTCTGACCAACTTTGCCAAGATGTATGCCTCCAAGTTTGGAGTTGATGAGGCAAAGATGATGGATAGGCTTTGGGGTGAGAACTACTATGACACAGCTACCAGGAAGTGGAGCAACAAGCATACTGGGTCTAAAACTTGCAAGCGTGGTTTTGTTCAGCTATGTTATGAACCAATCAAGCAGATTATTGAAATTTGCATGAATGACCAGAAGGATAAGCTGTGGCCCATGTTGCAAAAGATTGGGGTGACCATGAAGTCAGAGGAGAAGGAATTGTCAGGGAAAGCATTAATGAAGCGTGTTATGCAGTGCTGGCTCCCAGCAAGTAATGCCCTTCTGGAGATGATGATATTTCATCTTCCCTCTCCTGCCAAGGCTCAAAAATACCGTGTTGAGAACTTGTATGAGGGTCCCCTTGATGATGCTTATGCTAATGCTATCAGAAATTGTGATCCTAATGGACCTCTAATGCTCTATGTCTCAAAGATGATTCCTGCATCAGATAAGGGTAGATTTTATGCTTTTGGCCGTGTTTTCTCTGGTAGGGTGGCAACTGGTATGAAGGTCAGAATTATGGGTCCAAATTACGTCCCTGGAGAGAAGAAAGACGTGTATGTTAAGAGTGTTCAAAGAACTGTTATTTGGATGGGAAAGAAGCAGGAAACTGTTGAGGATGTTCCTTGTGGTAATACAGTTGCTATGGTTGGTTTGGATCAATGTATTACCAAGAATGCTACTTTAACAAACGAGAAGGAAGTTGATGCACACACTATCCGAGCTATGAAGTTTTCTGTATCACCTGTGGTAAGTGTTGCTGTTGAGTGCAAGGTTGCATCTGATCTTCCTAAGCTTGTTGAAGGTCTCAAACGTTTAGCAAAGTCAGACCCTATGGTGGTCTGTACTATTAAAGAGAGTGGAGAACATGTCATATCTGCTGCTGGTGAACTGCATCTGGAAATCTGTTTAAAGGACTTGCAGGATGATTTTATGAATGGAGCTGAGATCAAAACAACTCCTCCTATTGTCTCCTTCTGTGAGACTGTTCTTGAGAAGTCCAACCATATTGTGATGAGCAAGTCACCCAACAAGCACAACCGTCTGTACATGGAAGCAAGACCTTTGGAGGAGGGGCTTGCAGAGGCTATTGATGATGGCCGTGTTCGAGCTAGGGATGATCCCAAAGCTCGTTCTAAAATCTTGTCTGAAGAGTTTGGTTGGGACAAGGATCTTGCCAAGAAAATCTGGTGTTTTGGACCTGAGACCACTGGACCAAACATGGTGGTGGATATGTGTAAGGGGGTGCAGTACCTGAATGAAATCAAGGATTCTGTTGTTGCTGCATTCCAGACAGCATCAAGTGAAGGTCCAATGTCTGATGAGAAGATGAGAGGCGTTTGCTTTGAGATTTGTGATGTTGTTCTTCACTCTGATGCCATTCACAGAGGAGGTGGTCAGATCATTCCAACTGCAAGGAGAGCCTTCTATGCTGCTCTCTTGACAGCAAAGCCAAGGCTTCTTGAGCCTATATATCTGGTGGAGATACAGGCTCCTGAACAAGCTCTTGGTGGCATCTATAGCACTCTTAACCAGAAACGGGGGCACGTGTTCGAGGAAATGCAGAGACCCGGCACTCCACTTTACACTGTTAAGGCATACCTCCCTGTCATTGAGTCCTTTGGCTTCTCAAGCACATTGAGGGCTTCAACCTCAGGCCAGGCTTTCCCTCAGTTAATATTTGACCACTGGGAAATGATGTCATCTGATCCACTGGAGCCTGGATCTCAGGCTGGTAAGCTAGTTGCAGAGATTCGAAACAGAAAGGGTTTAAGGGAACAGATGATGCCTCTCTCTGAGTACGAGGACAAGTTATGAAGTATCAATCAGTTTTTAGAACATAGTCTACTGTGGGTTTTCCTTTTTCTTATATGTTGTATGGTTTCTAGTCTAGTTTAACTTTTTTTTTTTTTTGGTAATCGACGGGGAAAAGCCCAGAACAGAAAAAAGAAACTACAGCAATACGTCCCTGGCCATTGCCAAGCCAGTACTGTCCTCCAAGAGGACCTGATTCAAACCAGCAGGGGGAGCCCCGAAACACTCAACAGAAAAACTACTGGAGTGTGCTTCCCTTGCCAAAACATCCGCACACCTATTACCCTCTCGATAGACATGCTTGAACACCAATTCCCAGCTGCACTCCAACATATCTCTAAGCTCTTGAATGAGAACTTAACTTTAAAGTGATGTGATATTATTAGGTGTAGTTTTTCTTTTTTCTTTTTTCTTTTTGACAGTACTTATCAAAACTATCAATCAATTTGCATTTTCATTCTCAAACCTTTTCTCTCTCTTGTCTTTTGTTTGATCTCTTCCCCAAATTATGCTTAACCATTTTTTATAGCTTAATCTTCTATAGCTGCGTAGCAACTATTTAACTTAAATCTCTGCTCAAAAGTTAGATTCTACTTTCTTTTGTTACTTGAATTTTATAGTTTGATGAAAACCATGGACAGGTTCAAGTTTGAGTATACCAGAATCAAAAGTTTTATTTACTTCAACTCTTCATTTTGAGGATGGAGATTGAAACATAGAAACATTGTTAACAGCCAACCGTGTGTTTTAGTAACCTTCTTATTTTATTTTTTTGCTAATAGAGCCGTGTATAAGTACTTATTAGGAAACCAGAAAATTGAAATTCATGAAATGAAACAGCAGCAATGGCTAACCTGGCAAGTAAAACTGCAAAACTAAAGAACATCACTGCATGGAAGAAACTTACTTAAATTCATTACATTGATCCAAAGTTTTAGTAACCACTTGATACAGAAAATTATTTTCTAGGAAAGATGATTTTTAGAGAAAATTATTGTTAAGGAGTTTAAATAAAAAAAAGTTTCAAGTAATTTTAAAGTCACACTATATTTCACTTTAGTCATAATTGTATTTTATTATCATTATTTATAATTCTATATGATTAGTGATTAGCCTGTCTTTTAATAATCACAAATTAACTGTCGGTCATATAAAACTTCAAATGGCTTAAAAAAAACCTTTAAATAATGACACGTGGATAATTTTTCCAAATTATTTATATGACCTAGAAAAAGAAATCTTTTAACAAAAAAACAGAAAATTGGTGAAAGTCCAAATATGGTAGCCAGAGAAAGAACACAAGGGATAGAGAAGAATGGAGATTGGATTGCAATGTATTTGTTGTAAGATGTTGAAGATATGAATGAGCATTGTAGAGGAAGGAAAGACAAATACAAGAGAGAGGCCACTGACAGGGAACTCGATAGCTGTTTTAGTCTCCTGTTGCCACAAGGAATGAATGAATAGTATTTATATATGGCGATGGGAAAAGAAAAAGTCCCTTGAGAAAGTGAATCTGTTTTCTATTGAGATTATCTGCTTTCTGCGATTTATTTATTATTATTTTAACGAAATTTGCATTCAATATTCCAGCGCTATGCTTGGTCTACTACCACTCCAGAAGAAGAAGAAGAAATGTCAAGGAGCACGAGAGCACAAGACAAGTTCAGGTTCAGATACTGCCATTGCCACTAGGTAATGCTATGCTTCCCTCGTGTTTTTCTTAACCTTAATTATTAACTTACTAATCCTTTCTTTGTGTTTGATATTGATTTGGAGAGGCTTTGAATTTGATTCATTAACGTTGGGATAATCAACTACTTTGATACTGTTCTCTTTGGACCACAGATTATTTACTTGCTTTGTGCTTACCTTACCTGTTTTGTGCCATTTATTTACTTACTCTTCCCAATTTTCCATGCACTCTTGTTTCTCTAGGATTGACACTGCAATTTCATCTATCTTTGTTCGTTTTTTCCCCATTATTTGATTTCTCATTTTCCATAAGGCTCATGGGATCGCTTTGTTGGTACTTACTCTTTTCTTGGGATTGATTGAAATTGGTTTTTGATTTTTTCATTCTCATTTCTCTTAACCTTATCCTTTTATGTGTTTGTTGATATTTGATATTTAGGAGTCTTTGATTGATTTCAGTTGAGAACCCCCAATGTTGAAGCATTGAAGCAGCAGAATCTTGGCTGTGTTTTTGTATATTCTTAGTGTGTATTTCTGATATTTCCTGACTAGAAATTAAATGAATTCATTCCAAAAGAAGATATCAGTGGTAGGATTTGTCAATTGTCATGTTTCATGCAAAATGGTTTTCAAATGAATTGAACTCTTGTCTTAAGTTGACATGATTCCAAACTAGTTTCATGAAATAATTCACGCTTCTTAATTATATTTCTGATCTGATATATTAAGCAATGCTTTTGGAAAAGTACCCTGCAAGAGGGGCCATAGATTGAGTCTGGTTAAGCCTAAAAATGCTGAGTGTGATGATCCATCTCCAAAACTCGTGCACTTGTCTTAGTATCTTCTCATCACTTACCATCACATGAAAATAGACTCTCTTGGGACTATTTTCATTACTGGTTTTCTCTCCTTATAGTTTTATATAATGGTAAACCTAGGGTGGAATGCATAATCTTTTTCTCTTTTCCTCTCCCCTTTCTTAACCCAAGTGTGATACTTTTGTATGATATTTGGTATGTTCTCATCAATAAATGATTGCTTGTGTTGTAGGAACAGAGACCGGTTGTGATTATTGTGGAAAAAGCAGCAGTTACGCAATTATGGGATTCCATTTCCCTCGGCTTGAATGCAGTGTTCTGTATGCACCATTAATTTGATACTTGTCCCTGTTTTGGGCTCTTTTAACTACTTCAATCAAGGGAAAAAACAGTAAATGCTTGGCAGTTGACAGGGACTCTATTAATTTTTGGCTTTTTCTATTACAAACTCACTTATTTAGCACCAAATCTAAGTGCTCATTGAAAAACTAAAGAAATGAATGAAACAGAAGGTACAAAAGAGAAAAAGATTGTATCCATCTAGTCAAAATACATAGTTAGGCCATTAACAATTAGGTTTCCCATTGATTAAGCCCAAAACAGTACAGAAATCTGGTCAAACTACCTCAAGTAAAACTACCAAACTATCATCTTTGACAAGAAAAAAGAAAGGGAAAAAGTGGGGAGAGCAGCTTGGGGTTACATTATGCTTTGATTCTCTAGTGTGAGTTCTTCTGTATGATTTGTTACCTTGCATGTTCTCCTCCTCCCTACTTGACTATTCTCTCTTGTGTCTGTGTATTGCATATATGTCTTGTGAGGAATGAAGTTGAAAACATTAGATATTTCCATCTCGTTTAACCTTATACTTCAATTCTCCACTGTGAGTTCTTCCGTGTGATTTGCAAACCATATAAGGGAGTTTTATATGGAAAGTTTGGCAGTGGTTGGCACTGGATGTGGAAATACACTTTGTGGAGTTTTATCTAATTTGAATTAATCATTAATAAAGGAACAATTACATATGTATTTGTATTTTGTCTGTGTTCTAAGTTAGTGAAATTTTAGTATGCTGGAAACTTGGTTTAGCTCCTGTAAGAAACCACTACCTGGCGGCATATATATATTTCTTATGTATTTGTTGTGACATGCGAACAGAAGTTGTAAACAATGCATTTCTTGTAATCACACCTATGTCACTGCACCATGTAAGTTTAATTGAATAGTATATGAAAGCAAGGCAAGAGAAGATTTGACACTTAATAGAACTTTCCACATGCATTCTCTTGGTTATCTTTGTAAATCTTATTGAGCATTTCTTCTTCCTCTCTCATTAATCATTACACACCAAGGTAAAAAGCAAAAAAGGAAAGAAGGATAAGATAATTTTGAAGAGTTGAAACATGTGTAGTTGTTAAGATGTGTGTGTAGGTTTGTGCATGTGAATGTACCCATCTTATCATGTCTTTATCTTCATTATTAGCGTCTCCCACCATTGCACTCAATGTTCTAGGTATCTTTATCTACAATTTCTCCACATTTGAATATCATTTTGCAAAAGCTATTTACAAGCAGTAGTGGTTCCTCCATTCAACTCTTCCTCAGAGAACTGATATGAAAAGCTGCCTACTTTTTGGTGTGATTTGAACATTTGAATGTGAAAGGGAAGAGTTGTAATGATACGTTGTATGGATGGACAATTTAAAAGCATCATCATTGGTGTCTCTGCTTTATTGCCCCCAACTACATGCTGTAGAGCATTACTCTCGAGTTTCACTTGAACCTTCCACTTTGGCTGTACTTTTCCTCCAGAAATGGTGCTATTATAACATTTTTCAGATACATCACCCACCTTTTTCTTTCATAATGGATACCATTATACACTCATATCTAGGATTTTCTCAGTGTGCTCAAGTATGATATCTTGTAATTGAAGTAGCCTTCACTGTTTGCTCAAAGTGGAGAATCCAAGTTATATATCTCAAGTGGGGAACCAATGGCCAACCGTAATTTCATTTTCATCTACTTTCCCACCATTGAAGAAGCCCTTAACCTTATATCTCTGCCCTCAATAAACATGGTTCATGCTTCTTCTCTTGAATAATTCCTTAGCAAAATTTCTTCCCATTGCTTTCTCTTTGACAAAAGGCATCAATTGATCAATTCATCGTCTAAATTATTGATGCTTGGAAGGTATCTAGGTTCTTAAATTGCCAAGTGAAGAATTTTTATTTTATTTATCTCTAGCATATATATGTAGACTTCTATTTTATTTATCTCTAACATACTTTTTCATACTACATGTTTTTTTTTTTTGGTTAGATGAGTGTATAATGTGTTAAGAAATGAGAGGAAAATATACGGTTGAAATAAAACATTTGATATTAATCCTCTAATTCTTATGATCAAAGAAGATGTTGTTAAACTCATAAGTCATTGGCTTTCATACTAGAATTTTTTAGTCTTAAAAATGTGAATAGAAATTATTAATCTTAAATTTTAAACCACTAGATAAAAGAGGTTATGATAGTATGATAAAAGTTTGATGAATCTAAAAGCATAAATTATTAAAGAAATAGTCAATTATGACTTTTATCTCTAATACATCCCTAAAAAAGGTAATGATAAGAAATTCAAAATTTAAGGAAAAGAAAAAAAAAATTATAAAAGGCACAAACTAGAGAATTTTAAAAAGTTAAGTGTAGGTTAAATAATGACCTTCATGTCTAACACTCTCCGAATTAAGGTAATATCATAAGAAATTAAACACAAGAGAAATGATAAGCATATATATATATATATATATATATATATATATATATTGTGCAGAATAACTTCACAATCACAAACTGTCCTTATGTAGAAGAATTTGAATTAGATATATAAAGATTAACAGGGAAATTTTAACTCAGATTCTATCATACGAAACAGTTTGTGAAATTAACCATTCCAAGGGTAAAAGATCAACATCAGCAATAAGTGTGAGGTATGTTTGGTGTAATTTCAAGAATCGAGTGGAAGTGGTTGTTCTGAATATATAGAGACAGGTATTTCTTGCATTATGAGCAGGTATCCATTAAATCCCATTGAATGACTAAGAACGACATCTCTGACTAGCAAACGCATTCACTCCACTAACTAATAAAGCCAACCCTAAAGGCACTTCTGAATATCAGCTGCTCTTTATCTTCTTTATTTAGTTTAGGTCAATGACATTTGTACTAAAGACTCTTGAAGGAATCCTATACCATAAGTTGAATAGGCAGTTCGTACGCAGCATATATTCTCTCCAAGCTCTTGTTACTGGATAATGGAGGCTGCTAACTAGCTAGCTACTACACTAACAAAACTACAAGAAATGAAATAATATTCTTTTTAATGACAAAGTACATGACGAGCTAGTTGAGTTGATTATTTAAACTAGTTCTTATTCTTCTAATTCTATTAAAATTACTCTTCTTTCTTCATTTATTATTATTTTTCTTTTTATGGATGGAGTGGATTAGAGACTACTCCAAAATGATCCTACAGAAGAGTTCCAAGAATATAATATTGTACTTGGAATAGTATTTGTGTAGAACATTGATTGATGAGTTAGCATATAGGCGAATCTAGTTTGATGAATTGTCTCTAAATTAGGGACTCCTACATGTTATTTGTTTTGGTAGATTTGTATTCATTCAAGTTCTTCCACTTTAGATATTCTTGATATGATATTTCATAAAAAAAGAAAAAACAAGAAGAAGAAAACTTTTCCTTTTCTTCTGTCATCTTTTAAAAAAATGGTACACATGACTAGTTATGCATGTGTTGTCCACCACTATAATTGAGTGTTTGTTATTTGACTCCCTCTCCCTTCACTTCACGTAATAGTTAATATTCATACACCAAATTTCATAGGTGAATTGACCTTTCAGTTCAGTGGGACAGCAAATAGATTTTGGAAACTAAATCCTTAGCCATCCATTGAGGTAAGATATTTGCCTATGAGTTTCAATTGCGTTGCTTCTGCATCATCCCCACCATTCATTCATTAATTGGTCACATATCTACATCAACAACAGTCTAGAGTAGAGACATGTAATCTGTTGGTGAACAATAATTGTCTCTTGAGATTGCTTTTTGGTAAACAAGGTTTGAGAAATATAAAGAATTAAAACAGAGGCATTAAACATTTTAATTAAGGAAAACCCATAAGATATTAACCCACATTTGGTACATCAACATTTTCACATCACTGTTGAGGATACCTTAATATGAGATAGAGATAGCGTTGTATGAAATGTTAAAAAATTTAAATCTTCATATTTATTATGGCACAATTGAAAAAAAAAAAAAAAAAACTAGAATTTCAATATGATATTCAATAACGTAAAGATTTTAGATTTTCTGGTATTTTATATTTTCCATTATACATCCTAAACATAAGCATCTTACAAAACGATATACCCTACAACCTTAAATTGGGATGGTGAAAGCTATATATGGTTAGGAATAATAAGAACTTGTCTTTGATGAAAAGGTGTGGTACACATGCAGAATGCTTTTGAGGGCATTATTACAAAGACAGAAAACAAGCTTCCACTTCACTCTTTGATTTGCTAATAATTAACCCAGTGGTTTTCTTTTCCAGATCTTCTTTCATTACTTTTCTGGTGTGTATGTCCCCCCCAATATTAATGTTGTTCAATCAAAAATCTATTTACTGTGGTTGGTGATCACAACACACTTTAGGGCTTTCAATTCCTTTATCAAATAAGAAAAGATATATTGCTTTCATCAATAATATTTTATCACTCTCCCTCCCTCTCTCTCTCCCTCTCTCTCTCTGACATGCATCTCAAATGTTTGAATCCCAAATGAATAATGAACTAGTGTTTCATTTGAATTTTGCTACCTCTAGATTAAGAAAGATGACACACATCAATCACAGAAAGAGAGCTGAAGACAGCTAATAGGAAGAAAACCCCATAGCCAATCTAAAATGCATAAACGACATTTCAGCCAACCGATGATCTATCATTATTTTTAGGGTTACAAAGATGTAAATTTTGCCATTCAATTCATTAATGTCATTGTCAAGTTCCAAAGCATGTAAATCAGAAAACTGTAGCAAAAGGACACACATTTGGACGTTAGTTCATATCTGTTTGTAGTGACTTGTGTCTATTGTTGTATGCATTTGGCACACATTGTTCTGCTTCACATGCATATCCATGTTTTCGTTTTTTAGTTGGCACTACCAAACAATGGTGTCTGTGTCTATGTCACCCACCCTTTGTGATCTCATCTGCATCATCATTAATTAATTGAAACACTGGCTCAATTACAATTCTATCACTTTTTTAATACTTTATTGTTTAAGGTATATCTCTAGTTAAAATATACAAGATTTGTAATATATTAGTTAGTATTCACTCAAGATTTCTTTTCATATTGAACAAGAGTTAGTGGGAAAAGTTTTATTTTATTCCCTGTTTTTTTCATTTAATATTTGAAGGAGGAAAAACAAGAGGAAGGAACAAATGTTACACTTTTTGCTTATGATGTTCAAGAAAAAACAAAGAGTAAATTTCACTCATTCCTTAAAATTTATATTTTTATATTTATATTTATAATATCTATATTTAGTTCTTAAAAAATTATATTTTTTAAGTATTTTAATCCCTCTAAAAGTGGTGATGGCTAACATGAGTCAGGAATTATTCAAAGGAGAGAGAGCAGCAATGGAATGAGTGATTATTAATGGTTGGGATATGTCCCATATAACATCAAAGAATGATGAGCACATGGAGAGTGTAAACCTCATCTTACACATTCTGTGATTACAAAGGTTAGGTGGGGACAAGTCTAAGCTGTGCAGTCACTATCTATTATTCCATTATAAACCTAAAGAGTCAGAGCTTATTAAAACAGAGACATTGCTTGATCAAATATGTAGATTGTTATTGCCATTCAAGTTGATCATAGTGTCACTTAGGCCCAACACATTAAATGCCATCTGTCCTTTGCTTTTTTTCAATATGGCCCTATTTGTTTTGTCACATTTAGAGGGTTTGAGATGGAAAGTACATAAGCTTTTTGGTTGCTGCAATATCATTTCAAGTATCAAGTGGCAAGTGCTTACATTACACCTCAATTATGGGTCAATAAAAGTGGATGGAAAAAATTTAAACTATATAGGTTGAGCAACAAGGCAATTACTAGAATGGGGTATGCTACCACTACAACTGTTACTATATTTGTGACATAGTATCCCCATTACTAGGGGAACCACACTAGCTAGGCCCAACTCAAAACAAAAGAACAAATTTTTATCAAAAACAAATTTGAGGGTCTACTTCTATAAAGTTGTTAACATAGAAAAGGTGCATGTAACATGTTTTTTACCATTTTTAGCGTATCATAAGCTCCAAGATTAATATGTCTGCAAGCAAAAGTGAAATCCCATTCACATCTCCAAGCTTGATTTCTACCATCCAAGTCTCAATTGAATGAATGACCATGATGTTACATTTGATGTAATATTTTGATCTTTCCCTTGATCCCCCACTAACTACTGAATTATGAATTGATTAGACATGCTAATAGTAGAAAGAAATTAAGTAGACAAGTCTTTTAAAGTGTAGAAACACTATAAAGCATGGGGGAAAACACATGCTTGCTTTTTTAACTAGAATCATGGAGCAAACCTTATGCATTGTGACTTCAACTTTTTGCATTTTATCCCAAATAAGAAAAAGTGAAAAACAGAGACTTGAGTGATTATTGAATACCCTCTCAAAGGGAAGGTATAGTCATCAAATTGGAATTTGAATTCCAACAAAAATTTATGGTCCATTATCAATGTGGGCCTGATCTTGCTAGCTCATTCACAAGATGAATTGTGGACAGCACAGTATGATGCACTCTCATATTGATGATAATTCCAAATATGTATATTTTTTTTCCATATATTCTATCACAAGTGATAGCTGATTCTCTGTAATGTCACTCTCAATTCTCAAGTTCATGACTCAGTCGTTAGAATGTGCAACTTTCAAAACGGGTGTAGGGGAAAAATCAATCCCTCTTTTTTATTTGCCCTTTATTTTTTCAGTGGGAATGAGGGGTTACATAATACAACTATGTCAATATTGATCTTTTGGTAGATGATCATTCATTAGAATAACTTAAATATTTTATGAAATGGTTAGTCCAATCTCATTCCTTTACATTCTATCCATCCACATAGAAAATCCTATATAAATGTGACACTAGATATCATGAGTGCCCACTTGCCTCAACCAAAGAGCATCAATGGTAGCTTTTGAAGTAGTGCCTAATGTAGACAAGAAGGAACTATTAAAACACTTTGAGACAAAGTCGTCATTGATGAGAAAGAGAGAGAGGAGGATAGGGATGGCAAAGGCATAATCATTTTACCCAAGATGGGGGGAGTTGGGTTTGAAACCACAATCTGCAAGGACCCATTAATGGGATGAGTAAGACTAGGTGGTCTTAGCACATGGATATTATGTTAGTGGGGAAAGCTGATGTTTACACTTGCAAGCACCGATCTATGTCCAAAGCCCTAGAGAAAAGAATAGTTGCAAATGTTGCTTCTTTTTACCCTTTTTGTGTTTCTTTAGCTTCTCTTTTCCATGTTTCATCCATAGTGGGGGAGGTTTTAGCATTCAAATATGCAATAAATAATGTCCCTATCTTTAGCCTTACTCCACCCATCACACCAAATCCAACCCCTTGTAAAGTAGAGTCATGGCAGGTCATTGAAATTCCCCCATAAAGCAAATATTTCATTGAGGGAGATATGATTTCTAGGTGAATGGTTTATGCCCTCTTTCTTTTGGGAGGTTGTGGATTCTCATCTTGACCCACAATGCCTTTTTCTAAAAAACAAACATATCACCCATTATCCTTGCAAAGTAAAACGAGAATCAGAGAATGTGGGAAAGGAAAGTTTTGAAGCCAGCTAGGCTTGCCAATAAACATAGGGTTGGTTGCATCATCCCAAAGTAATGCTTAATCTTAGAGTGAAAAAGATGTTTAAAGAATAAAATAAAGGAAATTGACAATCTTCTAGGGTCAAGCTTCTTTGTCTTCACATTAAAAAGCTTCACATTTTGCTTAGCAAGAAAGAGAAGCTACTCCTAAAGATAAGATAAAACCTTTCACACCCTCCACATTAATTTCACAAAGAAATGTAATTCATTTAAGGTTAGGCCAACCTCAAATAGCAATATGTCACTTGTGACTGAAAACAAGAATTGTTTGAAATTTCTCAATGCTGCCTTTCACTGCAGTACCTTTAGAATTTGTGATTCACATTTATTATGGAGGTGCTACTTTAGGGGCCAGCTTGATTTCAATTCTATCTACCCTAGGTCTAATCAATTTTTCTTAAGTGACTTGTGATATGGGAGAGTAGTGGGACCTTCTCCATCTTATAAAGAGGAGAAAATATGTGTTAGGATAAAACAAAAGGAAGCAACAAAATCAATTCTAAGATGATGGAGTAGTACTACATGAGTGCCCCCTTTCACAAGGGGAAGAAAGTTAGGGTCCCCATCATGGTCCCCATGCTCCTTCTTTAATTAGATCCATATTCTATGCTTTCTAATATCCCAATACTTTGAGCAAGCAAGGCCACCCCAACCCTCCAACTGAAAAATTGGAATATATGTATATCACCAATACGGACAACCTTATGTGACACACATTTCTAACCCTCTACACCAAGTCTAACTTAAACATATCCTCTCACCAAAAAAGATAAAAGAGTAACAAGCATGGGTCTAGATACTTAGAAGAATTCCTCTTTTCCCCTTTAGCTCCTCTTCAAAAGAAACAATAGCTCTTGGGTTAAGTGTCATTCTCCTAATTGGTGGCAAGGTGCGTGCGTAGTGTGTACGTGACGATGGATTTGAACTAGCCCCTAGATTTTTTTTATTCTTTTTTCAATTTAATTGACTATACCTTCTTAGTTAGATAGATAGATAAATATATTTAATGAGGCAATTTTTAATTTATTTACATACCCAAATGAATAATATTGGGAGAAGAAGATGGAGAAGGTGGGGGAAAGGTGATGACCCCACATGAAATGGATGTGTGATTCTATAGAGAAAAGGGTCCAAAGCAATGAAAGTGGGTTAGTTTATTCACACGTCTCTTTCCTAAAAGGGAGACATGGAGCACTTGCCTTTCCCTTTGGCAATAATATTCATATGGGTGTGTGTTTGTTTGGTTGATGTTGATTATTTGCGTAAAGGGATTTCAAAACTTAGAAAATTCAGGGGATTCCATTGTGCAATACACCACTCAACCAAAACACCCTTCATGAGATGTGCCATTTGACAAATTTAGTACTTAATAATTATAATCCCTTCTCTCCCTTTGACAATCCCAATTATCTTCCAAGACACATTTTTTAAGAAAGTTTACCCTTTTTTCTTTAATCTACTAATCATATTTAATTTGTTATTCGTATTAATCAGATGTTAAACCATCACCATCAAATTAATAATCTGATTATGGTATGAAATGGGATCCACCCTCTTCATATATAGTGGATGCACTAAATAAGGGATTATGCTTAATTAGTGTAATCCAACCGTCCTTCTCAATTACTAGTTACATTTTTATGATAGGTCTTGTTTGTTTATGCTTAGATCATGTTAATTTAATTAAATAATTGAACTAAAGCCAAATGTTCCATCTTGCTTAGGTCAAATTCTACAACAAACACATGATGAGTAAGCAAAGGTAATAGTTTGAGAATAAGATCAAAGGTCACTATAAACTGCTTCAAGTAGTTGCCTAACTTGTGCTGCTAAATGTTGAAAAATCATCAACAATTATTTAATTTTCATTCAATTCTTTTCATATTTATATATTAATTACATGACCTGGAAAATGGAATTCAAAATCATCACCTCCTTTAAAAAAAAAAAANAAAAAAAAAAAAAAAAAAAAAACATTTTTATCATCATAACTTCATTGACTCAACCACTAGAAATTCTTAGGCTGATGTTTAGTACATTGTAAACCAATATTCATATTTTATAATTATAAATGGTAAATGCTTGTGTCCTCCACAATAATATCTCCTAGAAATAATCAATTATACCAAAAAGAATTAATCAATAATATAATCCCCACAAATCAAATAGAAAATTACTTTAATTTTTTTTCATTTCTACTTCTTTTCTAAGCAATTAGATGGCGTGGCATATGACAATGTGACAAGGACCTATCAATTTCAATTTTTAAGTATGTAATTATTCAAGTTGAAATCACAAGAACATTATCTTAAAAAAAATAAAAAATCCCCACCAAAGCAGATTATGATATCTACAAAAACGTAAAAAGATTCCCTAATGGGCAATCACAATTCCACACGGCAAATTGATGGAAAATAGAAAAGTATAGATCATACAGTTAGGGGTCACCATAATCTCAATTGGTCAATTTTTTTTGGTCTAGCATATAGAAAAGTGATCCAATTGAATGCTTCCACCATCTATAATTGCAAAAATATGTTGGTAAAATATTTTAGTCAATTTATGAAGCAAGACTCTGATCCCTATAGAGGTGGGTGGCACAGAAGCACTGACAAATTCTAAGAGAAAATGTTATTCTTGAAAGTGATATGATACGGTTGTCTATGAATTAGAAAAGGCAGCAAAAGCTTCACAATAAATGCTAGAAAACGAATAATATTGGGCTACCCATTCAATGGTCGAAATTGTAATCAAATGCAAACGACGATATTTCCATATCAGAGATCATGTCCACTTGTGCCTAAATCCATCATGGTGTCTCAATTCTGAAAGCCTACCCTACAAATAAAGATTAAAAAAAATAAAATTATATACTAAAAGGGAATCATTTCTTTTTTGGGTAAAAATGCTCACTAGCTTTTGCTTAGATTCCTAGGTAGAAACATCCCTATATTTTATTTAATCATATTTTCTTATTTCAATTGTTAATTTATTCAAGTGGTAAGTCCAATTTTCCCACTAGAGGGACGACCATTAATAATTAATTACAAAAAATAATACACGTTAATTTTTGTTAATTAAATGCTGAATTTCATAATATAATCAAGATACTAATTTATTCTCCTTATGGTTATGGGGAAATGAATTATTTAGTTGATGAAGCTTAATCGGTGGGTTAACTCCTAATAAATGTAAAGTTGATGGTAATAATTAGTAAGTTAATTAAAAGGGTGGGAACCAGATTCACGTGTTTTGGAGGGCATGCCGGTCATAAAGGGGCAGATGGTCCTGATCATGTGGGGGCCCACAATGGGCCCAAGGGATCCCTATCCTACAAAAACAAAATCTCCCATTATTTTTGTGTTGTCCTTGTTAGACTCCTCATTAAATGCTGCCTTTGGTGTTTGTACCTGCCCCTGGTGGGGCCCTTACCCTAGGGTTTCTTGTCTCCCAAATCAACCAAATCAAGGAATTTTATTTTTGCATTTTCTCCTTATAATATAATATTTTTGGTAATTCCTTATAATATAATATATAAATACATCAATTTCTATTGGCCCACTAGCTGTAAATAGTGGGAAACACAAACACTATTTATTTGGAAGTTTTGGATTTTTGGTATGGAATTGGAAGAGGGTGATAGAAGATAGATAGCTTAATTTGCTTGCCAATTTATTTTCTTTGGAAATTGGGTGGGGACTATTTGTTAATTAATTNGAAATTGGGTGAGGACTATTTGTTAATTAATTTTTATTGTCATTGTTGGATGGATCTACCATGATATATGCTTTACCACCCAAACCCAATGGTGAAATGTGACCTAAGTAAGGTAATTGGAGCCGATTCCAATGTTATTTATTGGAAATTGTCTCTTTGAGGACATGGTTTGCTGATTCTTAGATTCATACTCATTTTTTATTTCTTTATTAGAAATTAAAGATAAAATAAAGAGTTAAATATTTTTTATTTTAAATGTTACTTTAGTTATTAATTTATTTTTATGTTATTTTACTCTTCAAATAATTATTCTGCCTACTAAATTAGTTATTTAAGTGATTATTTTGTATATTACGGATGATTAATTTGGTTGGTAATGTAATTATTTAAAGATTAAAGTAATATAAAAATAAATTAAAGACTAAAGTAATATTTAAAAAATAATTTACTCTAAAATAAAATAAAATAACCAACTGTATCACAACTTTAGTTCATTTGATTTTAGTTTTAAAAAAAATACATATTTTTTTTTTTAAGTAAGACAAGTTAAATTTAGAAAATGACAGGTAAAAAGAATCGGATGGAGTACTTTTCAATACATACGTGTTAGCTTGAAAATCACAAATAGTCTAAAAAAGAGACATCAATTGAATAGAAGAAGACAACGACCTTATATACTTGGAACATCCAAAACTTATTTTTGCCAAAAAGGTTCATTGATTGATTAGAAGTCAATAACCTAGCTACTTAAAAGAAGATAAGATACCATGATTATCACCAGAAAAATAAAATGTTGTGTTTCTTAATTATGATATCTAATTCAATCAGCTTCATTACGCATATGTTTTTCGTTGTTGTTGTTCATAATATGTTTCAATCATATTTTTAAAAATAAATATAACAAATATAGTTTAAAGGGGTTTGGAAATTTCTATTATAAAATGTAAATATAAATTCCAAATAATAAGGCCATTCAATCACTTTTTCTTTTTTTCCTTTTGAGATATAATTCAATCACATTATTATACTTGATTAAATTATTTATTTAAAATATATCCGGATTTTAAGATATGTTTAGATTTTTCAATCCATCAAATTCTTGTTATAACTAATCACTCTCCTATTTAATCCATATTTCCTTCAATTAAGGACAGGCTAACAAAGTTTCAAAAATAAATGAATAAAAAATAAGATGGAGACAAAAAAGAAAAAAAAAAAAAAATAAAGATAAAGATTTCTTCTTCCCCTTGCATTCCAAATAATACCTTAACAATACCTAAAGACAAGATAATGCCATTTGTGACAAGAAATGAAATCTTATAAAATAGTATTACAATAACTAAGAATATGAACAACACACTATATATTTTAGTTAGGTTAAATACAATAATAATTAGGGAGATGTTATTTTCATATTATATTTTGTTAATATTACATTCTATTTTATGTTTAAATATAATATAGATTAAATTACCCTCATTCAATATAAAAAGTTTTTAAAATTGACTAATCATGATATTCTCTTTTTATGATTTAATAAAATTAGAGATAATTATAAAAAAAATATAACTATAATTAATAAGAGTTAAAAAGAAAATATCACAATTTTGCTAATTTTAAAAACGTTTTATATTTAATAAAAGTAATGTCTATATCATATTTAAATATTCAATAAAATGTAAAAATGACGACTCCCTAATAATTATTAGGTATAATTATCTTATCCTACACGAAGGTTTTCTTTTCCTTTCTTTTCTTCTAAACATGTCTATCACAAATAATAATTTTTATTCACAATTATTTTATGATTTTCTTCCATCCATCAATTAACAACATTGAATTGAAATAGTTGATTTTGACAAATTATTTTGAATAGAAAATTTTCAACAACTTGATTTGTGCCTTTCACACACCAATAATCATGGAGAGAAAGAGAAGGGACATGATCTTTTAGAATTTTAAACCATGTGGGTTATCCAAATCACATTTTGTACACACGCATACATACATATACATATTAAGTAAGATGGAGCTATCTTACAAGTCAAATTTATGTGATTCATATTGACTTGTTGCAGGCACCCCCAATTTACACGCCTCTCATATCCTTCAATCACTCATAAACTAGAATTATCCATCTATCATTTTCATTATCTAAAATTGATGACTTGTTATTATACATAAAAGAAAATCAAATGAAACAACACCGTTTGAAAACCCAATATCTATAATTGAACATATTCAATGAACTCTATCAATTTTTACGTGATCTTTAAATAATAATTGCATAAAACAAACAAAGCACAAGTTGGTGAAAGTGCATGCAGATAGATATTTGTCATTTGTCAATACCACCACATACATGTCACACTCTCGTTTATAGCTTGATTTTTATATTGTTGGGGCTGCTTCAATGAAAGCCCTCTTTCATCCTCTTTCCATCACTCGTTTTTCTTTATCATTATTCCAAAAATTCCTTTTTTTTAATTAAAATTTAGATTCCCATAAAAGGTAAGCGCATGCCCCCAGATCCCCACCTCCGTCCTGCTGATCATTGACTTTAATTTGTGGTCACATATCTTGGGAACAAAACAAAACACACCAAATTGACCATTCACGTGCCTCTCACATGCAAACATAGTAAAAAAACAAATTACCAACATGAAAATAGTAGTAATAATTATTGGCAGTGGGTCTGGGTAAAAGGACAAAAGAGTAAAAATGAGCATTGAGCCCCTTGCTATTTTTAACCGCGTTCCGTGAAATCTCAACTGCCAAGATCTTATTGTCAGTCAAAGGACGAGGGCCGTACCACACCATCCTCGGTCGCACTAATTTATTATTTTTAATTTTAACTCTTACCGTCCACATTTAGCTGAACCTTCTCATTATTAGCGTCATTACCCAGTCACCGTCACCGTCACCGCCTAGTTGTTTTGGAGGAGATTTTTATTTTTTTTTTATATTCATGATAATAATATTAGAATAGATAGACATAAAGGAAGCAAGAATATAATTGTCGTGGGTGAGTGTTGCTCTAGTCCCTATTTGACAGTGACCTAAGAGGGCCACACAGTAAGCTGCGTTGGACACGCCTCGTTCAACAACCACCAACGATAATCTCCACCTCCGATATTAACACCACCCCTTTTTGGATTTTTTACAATATCACCAGACGCTGTCGTTTTCAATACCCATTATACGGTTACGATAACCTCTTAACCTCAGTCCTACGCCTTTTTCTCGCATCACCTTCTTGGCTTCTTTTATTTAATAATTATTTTTCTTTTCAACTTTTTTTGGCGGGGCGTTTGCAACCACCGGTTATGGTGTCGGTTTCCGCATTGTCTCTTGGTCCAAAGGTTAAGCTCTGCACAGTGCGCATAAAAGAAGAGAGAGGACGTGAGAAATAGAAATGGCCGTTGCAGGCACTCTTAGTAACAGCGACATTTGCGCGCGTCCTACGTGTCAGCTTTTGCCGCACACCTGTCGCTTTCACCCACTCGTTGACCTCACGCGTCCTACCTGCGCGTACCCATCACACTCATATCCTAGTTGGTCTATTGGGAGACTACTAGCTGTCGGGTAGATGCGCTCTGGGTCCCCATCCCTTTTACCCATAACTCCGAACTACCTTCCCTAACATGCGCAAATCTACTAAAATGCGCTGAACCAAATCCGTCGTCACCGCCCCTTATCCTCCATATCAAATCACCCACATAATTAAACCAGATTAAAACTAAACCATAACCAAAACGAAGACCAAATAGAAAAATGCAAAGCATGCTCTACCAAATTAACTAATATCCACAAAAAACAAATTAAAGAATGTGGTATGTAGAACATACAAATGCAAACAAAGAAAAAAAATTGGATAAAAGAAACAATTTTTCTATTTTTTTTCTGTTGCAGTTTGCTTGGTGAAAATTTGTCATGGGGATTTCGGTAATATATCCAAGTTTACCATTTTTAGGACATGTTAACATGGACACTGGCNCACAAAAAACAAATTAAAGAATGTGGTATGTAGAACATACAAATGCAAACAAAGAAAAAAAATTGGATAAAAGAAACAATTTTTCTATTTTTTTTTTCTGTTGCAGTTTGCTTGGTGAAAATTTGTCATGGGGATTTCGGTAATATATCCAAGTTTACCATTTTTAGGACATATTAACATGGACACTGGCATTTTTGAAGGATTTACAGATGGGACAAGTGTGGAGAGTAGACCCACAAACAGTACAGAGGCAGAGGTGCCTGCAGGGCAGAATCAGCACGCACGATTCCTCTTTCCCACAGTTCCTGCATAATCGGTTCCTGCTGTTACTGCCACAGTTTCTGATTGTTTTACTTGTACCCTCCTCTTCATCCTTATCCTTCGCACCCCCTGCTACCGGGCGCCACCCCTCGTTATTAATTTCTCTATCTTCATCATCGCCGCCGCCGCCGCCGCCGCTGCCGCAGCAAGACTGGGCATCGTCCATTAGTGCGCCTGCCCCAGGTAGCGCCACGGTGCCGGCTTCATCGTCCAATCCGGCGGAGCCGCCTATACGGTTGTCGTTTACTTGTGCTAATACTTGTTGAAGGTCTGAGCGCAGAGCATTGACTGTGGCTTCGTTGGTTTGAGCCAAATCCCGCCAAATTTGGTTCTCTATACAAAGGGACTTGACCCTCTCTTCTAAAGCCCAGTTCAATTTACCAATCTTCTCTATTTCCTCCTCTTTCACTTTAAGCCTCTTGATCATCCCCACTTCGATTGCCTCGATTATCCTCCTCGCTTGCCTCTTTCTCTTTTCCTCCAATTCCATCCTCACCTTCTCCATCTGTTAAAAAATAACCCGATCAGAATCAAATTCCAGAACTCAGAATGCTTGCTTTTGAATTAATGCTATCAAATTCGAATCACAGGGATTGGATATGAACTTACATGCTGGGCAATAAGGCGATCGATATCGAGTTGTTGCTGCTGGATCTGAAGAGAAATGTCTTCACCAAGAAAGGAGAAAGACCCACAATTCTTGTGCGATTGAGTGGTGGTGGGGTAGGAGAGAAAGGGGTTGATTGAGTCCCTGGAACGTTTTCTTGGAACAGAGACATTGTAGGTGGTGAGGCCACTATCTGATTTCATAGGAGCAGTTTTCTGAGCAACCGAATCGGTGATCAAAGAATTATATGCCGGAAACAGAGTCTCCGTCGTTGTATTAGTACCCGATAATGGCACTGAGAACCCCATCTGGGTATTGTACAGATTGAAGTTTGCTTCAATGGGGTTCATAATTTCCCTGCAAATTCGACCCCAAACTAAGATTCCGAACGATATTACAAGAAACAGAGAAGAAGAAGAAGAAGAAGAAGAAGGTGGTATTAGAGAAAAAGAGTAAAAGTAACGTACCGGTTTCCTAAGAGCTGAGGGGGAAAAAGACTGAGATGCCTCGCTTCAACAGCCATGAATGAGAGATTAAAAGAAAGTTGGTTCCTTTGGCTATTCTTGCGCTCTTTTGTCTGAGCTCTCTGTCTCTGACTCTATCGCTATGCGTTGTTAGTGTGCGTTTCGCTAGTGGCTTTTATTTGGAGTCCTTTGGTGGTTTTGGAGAGAGAGCACTCTTCGGGAGAAAGATCGATAGAGAGAGAGAGGGAAAACCAACAAAAGGGCATGCATTAGAGGTGGCAAGCCTGTATGGTGGGGTTTATTTAGGGTTTGGTTCGCTCTAAAAATAAATAATTAATTAAAAATCACATTTTTTTATGAAGTAAATTAATTAATCTTAAGCAAGAGAGAGACTGTGATTGATTCAGAATTTGTTGGTCTAATTTTTTGTCTATTTATGGATTCGGTTACCGCAAAGGCCCATCTTCCTGCTTCACTTTATTTCCGTAATTTTAGGGGTAGTTTAGTAATTAAAACCGCCTTTATCGTAACTACAAATTTGCCAGTTAATTGGTCTGGTAATTCTGTAAAAAGAAATAATTAGTAAATTACAGAGACTGGGTTTTTGCTTTTGAGCGGGTTTAAATAACTGAGTTTCGATGTCTGCCACGTAGCACCCGTCGACTGGCGACGCCACGTAGGCAGCGCTAGAGTCCAACGAAACTCCGATTTTCACTTTACTCGAGAACACTTCTTTTTTTTTATTTCGGGGAAATTTATCTGATTTCAGGGTCCAGAACAACGTGTTTATGGTGGGGCCCACGGGGAAACACGTGCGACAGGATTGTGGGGGAACAGTACAAGGTGACGCTCGTGGAGCACGTGAGATGTGCCAGCGTGGTAGCATTGGTGGGACCCAGACAAGGGGTACGGTGTACCCGGCCAGGGTCTTTTTGGCAGTTTCCTTTCCTTGAGGACAGGTTAAGGCATGCTGGTGGCATGGGAAACGTTGCTTGTGCCTTGGACTGTTCTCTGCCACGTGGCACCATTTTTTGGGCATGGTGGGCACTGGGCCCGAACCAGTTACTCGGACAGGTTGTTTGCTGGTCCACACCCATTACCCTACGACTACGTGGTTGGAAGAATCTGAGCCGTCAGATTTTAATGCGTTCTGATTATTATTTTCTGATTCATCTCTAACTCATAATTACCTTTTACGTAGGTTATAGGAAAACACATGAAATTCCCATTTTTCAACGACCCTTTCTGAATGCAAAAGGATAATTCAACATAACGCATTTATGGAATTTTATTTGATGTATTTTTCAATCACATGATAGTCATGAATCAAATCTCATGATATAAGGAATTAAATTATAAAGTTTTGGGAAATAAAAGAGATGGATAATGCATTAATTTATTGACATTTTTAATTTTGAGATCACATCTCATGTTGGATTTAATCACTTTTGATTTCATGTTCCATATTAAGTGTTAACCAAAATTAGATTTTCAAGAAATTACCTATATTCTAAATCAGAACATGCTTGGTACTAAGTATCCACCCAATAAAAGGAACAATCTCAAAAGTCTTAGATAGGCTATGGATTTGTTGAATCCATTATTGGTGTTTGGCAAAAAGGAAAAGGAAAATAAAATCCATGATTGGACACACACACACACACACACATTATCACCTTCCACAAAAAGCTGCTATTATTCATATGCATCTATTTTCCCGTGTACGCATAATTCAGATTTGCTAGCAGAAAAAGGCATGGTTGAGTTATGCAGTGGTTGTGGTTCACAAACTTAGCTGCTAAGGTTTATCTCAGTTTGATGTTGTATATTACACTTAGGAGTAGTAGTCCTCACTTTAAACCAATCTCCCTATTTTTTTAATTTGAAAATAAAAATAGAATAGAAAATATTTTGAACAAAAAATTGTAAAATAGAGTCTAAAAAGTGTAGTAGTTATAATTGTCTAAGGCTTTTAAGATTAGAGAGTTTATCATTAAGTCACACCCTCTCATAATAGCTTGTTACAATTGTAATTAGAGATCCACTATATATATATCTAATAATTAAGATATAGACTTAAATAGAATAATTTGTCTCCTTTCACAATTTGAACAAACTTTGTGGCTAAGCTTTATCCCAATTAAACTAATATCACACATGTTAAGGACTAGTGCTGCCTTGAAATCAATCTCACAAATCTTTTCCAAATAATAAAAAATAGGAAATATTTGGAATAATATTAACTTAAACATGTTATTTCAAATCTCTTTTACATATGTTAGTGTTCTACTATTTCCTTTAGACATGAAATAATGAAGAATAATTTTTATATCAAGAATTTAATGATACTATATAAATATACTATATTACATTAACGTAGCAAGTATACTTAATTTATCTTATTTGAATGAGATTTAAAACTAATAAGATGCCACCTTTGGAATTGGAACAGATCTTGCTTTTAAAATCTACATGTACAATCTCAATTATGAACATATGTTGGTGCTGTTTTAGTAAACCCTAATTAATTAGGTTTTCCCATTAGTTACTTAGACATTATCATCACAAAGAGACATGGGAGATGTAGCTTTCCTAGAAAGTTGATTTCATATGCTTTATTATTGTTATTATGGGAGGCACAAGGACAAAGAGGCTGCAATTATATTAAATTTACTGCACATTCCAATCTGAGTTCCAACAAAATAAAACCATGGGATGTTGCAGCAGATTTTTTTGGTTCTTTAACATTTTATATTTGTTTACATATGCAAAATTGGACATGTTAGCTTGCTTTAAGGAGACAAAATTACAAATACACATCGAAATGCCAACGAAGGCAGCATCCACAAACTTTCCCAATGTTAATTAACCCTTTACAAGAACTAGAAAAAAAAAATGGCAATGCCAACTAAGGATTCCCCAAGTTGATTACTGTTACATATTAATTATAATTAATTACATCTACGGACCATTTGAGGAGCCTTAATCTTATAATATTATGAATTAAATATTATTACTATCATAAGTCACAAGGGTAAGATTTGATAGAAGATTAAGTTAATTGTAAATTAATAATAAGTAGCATGAGGCAGGCAGGCCGTACAGGCAGAATCACTTAGACATTAATGTAAAGCAAATAGAGTTGATTTTTCATATTCTCGATGCTACCAATTGCTTAATCTGACTTCAAATTTTGGCATCAACGTTAGATTGGAAAATGGGTGTTTTACTAAAAGTTGGAGACATTAATTTGGTTTTATTATGAGTGGTGGAAATGAATGGGACGTGATTATTAAGTTATGAATTATTATAATATATATGGATCTTGGCAAATAAGCATTATTGCATATGGAGGGCTAGCTATCTTTTTCTATGATTTGAAAACTATATATTATAACCTTTTCAAGCATGGTCTAGGGTATTAAATAAGAGTCATCAATTCTTTAGAACAAATTCAAAATTCAAACCAAATTTAATTAGCTAAGAATTTGACTTTTAAACAATTGCCAAACTAATAAAGAAGATGTTTCTTTTAGAAGAGATAGTTAAAGAGAGAAAGGAGTGATTGCCATGGTGAGTAGATGAGAAGTAGCTAGGTTGATTCCACCCTTTCAACTCTTCTCTTTCCCTTTCATTCAAACTCCATTATTGCTCATATATACCCAACCATATTGCCCCCACTTTAGTTTAACTACCATCCAATTGAATTGAAAAAAGAAGAAATTAAAGTGAACAAAAGTTGAAAAAAAAAAAAAAAAAAAAAGGAGGTAACGGGTCACAAAACAACTACATTTTGATTAATTACTTTAGTGGAAGATAGAGATATTAGGGGGATCATGTGTTTTTCTGCTTGCCCCTCTTTTAAGGGTAAATCAATGTGCATCTTGACTTGGTTTAAACAGTTTCTTTATACATCTTTCTCTCTTTTCTCTATTCAACTTAAAGTTTTTATTATTCTACATGTGATCTCCATTCTCACATTATGAAGAATCTGCACTCTTTCTTTTTCATTTTTTTGGGGAATCTCATTCATCACCTCCACAATGCCAGCATATATATAAAACCAAGCTTTGAATGTGTCAAGCCTCATCTTTCTCTCTCTGTCAGTGTCTGTGATAGTGTGAGAGAAAAAGAGGTTGATAATTAATGAATAAGGTTCTTCATCACAACACAACAACAAAGTGAAACTGAAAGAGCACTTTCCTTTCTTTTGGTTAGCTTTTCAAAGTTTTTAACCGTGAGATGACAAGCTTAAGGTTGATGAGTTTTGCAGAAATGGGCCTGCAAGTTGAGCTATCATTATTTCTTGTATTGGAAACATACCTTACTTGTGCTCAGGATACTTGAAAAGAGGGTAGCTTTATATCTATCTATCTATCTATCTCTAGCCATCAAAAAAATTTGACCGTTAGGTTGGGAGAAGTGAGTTTCAGTCTTGAGAGAAAGAAAATAAGAAGCATTCATTCAGGAGAGTTCTTGTGGACCCTCCTTCTAGTAAAGCTTTATAGAGTACATGATTCCTTTTCTATCTTTGCTGATAGGCATATTTTATTTTATGTATTCAGCTTCAAGTATGTTCCATTTTCATCTTTTGCCAATTCCCTATTATACATGTAACTTCACTATCAGAATTCAATTCCCATGAAGTGAGAAACTACCAAAATTGAATAGGAGGTGTGCAAGGGAAAGGGAAAGTGAGAGATGTTGGGAAATGGGGTTTAGATATGGTCAAATAAAATACTTGGAAAATACTTTCTTTGAAAGTGAACAATGCATTTCCCAATACATGTTCTAATTTTTATTTTTTCTTCAAGGCTTTCATAATTCCATGTGCATTAATATGTTTGTTCTCCCCACAATAGGACAGGTCATTTCACATTCATTTCTAGCTCTCATTGTATTCAAGAAAAAGAAAAGATGCTTATTCTATAGGAACCCCATTTGCTGGTTAGGATAGTGTTTTTGCAGGTTGCAAGTTGTGGGTTTGTCTTTACCATTTTTGTTCACTCACTCCCACTGTGTATTTTCCAGCATGTGTTTGCTAATATGCTTTTGGGATTCCTTTGGAAGCAACTTTTAAATAGCATTTATCAGCTTTATTAATTATATGAAACAAAAATGAAACTGATAAAGATGAACAAGAGTGCATGTGACAAGTTGTAAAAGTTTCATTTAATTGCCTTTTTCTAGTTGGGTAGGTGAGTTGATAAGAACGTAGGTTAATTAAAGGGTGTTAAATTCTAGTCATAATTAATCTTTTAAATTACTATGACACCTTTGTATATCATGTTAGCCACAAAATATTAGTTAAATCAAATCATTATTTTGCCTAGACTGGTTTTCTTTTGCGTTTGCACCTTACTTTTATTAAATATTATTGCAGAAAAGGTAATGCCTAAATTAGAAAAAATATATATACTGTAATTTTCACCTGCATAATCAAACAAACGATGGGGAAAAAGCTCTAGTTTAGTGGAGCGTACTCCTAGTTATAAGACTAGTCTCTTCACCTCTTTCTTCTGGTTTAAATTCCCCTGATTGTAAATGTAATTATTATTTATTTATTGACAAAAAAAAATCAAACAAACCATGGCCAGAAGAAAAAAACAAAAAAAACCATACAAACACCTCTTATTCCCGCCAAAAGAAAGTCTTGTTGAATAGTTTGGGCTAGTACTCCTCATCTTTTCTGGTCTTACTATGTTATTCTTGGACTTGGGAATTCTGGTGGTGGAAAATTGTGATGTCCTTAGCCCAAGAGCAAACTATGAAGTGGGCTTTTATGTAGCCCATCCTGCGTTCATTGATCCTCATCATAATAGGACCAATCTGGCTATAAACAGCAATGACTTCAGGAAAGGAAAACTTGGGCCTTGAAATGTAGCTGATTGTTTTTGACGCATAAAACCTACTCCTAATTTGAACACGAAACTTCAAAATTTTGAAGACAATATTAAATTCTGAAGATAATTTCTTAGACTCCTTCTAGTTCTACTTCTCGCTACATACTACTTCACCCTTGTAGCCCCTCATAGTATGTATCTACTATGGTGACATTCACAAGAGAAATGTGTAGGTTGAAGGCACATACCCTGCATAGAAAATACCATTGGCTGAGTCCATCCAACTAGAAATTCACCTAAAAATTTATGTGTTGACGAAATCAACATGGGGAGGCTATTACTATGACGAAGGTGACTTTGGTTTTGTTTGTTTATTCTGGCATTCCCATTGGGAGCGGGCATTGGCCAACACCTTGTTGTTGCCAATTTTGTCAAACATGAGCCTCAAATTCTTTAGCAAAGCAAACACTCATACACACACTTTCTCATTCTCAATAAATTAATCTTGATACATTACATACCCACACCCATCTCTTCTTTTCTCTCTCTATATTGTCAAGTCATTCATTTTCTTGTGTTACTCACTCCCCATACCTCACTCACTATGAGTCAACATAACCAGCATCATGCTCCAGGTTTTTCATTTCTCTCAACCTCTTGCTTTATTCTTCAATTCTTTGCTTTGTTTTCAATTCTAAATATATATTTGATTTGATTCAAATAATAATAATATTAAATATGGATATATATATGGTGCATGCATACAGTTACAGAAGCTTATACCCCACCGGTGATGGCCTATCCACCACCGGGTCCTTATGTTGCACCGCCGCCACCACCAGTTGGATATCCAACCGTGGATGTTTCTGGATATCCTCAAAATTCATCACAAATTGAGAGCAAGAGCAGGGGTGAAGGATTTTGGAAAGGATGGTATATATGTGTCTTTTATCTCTACACACTACAAATAACTTCATTATCATTTTTCTCATAAAAATAAATAAATCACTAAGCTACCCCTTTTAATTAACTTTTCATCTTCTTTCTTTCCATCATTAATCTTTTTGTGCTATGCAGTGTTGCTGCAATATGTTGCTGCTGGGTCTTGGAATTCTGTTGCGGCTGTTGATTAATATTTCAGAATATTAATTTATATGTTTCATTGTCCAAAAATATGTATTTTTTCCCCTTCTCATTCCTACTATATGCAACTATACCACTTCAAAGACATCATATAATGTCGGGTTTTCGTTCTATTTCTTTTTCTTATATTTATTGTGCTGACAATATGGTTGTCCATTGACTTACTCGTTGGTCTCAACAGCTTGATAATATAAATGTTTAAGTTGAATCTCATCCTCATTTTATTTCTAATGTACCCTTAGTGAATTTTTCTGCTTCTTAATACATTTCTCTTTATCTCCTAAAAAAAAAAAAAAGACATCATATAATATTCTCTTACCTAAATTAATACCAACTTTTCATTATTATCTATTCTTTTTTTGGTAGCATTTCATTATGATCTATGCTTGTAGAAATTTAAGGTTATCTATCCCTTTCTCATAAACTCGACCCATTATGCTTCTAATGAAATTTGAATTTTGAGGTCCTATAGTATTTTTTTTTCATCATCACATGAAAGAAGTTAAATATTTTAGTTAGAAAATATGAGAGATAGAGATTTCAATCTAAAACTAAGAAATCATTCAGTTTTCAACTACATATATTGGCCCAAAATTTTAGGGAAATGAGTAAAAAAAAAAAATGAAGGGGAAAATGTATAAATTCATGAGGAAACTAACTAATTTTCTGCTTATATTTTTAAATTTTTGATTTTAGGTTAGGGTATAAGAGGATATTACTCCACTTACCTTCAACAAAGCCCTTCACCAAATTCTAACTAAATTCAAATTTAAGATTTTCAATTTTTTAATTTGTTGTGTTCTACCATTAAAAAGTTGTGAATGAGACAATCAAAGAAATGTTATGAATTAGCTAGAGTAGGCTGTAACTGCTCTATTTGGCCTCGGCCTTTCATTAATTTTTGACATTTTTGGTTAATGACTATTATTCTAGATTCAAATATTATACAATGTTTGGATGGATGAAACAGAGGGAGAAGGGACAGAATGGAAGGAAAAAAAGTAACATTCCATTGTTTGAAACTTTTTTAAGCAAGAATAATTAATGGAATGGAAAAGGGACCCAATTCCATTCCATCCCCTTAAACCCCCAAATTTCTTTTCCTCGAATTGGGGTGGAGGCAATGGAATGAAGCACCAATTTAATTAAAAAATTATTAGCGTACTCCTTAAGTTATTTTCAAAATTTAAAACATGAGAGCTATATTGAAAATTTACTTTTATAACTTATCTCTTCTTTTCTATTTTTACTTTAACTCTCTTATATAGTTTCCCTCTCTTATTTACTTAAACTTCTAAATAAGAAAAAGGTAATTCTCATCCCTTTCATTCTCTTTATGAATCATTCGGTTTCATTCCCTTGGAACATAGCATTAGAGAAAATGAAATGAGTTACTATATTGGCAAACTACTTAAACATATACATGTGAAAATGGCACGATTTAAAAAGATGTTCGAATTTAAAATCGTAACAAAAGTTTTTTTTAAAAAAAAAGAATATAGTTTTAGCAGTAGAAGTAGTGTAGTAGATAGAACTAATTTGATATGTAGAAAGGCAAGCGAGGAAGTTGGAAAGCAGCATAAATAGGTTGTAGAGCAGCATACCAGCATTTGCTCAGAAAGATCCAATGTTGCATCGGTTACTCCGTCGTTCACAAGAAACGCGTTAACTTTTTGCCTGCCAAGTGCCAACGACTCCATTTGTGTTTTCTTTCTCACCTGAAACGCGTTGTCGCACACGTCAATAGAATTTAGAATTTAGAAATTAGAATGACGCATGAACATGAAGAAACCTCAACCGTCCACTCCACTAAGCTATATATATATTCTCAATCTCATTCTCAATCTCATCGTCAACTTAATTTATTCCTTCTTTCTCTGTAATCTCTATATTGTATCTCTGTGCCTTTCTTCTCTTCCGCCATTTTCATAGCCATGAGCAATAACCATAACCACCAACAAGCTCCTGGTAAATTACTCATATCTACACTCATTTAAATTTGGTTTTGACATCATCATATCCCAAATCCCAATTAAACTTCTCTTAATTCTCTCCATATATATATATATATATATATATATGTGAATTGTGATTTTCTTAATTAATTTCTAATTACTGATTTCATGTAGCAGTGACTGCATATCCACCTGCACCTCCTCAATACGCCACTGCCCCACCACCAATGGGTTATGCTACCCAGGATGGCCCACAACAAGCTCAGCAAACCACCAGCAGGGGTGGTTTCTGGAAGGGATGGTGAGTCTAATTAATTTAAGTTCATATTATACCCAATTAAAATCTCTTCAACTTTCAATCTTATTAATCTCTTCAACTTGGTTTTTCTCTTCACAGCTTTGCTGCCTTGTGTTGCTGCTGTGTCCTAGATTGCTGCTTCTGATAAAACCACACCAAATTCTTGTCTTCCTCTCTCACACTTTTCTCTCTTCTTTCTTTTTTGTTTTCCCATTGTATTTATTAATCTTTTTGGTTTGTAGAATAATTAAGGATATTCATCACTTAATTGGATAGGAACTAGTTCCTTTCCCCTGCTTGTACTCTATTATTATTTTTTTTGTGATAAATTAATCATTGGCAGATGGGTTTTACAATTATTGAAATGTGATGTAACATATTGCATACATCAATATCAAACATATATGGATCTCAAACACCCATATATTGAGCAATTTAATAATATATCAATCAATTTACACCGCCATACATCATTCNCATACATCATTCAATTTTAATTTTGATCGCTTCTAATTTTCTACCTAGCACAAGTTTTTTTATTATTATTATTAATACTACGAGTATCCCAATTTTATCCAATTGAGCGGTAAACTAATATCGTTTGAAAGTTAAAACAATTACAGTTTCTTTTCTCTCAACAATGTTCTTATTAGATTTCGTACCCTTGACTATAGTCAATGACGCACGTTCAAAATTCAATTTGCTATCGATTGAACCAAGTACTTGTTAATACCTAGCACAAGTCAAGCTGGTCCAATGTGGTTTAGTTGAAGTTTAGATGGGTTTAAATTCAATTAAATTCAAACATTACAATATGTGCAATTTTAATTAATAAAATAATGTTCGATCAAAAGAAAATTAATAAAAATAATGGTGTGTATTTATATAGATTTGTAAAAAAGAACCATTAGCACAACCATCAATCAACAATATAGACTTTGGTTATCACTTCCCTCCAGCCTCAATATGTGATCCGTGGACCTGCAAATTTTCTTGATGGAAAATTGTATTAATTCCCTCTGGCCCCCATACAAATGATAACACAGTTTTCTTGAACCTATCGAATAGCAATTCACTTTCGAATTTCTATAATATCTTGTTTAAGAAATGATATATATATATATATATAAAAGTGAATACATATGTTCCTCCAACTGCAACAGTGAATACAAATCCTGTAATTCCAACTTATGCCCGCAAGCCCCAAGCTGAGAAGGGAATTAAGCCTTCAAGTGCCTATGTTGCAGCAGCACCACAAGGGATGCTGCTACTGCCTATCCCAAAAACTCATCAAAGGAACACACCAAATCTGGCTGTGGACACTTTTGCAAAGAATGGTTGCTCTAATTTTTACCTAGATTTCGTGTTATAGGGGTATTTCTGGTTATCATGTTAATGGTTTTGATCTCCAACTCTTCTTTTGCTGTGCAGTGTTGTGTTGCTGCTCTATGCTGCTGCTGTGAAGATTAATTAATTTCTATGATTTTTTTTTTTATCTGCTTTTTTCTAGGATGCCATTGTGAAATGTCCCTACTTTATATTCTTCAATTTCCCATCAGGCTGTATGAAACTAATGTCTTCACCCTAATTGTTGCGTTTATATATGTATATATATAATCTGTGTGTAAGATCTCTGATAGAAGTTGAGAAAGAGCTCTAGATCAATGGAGCGTGCTCTCATTTATAATAAGGCTGGTATCTTCACTTCCTTCTTTGATTTGAATTTCATTGATTGCAAATGTAGTTATTATTTATCTATTGGCAAAGAACAAATCTCTAATAAAAGTCCTCTTGCTACTTCGTTTCAGAAGCTCTATGTCTTCTCTATCTCTTCCAACAGCCCTATTAAATAAGTTATACATCCATCATCATAAATGAATTAGGCTGAGATAACCATTTACACTATATGATCACAGAATTCCTTGAAGTGCATGTTGAAATGGTTAGATATCACTAGTTCCAGCCCCGTTGCGTTGCACGAAAAGATATTAAGAACAAAGAAAGGTGCCTTTAAGAGATAAAAAAAAAAAAAATTAACTTCAAATTGTTAAGAGAATGCTCCAAATTAATTTTATATTTTACACATATTAAATATGAGAATCTTAATTTTTTAATATTTAATATTAAGTACGTGATATCAGATTTAGAGTATAAGACATATTAATATGAACATGCTCATATACTAAACGTCTCCTTAATTAGAGCTTTAAATGCATGGTGAGTTATTAGTTTAAAGGAGAAGAGTAATTGATACCCTCGCTCCTCTCTTTCTGGCTATCTAAATGGTTGAAAGGGTAAATTCACTTTTTACAAATATTTATTTATTATCTAAATGGTTGAAAGGGTAAATTCACTTTTTACAAATATTATGGTATAAATATGTCATGTCTTATACTTTTAATATAAATGAATTTATATGTATGATTTGATCTGAATTTATATTATCCTAAGTAGTTTGTTTTCTCGATTAAATTAAAATAAATTATTTATTTAATGATGGCACCATTATAAATATAAAATTCATTTTAAACGCAAGTAGCATCACTTTTGCTACTCTCTCTGTGACACGTGCTTAAATTAGGATATACCTGAA
>QAOA01002140.1:254981-462046 GCA_003255065.1 Cercis canadensis | reverse complement strand
TTCGAGACATTTTTACCGACTTATTTTGAAAACTTAAATATTAAGGCATCTTTTTTTTTTTTTTTCTTTTCTTCATTCACAAGGAAATCCAATTCAAAACCTCTACCACAAATGACAAATCCATCTAATTAATTCTTACTATCTGTAGTATCTAATTAGCTATCTATTAAAGTAACAAAATCTAGATAAAAAACTTTAAATAGACATGTCATTAATAAAAGATGAGCAGAATCTTATTTATGAATCTACCAAAATAAGCTTAGAGAGTTCTCAATAATTCAATTTTAATATCCAACATCATCTTATTTATTTATTTTTCAAATTTTCAAGATCGATACAAGATACGTTCCTAATTATTAGATTCGTTCTATTCGAACCACTTGTCATGATTCTATTTGTTTCCCATAATAATTTTATATACAAATTTATGATGGAATCTATTATTTAAAAGAAAAATGCAATAATGATATTCCCAACATTTTCTATGTGAATAGGAGTAAGCGTTTTTATTTTAAGTGGACCCCACAACCATGCCGATCATCTCTCATCCTGGAGCCTCCGCGTGAACATAGTAACCGTTTCCCGCGTAGCTTCTAGGGTTGCGTCATAAAGTTGTATCCAAGAACATAATTCCAAAAAATTTAGAAAATTATCTAAAGAGGAGGATTAAGCTACCTATTAAGTGGGGTAGTGTTACCCACTCTTAATTGGAGGATTTTTGTAGGATCTTGTATGTAAATTTAGTATTATTGTAAAGATTTTAAAAAATTACGTTACTCAATATAAAGCTAGCATTATCTTTCTACAATTGAGAGTTCTTATGGGTCTTACGTTTCCGAAACTGATATCATAACAAAAATATTGAAAAATTGAATCATTCAATATGTATTAAAATAATTAATTTTTAATAAAATACATAAATATTATGATATAGAAAAATGTGCTAGAAAAAGAAATTATGTGAACTGTTTTAGAATCTGATCGACATTATGTGACTCAATTTTTTACATCGAAACTCCTAATTAGAGTGTGAATAAAGATACCCTTGCTAACTTACCATAAAAATTTAACGGACACCATACCTAACACGCAAGTAGCACAAATTAGGCATGTAATGTTGTTCTAGCCCTCTGCCGTTTATCTTTCATCTTGAGCCTTCGTGTGAACATGGTGATAGCTTCTTGCATAATTTATACAGTTGCGTCTCTGTATTTAANTTTACATCGAAACTCCTAATTAGAGTGTGAATAAAGATACCCTCGCTAACTTACCATAAAAATTTAACGGACACCATACCTAACAAGCAAGTAGCACAAATTAGGCATGTAATGTTGTTCTAGCCCTCTGCCGTTTATCTTTCATCTTGAGCCTTCGTGAGAACATGGTGATAGCTTCTTGCATAATTTATACAGTTGCGTCTCTGTATTTAAGGGTTTGTTTAGAAGTTAAAATTGAAAAGAAATGAGAGGAAAGAAACTGAATAAATGTGTCAATATTCTTATTTGAGAATTCAAAATTAAAAAAGAAAATGAAATCAATAGGTAATCTTAAGCTCTTACATTCTTTTTTTACCTTTACTTTTGTGTTCTTTTAATTTAGAGAGTTTGAAGGAAAAAAAAATAGTTTATTATTATACCTTTATTTATTTTTTCAAATTCTTTTTTAAACACTATTTAGATAACATTATTAAATTTTATATTAAATATATTTATTTTATAAATAAAAGATAAATTTGTAAAATTATAAATTTTTATTTTATTTTTTTCATTTTAATCATCCAAACAAAGTAAAGAAAAACCCTCCATTTTTATTCCTTTTTTTTTTTCTTCTCTTTCTTTCCATCTTCTTTCATTTCCCCCCACTTTAAACTCCTAAATAGAACCTAAAAATATAAATGCAAAAAAGTTTACATGATAATGGCCTAAAAAAATAAAATTTAAGGGATAACATCATGTAATCATGCTATTAAATATACATATCAACTGAGATAATTGAGAAAATTAAGGAACAAATTATGATTTTTAGATAAAATATTCAGAAATGAGCTTTCCGCGAGAACCTATCGTACACGTAAACTTAGTAATTTTTATTTTTTTTTTTGCATATATTCTTGGCCAAAGTAACAGTATACTACCTATCTAAATAGATTAAAGAGAAAATTCCAAAACATGTATGATGTCCTAAAAAGATTAAAAAATAAAGGATGGCATCATGCATTAATAATAAAAGTTAGAAGATAATTTTAAAAGGGATGGCACCATGTTAAGGTTTTCTCAAATAGCGAGTATTATATATATGTTAAGGACATATATGAATGAAACGAAACTGTGAAATGTGTTTATTATAAGGTGAGGCTATGCTATGCTATCACCTTCTTTTAGGGGTGGTAGCACTATACTTTCTTTAATTTGATAAGATTCAATGAGATTTATAGTGTGATTTTAGTATTAATATGAAAATCTCAAAAAATTAAGTTACACAGTATGTGTTAAAATACATAATTCCTTATAAAATATAAAAATGGTAAAATATAAAAAATGTGTCAAAAAATAAACTTAAAAAATTATTTTTTGACACTTATTTTATATCGTGTCGTTCTTACATTTTATAAGAAACTGTGTGTTTTGGCACATACTTGATGACTCAATTTTTTGAGATCTTTGCAATGACACAAAAATTACTGGATGAGTCCCACTCGAACCCATTCAACTAAAAAAAAATAAATTAGCACTACCACCTTTTAAAAAGGAGTGATAATATAATGCTCACCTTATTATAAATGATGAAAGGAGCAAATTGTGACTATTTGATAGTGTATTATTATAATTTAATTTTTTTTTTTTTTTTTAAAAAAAAAACAGCATTTCCCTATTGACATATCTTGAACTTTCCCTGAAATAGCAATAGTTAGAGGATAGGAGTTGATGAGAAATAATAAATGAATCCTTAGCTTAGCTAAATAGAGTATAAAAATGGAAATGGTGTGTGATAGGAGACAGATATGATTATCTGTGAGATAATCTGAATATGTAACCATGCATAGTGGTAGAAGAATTCATGTATAGTGAGTGCTGATGCATTCTTTCTGCTGTCAAGTTCCTATATTTGTGTGACGTAAGGAACACAAGAGTGGGAGATTATCCCGAGATGTCTCACTCTCACTGCTTTTATTCTCTCTGTTCTTAAGAAGAGATCTTCCTATGGCAGACCAAAGATTTGCATTTCCTTTACTCGGAAACCACAACACTCACTCACAGTCACACCCACCATCACCAGCCACTGCATTTCGTACATATTTTCATCACTTTATCAGCGAAGACACTAATTAAAGCTTAAACATGTAGTTGCCTATTGAAACACTAATCTTATTTTGTCTATTATTTGAAGAGCAATCTTAGTAGTCTTAGTTTAGAGTAATGGTATATAAGGGTTCATTCCACACTTAGATACCCTAATTTATTCAATGGATCAAGTATATTGCTTGTTTATTTAACATTATCATTTACAATTTCTTAAACAGTCTAAATCAAGTGCTAATTTTCATAGTTTGAGCAAGAAATAAAATCACATGAAAAATAATTAAAAACACGTTTTCCTATTGATTAAAGACATTAGAAAGGTTGAAGTAAATTTTGATTGAAAACAATGGGGGGTAAATATATTTCTTTCAATTATTTTCCTATGACGATATGTTGCTCAAGTTGTGGAACTTTTTTTTTATATGCAAATTATGAAACTTAATGCCTAATTTCAATAATTGGAGGATATTGTAAATAATCTTATTAAATTAAGAGATAATGTATTAATGTGAAGGTGTGATTAATTACATAAATAATTGGATACATTGCAATTGAATGAATAAATTTGGGGACAAATTGTAATTGACCCTAAATATAACTTATAGTCACACCACTAATTCCAATCACACAATTAACACAATATATTTGAAATCACACAATTAGCTGCATGTACAATTATGTGCAGTTAATATAAGCTTTTAGATGCAGTAGTTTTTACCAACAAACACTTAATTCAACTGATAACAAATTGAATATTAGGTGTGCGCTATTGGCTATGGTTAAAGGTTCGAGGTTCAATGAAAATATTATTGAAAGAAGAGAAATCGTAATTAATCTAACACTCAAACATTGTATTAACCGAAAAAAAAGATGCAATAATCTTATAAAACTTTACGAAACCTAATTAAATTCTAATATTTCCAAATGTTTTAATGCCAAATTGTCTGAAGTATAATAATAATATTCAACTAGCATATATTAAAATTTTACATGCCTCTACAAAGTCTTTAATATGGCAAACTCAAATATAGTATGGTTATATTGTATGTTATTCGCTCACAAATTTACTTCACACTATTTCATATCTATGAATTTACTTAAATTTTATTAAATCTACTAAACTTTGCTCAAATTTTTATTGGTGACCTCGTGGGTAAGCTAACATACATAGACCATTTCAGCTTTGTATTTCTGTAAGAACAGCATTGACGAAACACCCATGTGAGTGTGTATTAATCAATGATCAGATGAAAGGCATGCAGGGCACATGTGGCATTTCATTGATTTGGCACCAACGTCGAAATATAACGGCGAAGAGCAAAAACTTGCATGCCTTTCTAGCTCTTAAAACCTGAGATTGCCATTCATAAACGTAGGACTCCAAAGCACCGCAATAGTAAAGAGCAGAAACATGCTGCCAGATAAAACAAATGGGACTGTAAAGTGTTAGTGCATATGGATCCTTCAGTCACCCACATGCACAAAATAGAACCATCTTATCAACTTTTTCAACAAACACATCACCTCCTTTATGCATGCATTAATTCTCGTTAATTACCAATCTTACTTTCCTCTTACACTTAGTTTAACATTAACCACCAACATAGACCAAATATGGTTTGCTTTGAGGAAAAAGAGTCAAGTATAAAGGCAAATCATAGTCATAGACTCAATAGCAAACAAAAGCTCACAAAGAACTTGTACCTGTATATAATAATTAATTAAAATTATGTAAAGTTTTACAACAACCTAACCCAACCCAGAAATTCGCTATGCAATTTCTCTGTGACATAAGAAAACAAAAGGCTATTGATGCTATTCCCTTTTTCACATTGAATCCCCTCTACTGATTACAGAATCAACCAGATTAAAGCACCCTATTCTATTGACACCGAAAGGAAACTAAAAAGAAGACAACGAAATTTGACAGAGCAATATATCAATGTCTTCTGTCCCTGGTTTTCTGAGGGTGCCAAGAGCTGAATTTGATCATGGTGGAGGGCCATAGCCTGGGAGATCAGGCCAGTGATTTGGGATCAGAGAAGAAGACCCAGAATTAGCATTGCTTTCAGAATTGCCACTAATGGAACTTGTGCTAATAGTGCTCCAAAGAGAGGTATCAGCAGGGGCCCTATGGTTAGTAGCATTGGTGATGAAGCTTTGAGACCAATCATGGTGAGAAACAGAAGTGTTATGATTAGCCATTGTTGATTGAACCAAACCTCGTTGTTCTACTGGAAACAGAGCTTCCACCTCTCTTTCTCCGCTACCCATTTGGAAAAATTGTGATGGTTGACGAATTTGGCGTTGGGGGCCAAGAGAAGCAACATTGAACCCAGATAAAAGACCCAAATTAGAAGAACCCACAGCATCAGTTCCAACATTCAGACCCTGATTGAAATTCGGCTGTGATGGGTTCAGCTGAATCGCTGCCAGAGAAGATAAATACCCACCACCCCCACCCCCACCCTGATAATAGGGGTTGATTCCGGGAGCCGCCGCAGGAGGAGGAGAAACCAAGGCGGCAGAAAGGTCTTTAGTAGCTCTTATAGAAGGATGGTCAGAGGAGATGATATTGGGTCTCCCTGGCTGCGGCTGAACCACCACCTCCTGTGGCGGCGGCAGAGACCGGGAGGAAGTCTCAGTGGTGGTGGAAGAGGAAGCAGCGGTTTTGGCGCGCTTCCCCTTACGGCAACCGCCACCAACGGGTACGTTCCTCAAGGTGCCGCCTTGGGTCCAGTACCTTCTACACGTTTTGCAGAAGTACCTCGGCTGTGACAAGCTATAGTTGTTGTAGTAACAGAACTTTGTGTTGGGAGATTCACAACGAGGACATCTCTGAGGCTGAGGTTGCTGTTGCTGAACCTGCCCATCTCCTCCTTGCACAGCCTTCAATCTCCGATCTTGATGATCTGTCACGCCTCCTCCTTCTCCTTCTCCACCTCCTCTACCATCATCTCCTTCTTGCTGCATCTCTCTGTCTTTTCTATGCTTTTGGCTATTTTGTTCTTGTGTATGCGTTTTTCTTGTGAGTGGCTTTGTATATATATACCAAAATGGTTGGTGCTGTGCCTTGGAAGCTCATGCAGGTCTTTAGGGGTGAGAATTAAAAAGCGTGTGAACGTTTCAGATTGAGGGGCTCTCTCTGCCCTCTACGTGTCTGCAAAATGTCCCTGAGAATCCACACTGACCAAAACCACGGCTACTATTACCTTGTGCATGATTTTACCACTCTCACCCACAATTAACAAAACCGAGGTTCTCTCATCAAGATTTCCATCAATAATTATGACCTCTAAATGGCTATTAATTTAGCATAACTCACTTCACTCAAACAAGATTTCCCACAATAAATTTTACCAGGATTGTGTATCTCGAGTGGGAAAAGAGAAAAGGTGAAAACTTGCTGCTTCTGCTGAATTGGGTTGATGATGGATTGATGTGGAACGTGGACAAAGTCCAAAAAGGAACGGTCCCAATGAGAGAGAGAGAGAGAGAGAGAGATTGAAGGAAGAATAGGATTTTGGGTTTAGTGACACAAGAGTTTAGAGATTATGGCAAAGAAATGGGTGGGGCTTAGATTGAGTCCCACTCTCACCAACCCAGAGGAAGAAAAATGGAATAAAGATTATAATGCACTGAAAAAGTGCTCAGTTTTGCAGGCTTTGAATGAAGAGTGAACAAGGACATGAAAGAAGCACAAGCACCACCTGAAACTTACAGAACCCGATCCTTCTCTATCAGTGGTTCTGAACCAGAAACTGGGATGGTAGCCAATAAGAGAAGAAAGATGAGGAAGAAGTAGAAGAAGAAAAAGAACAAGAAAGAAAGAAAGATATAGAACAAGGATCGTGGAGGAAGGACCACTGAGGCGGCGGTTGTCAATGAAATGGTGGCTATGTCAGAAACTCAGCAATTCTCTCTTCAACTTTCTCTTTCTTCTCTATTCCTTTCTCTCTCTACCTTCATTCCGTTTTCATTCATGGCTTTTCTTCTCTTGAGTCTTCCATTAATTTTTTAATTTAATCCCAAATAAAAATTATTGTTATTTTAATTCTGAGGTTACGAATGTTTCATCTCTCTGACATCATTTTATCCCACTTTGGCTCCGAAGAAAGACTATGATGTCCCTGGTTAATTCTCGTCTTGTTTTTTTTTTTCTTCTCTTTTATTTGAATTTAGTCATATTACTTTAGTCATATTATTTAAATTTTAATTATATATTTTATTAAAATTTATTTTAATTATTAAATATTAATATATTTTAATAATTTAGATAAATTTTAATAAAATAAACAACTTAAATCTAAGTAATACAACTCAAATGACATGACCAAATCACCCTCGTAGTGTAGCTGCAAGCCTGCAACATTCTCCCCAATTAAAATTTTCACCTAAAAAAGTAGATAGTAATCTAGTTTTTTTTTTCCCCATAATTTTAAAATTGTAAAACAAAAATGCGTTACAAGTTTTGTAATCAAATTTCTTTTATCTAAAAATATTTCAGATTATTAATGTTGTTAAAAGAAATTATTTAAGTTTTTAATTTATTTTGGTAAATAAACTTGTGAAGAAACTTTAATTTCAAATACACACCACTTGTCAATACTATGGTTAAGTGCTGTCGAAATCAACCTGCCTGCACCTTTTTCTTTTTATCCAAAACTTTTAAAATTGTTAAAAAAAAATCATATAAGCTTTCTAATTTCTTCTTGTGCATAAAATGTTGAAAGAAATTTTAGTTTCAAATCACGATTATACAAATTAGCTAAAAAATTACAGAGTAAGCCTTTCAATGAGTGCATCTTTTTATTTGCTTTATCAATTTTGTGGTGTCTAGTCAAGTTGAATGCACCTGATTTTATTTTCATAATTTTTAAATTTTAAAGAAATGTGTATAAGCTGTGTAATATGTTGTCTTTGATTATATTTTGGAAGAAATTTGAATTTCAGATGAGGTATTATTTATTATTTTAAGAGAGCATTTAATAATAATAATAATAATGTGAAAGAAATCTCAACCCTTTAATCTTTTTCAAGGATTAGGTTCTTCGCACTCTATTATTTAAAGTATAATCTTCATGTCGAAAGATCCATATCCAATTATTATTTAAAGTATAATCTTCACTTTGAAAGATCCATATCCAATTATTATAGTAGTAAATTTTTTCTGTAATATAATACCGATAATGAATAATTGATCTTTTTAAATTGTTAAACATTTATCATACTATTGTAATTTATTCTTGTGAGTAAATTTTGGAAGAAATTTCAATTACAAATTATGGTAGATATTTTTTTATTCTTTAAAGTATTACTTTCACTTTAGAGCATCCATAATCTAATTATCATAATAGTAATTTTTTTTGTAATATGAATATCATTTGCGGTATTGAGTAGTTGGCCTTTAAAATTGTTAAACATCTATCATACTATTATAATTTTTTCTTGTGAGTAAATATTGGAAGGAATTTCAGTTAGTAGATTTTCCCATAAATAGACAAGGTTAGATTTTCTTATTTAATATACAAAGAGTATAAAAATTTAAACTCGAGACCTCAATCTTATTAAAGTTATAAATTTGTTGTTTGGTTATTTTTAATAACTACATAGTTTGAATGAAATTAGACTAAATGGGTATTTATGTCTTCTGAAGTAAATAAGTTAGATTTGTCAAAAATAGTAGTAAATGAGTTGGGTTGAATTCCCTTTTAGTCCTTATAATTGAACATGGATATAATTTTGTTCGAAAATTAGAGTAATTATAATTTTTTTTTAAAATAATGTTCTCACTGAAAATCGAACCTTTGACCATAACCAAAAATGCACGCTCAAAGTGTAACTAGCTACCAGTTAAATCAAGCACCAAGCACGTATTGGTATCATATAATACCATCTAAATTTAAGTAGAAAGACCTTTCTAAACTTCGGACGAACTTGAACTTTTTTCTGTCATCTCAGCTAATGTAAAATAAAGGACATTCACTAACGTTTAATAAACATTCCTCTTACTTATCAAAAATAAATAAATAAATAAATAAACATTCCTCTTACACATAAAAAAATAAAAATAAATAAACATTTCCTCTTGCACTTATATATATGCATAGCTAATATCACGAGGGGTCACGTGCTTCACCCCAAAGCCACGTGATTACGTAACTGAAGAGGGATGGTGGTGACGCTGGGATCCTGTAGGAGTTACANAAATAAATAAATAAATAAACATTCCTCTTACACATAAAAAAATAAAAATAAATAAACATTTCCTCTTGCACTTATATATATGCATAGCTAATATCACGAGGGGTCACGTGCTTCACCCCAAAGCCACGTGATTACGTAACTGAAGAGGGATGGTGGTGACGCTGGGATCCTTTAGGAGTTACAACTGCTCCCACAGCCCACTTCTTTAATGGACAAACGCTACCGTTTTGTTGCTATGTGTTAACTTACCCAACCCAACTACTACGGGCATAAACAGTATCATTCTCCATTCTATCCATTTGGTGGTGGTCAACGGTCATCTAGTCAACAGTCAATAGTCAACAATTGACCTATGAGTCTTGGTTAGGCTATCTCTTCATATTAACTAGGGCCTAGTCTAGACTCAACTCAACCATTTTGGGCTAGGGTGTCAACCATTTGGGCTTGCATTCAATTTTCTAGTACTTGACATTGATTTTCAAAAGGAATTAATGAGAGAAAATATAACTTGTATTCAAGTCTTACGAGTTTGTAATAGTAAAAAGTAAAAAAAATAAAATAAAATAAAATAATCAGAAAATTATAAAATTATGTATATAATTATGAAATTAATATAAAATATCAAGCATTGACATTGTTTTGTTTCATTACAAAGATAAAAACACTTAACTTATTTGCATTTCAAAAAACAGAAAGAAAGAAACATTAGTAGCCACCAAATTCCTCTAATAGTAATTCCTTTCAAGTTTCATCATAAGGCTTCCCAGCCTTTCTCCTCAACTCCACAACTTCCTCATCCATCACCTCCTTCGCCCTATCATCTTTCTCATCATCATCATCATCATCTTTCCCAACCACCGTCTCCTTAATCTTCTGCGTTGTGTCCTGTGCCAACCCCCACGCCCCCTTAACCGTCTCCTTCGCCATCTCTCCTGCATTCCTCGCCGTCTGCGCCGCCTTCTCAGTCACAGTCTCCGCCGTCTCCGCCGCTCGGTGACCTCCTTCCTTGGTCTTATGAGCTATAGCACCCGCGGCATCCTTGGCGGTTTCCTTTGTATCATAAGCATACTCTTTTGCCTTCTCTTTAGTACTCTCTGCTTTCTCTGATGCTCTGTCTGTACCATCTTTCGCTTTCTCAGCCATCACCTCTGCAGCTTCCTTCGCCTCATCCTTCGTTTCTCGGCCATACTCTTTCGCCTTCTCCGCCATCTCTTTCGTCTTCTCCTTTGTCTCATTAGCATAGTCTTTGGTTTTCTCTTTCATTTCTTGTGCTCGCTCTTTTGCCATGTCCTTGCCTTCTCTCATCGTTTCTTTGGCTCTATCAGCCATGTCTGAGTTTCTGTCCTTTGTGGAATCGTAGCCCCAATCGGCTCTCGAATCCCTTGCACCTTCTGCTGAATTTCTCCACTGGAAAATCAAAACACAGTTCAGATAATTGAACATTAAAATCAAATTCTAAGAAAAGTGAAAAAAAATAAAGAAAAAGATTAATGATCTATACGTACATCTGAATAGTTGGAAGCAGAGACGAAGAAGACCCTGGAGGGCTTGAGGGAACATCTCAGAGAGTGAGGGAAAACCTTTGAGAGATGGAACATGGCGCTTTTGGTTATCGACATTGAAGCCATTTCTTTGCAAGTGGTTTGGTTACTCTGTTTTCTCTGTTTCCTTTTGTGACACTCTAGTTTCAAGTTTAAAGCTTGTCACCGCTTTGGGCACTGCAAGTTAGGAGGGGAAGGTGGCAGAGAAAAAAGTTGACACGTGGCGCACTGGCTGACACGTGTGTTGGACAGTTTTCCTGTCAACACGTTCTTGTTTGCCTTCTTTGGAGCACGTTTTGCTTCATATCCAAGATGGTCTGAGACTCATTGAAATAGGGGAGATCAGACCCAAGAAATCCATGAAGCCCATTTATGGGAGTTTTGGGCTTTCCTTTGACTTAGCAGCCCAACTGTTCAGACTAGAAATCAAGATGACAAGCCCACCTTCTATTTTTCCTTATGTGCCTCCCTAAACCTTTGTTGTTAGCTGTTCTTTTGTAGTCATGGTTCTTAGTTGTGTTTAAAGAATTTTCAGTAGAAAAATAAGTTAATGGAAACGATGCTATTTTTATATCACTTATCTTCACAACTATGCATTAAAGTTTAATTCCTTATGTTTCTGAAGTTGTTTTGAGTCATTGATAGCTCATATTCAATTGTTACCTTGCGTGCATTCACAGCTGCTTGTGGTATGCATTGTATAATTCAACTGGTAGAGGTGAACTCAGAGTAAGTGAGTAACAGCGTGGAGTGCATGAATTGATAAAACCCATATTTTTATAGTATAAAAGGTTGCTTTAAATTCTTCATTTCATCTTTGCCCCATTCACCTCTATCAAAGAAGGCCTTGGATCTTGGCTCCATGTTAAGTGGTTTTGTCAAGTTTCCTATGCAAAAATAAAATAATGTTGCATGTGTGCTTGGCGTGAGTCTGATGTGTGGTGCCACTTGGCGGACTTGGGGTCCTCCCTCTGAGGGCGGAGCTTCAAGTCCCACATCGGAGATGAGTATGTGCGCATATGTTTATAAAGAATGTTGCACGGCTGTTGATACAAGTTTTATACATGGTACACTATAAAACGCAAAAATTATAATTTTTTTGAAAAAATAAGTTACGAATATGCTACCTCTCATATATATATATATATATATATATATATATATATATAACAATCACATAGCCTCAAAGAAGAATTCATTTTTTAGAACATTAGATGAGGAGAAATTAGTAATAGGCTTATTATTGCAGTTAGGAGAATTTGAGTTNGACTAGAAATCAAGATGATAAGCCCACCTTCTATTTTTCCTTATGTGCCTCCCTAAACCCTTGTTGTTAGCTGTTCTTTTGTAGTCATGGTTCTTAGTTGTGTTTAAAGAATTTTCAGTAGAAAAATAAGTTAATGGAAACGATGCTATTTTTATATCACTTATCTTCACAACTATGCATTAAAGTTTAATTCCTTATGTTTCTGAAGTTGTTTTGAGTCATTGATAGCTCATATTCAATTGTTACCTTGCGTGCATTCACAGCTGCTTGTGGTATGCATTGTATAATTCAACTGGTAGAGGTGAACTCAGAGTAAGTGAGTAACAGCGTGGAGTGCATGAATTGATAAAACCCATATTTTTATAGTATAAAAGGTTGCTTTAAATTCTTCATTTCATCTTTGCCCCATTCACCTCTATCAAAGGAGGCCTTGGATCTTGGCTCCATGTTAAGTGGTTTTGTCAAGTTTCCTATGTCAAAAAAAGAAAAAAGAAAAAAAAAAACATAATGTTGCATGTGTGCTTGGCGTGAGTCTGATGTGTGGTGCCACTTGGCGGACTTAGGGTCCTCCCTCTGAGGGCGGGGCTTCAAGTCCCACATCGGAGATGAGTATGTGCGCATATGTTTATAAAGAATGTTGCACGGCTATTGGTACAAGTTTTATACATGGTACACTATAAAACGCAAAAATTATAATTTTTTTGAAAAAATAAGGTACAAATATGCTACCTCATATATATATATATATAACAATCACATAGCCTCAAAGAAGAATTCATTTTTTAGAACATTAGATGAGTAGAAATTAGTAATAGGCTTATAATTGCAGTTAGGAGAATTTGAGTTATTATCAATAGAAGTTGAAGCCATATTACTTCAAAGGTAATTGGAAAAATTAGCTTCAACTAGCAAATTATACCATATTCCTTCAATTCAGTTGTTCGCATAATAGAAAATAGAATGAGGGCTGAGTTTGTGAAAGATCAAAGCTAATGAGAAATAAAAAGATAATCAATGTAAATCAATGCCAAAATAAGCATTTCAATCATTTTAAAATATACTAAATTTATATTCTTTTTTTTGAAAAAAAGAAGTTGAGATGCGTTTTCACCTCTAGTACGTGTTTTATGTTTCTGGCAAATCTTAGAAATAGATACAACACCAATTTTAAAATACCGGTACAACATAATTTATAAGTAGCTTAGTTTGAAGGCTTGGGTATCATTAGCCTCGGGTAATTTGTCAAATTTCCCGAGGCTAAAAACAAAAAAGGAGAAAGCCTTGGCTATCACTTGCTGCTCCTTTTATTCCCTTCCCTTCCCGTGCGTGCTTCTGTTTGGTGTTGGAAGTTCACTAGTAGATTGATATCTCTCTCAAGTCTCAACTCAATCCTGTGAGGTTCGCATGGATGGTGAGGCTCCATTAAATTTTAGAAATTTGGATGCTTCTAAGTTGTAAATAAGCGTTACCTTCAGCATTCACTTTATGATACTTGTTATTTTTGATTGAATGGAGCGTTTTCCATGAGGCATCACACTTGAACGTTACCAAGACTGCATGGTTGACAACTAAGGAATTGTACTTGGCAGCTGTCTCCGCTTCAGTGCATGCAGCTTATGAAACTGCTTTCCTCACCATTTTGTCCCCAGATCACTCTCTTCACAACTTCATCCATTTTTAACCTTTTTTTTAATCTTCATCATATGGATATTGATCAGTTTTGACATCAGTATATTGTTTCCTTACTACTTTCGTTTGGCTGCTTCTGGTTGATAACAGGTCTGAAACAGAAAGCAAGAACTTGAGTTGAGAACAATGAAGGTGGTGCTTTCCTCAGAAACCTTCTTCTCCATTTGCTAGCTATACCCTCATCCACTACCGTTTCTTCTTTTCCTTTCCAGCGAAGATGTAGCTCAATTTCACGTAATTTCTGGCACTCTAGGATTCAGACAAACACATGACGAATGCACTCTTGGTTTTGGCTTTACCCAAATATAAAGACAGCTCCACCAACATGTTCAATGTGTTCTTTTGTTCTTTTTTCTTTTTTCCCTTAATTTGTGTGTTGCTTTTTGTTTTCAATCTTATTGTGTTTTTTTATAAGCAGAATATGATTTACTGCATAAACCTTTTTCACTTGACAATTTGAGTATCAAACAGCTATAAATTAATATCGATGATCTACTCATCATGTTAACCGATGGCTATTATTTTGTCCACCATATGATTCTTATATAAAACTAACCCAAGCTCAGTGATGAGGGATTTAAGTAGGTTTAAAACCTTTATATCTATCATATAACTAAAAAATAAATAAAAATAGCAACTAGATTGGTACTTGGTGTTAAAACACAGAATGAGCAGCTATATTTAATAGCCTTATGTTGTTGTTCAATTGATCACATGGACGTTATAACATCTATTTTTATATCTTATTTAATTTTACGGAAATTAATAATTTTTTTTAAAAATATCTTCAACATACATTTTCTTTGAAAAATTATAACATTTATGACATTTATTATGTAATTAAATGATTATTATCCACAGTAATTACATTACTTATATATAGATCATAATTATGCAAAATAAAAGTAACATTAAAAAAAAAAAATTAAATTTGTCAATATAATATAGGTTAATTATTTGATAGCTCTCTCAAAAAAGGTTGAGATCTCAGGTTTAAATCCTTATCCCCCAATTAATATCCCTAGTTAGAAAATCTAGCTCCGATTTTCTATAACAAAACAATTGTGTTTCAACTTTTGGAGGTCCAAGAGATTATACTTTATATATGTACTATATGCATCAAACAACTTGTAACTAAGTGGTACTGAGGTCGTGCTCAGGCTTATGGGATTTGCATTCAACTCTAGGGCTTTGTATTCGAATCTATAGTCATAGCCGAAAGTAAAAAAANAAAGTAAAAAAAAAAAAAAACATATGTACTATATGTATATCAAAATTAATATGGATAGAGTGTGAATTGATAATAGATAAGTGGAAAAAAAGTCTAGTCATTAAAATGTAGATAGTGAACGAGCATATGAATTTTGCAAAAACTATTCTATAAAATTATTCATAGATTTATGCATTTTTTTGAATTTGATGTAAATTAGCTATTACATCTAATGACTTACATTAATATTTTTTTTTCTTTTAGATGACTTACACTAAAACTTGATTGAATATGAGTTTTTTTTATTTTTATTTTTTACTTTAAGCATATATTATGCAGGTCTAATTATAACTTTAACTTTGATTTACGAAATACCAAAAGTATGAAATTATCTTTTGTATTTACTTGGAATGTATACTTACTTAAAATTAGAACTCTCAACATTAATCTTTTAATTCCTATGAAGACGTGTCACTTAGGCTCTGTTTGAGAGTTTTTTTGGAGCAGAGAGGAGAGGAGATGAGAGGAAAGGGAGGGAAAGGAAGGAAAAGGAAAGGGAGGGGTTTTCCTCTTTTTTGTTTGGATGATTAAAATGAGGAAAAGGAAAGGAAAGGGAAGGAAATGTCTTATTGTAAAATATTTTTACTAGTTTACCCTTTATTATCTTTTCACTCTTTTTTTCTAATTCAATTTTTTAATTATAAATGTAATTATTATTTATTTATTAAAAAATAAAAATTGACAATAACCGAATTCATACTCTAATTAAGTACATTTTCATAAAAAAGTAAAATTTCATAAATATTAAATTATTAATATATAATATACACTTATTGCTTCTAATGAGTCATAAAAAAATTAATATACTATATATTTTCAAAAAGAAAATAAACTGTGCATCTGAAAAATTATGCAAATTCTATTGCTTTATGGGTTGCAATTAATTAAATTAGAGTGATGATAAAAGGGATTATTTATAATTTTTTCATTAGATGGATATAATTAAAATTTTTAATTAGAAATATAAAAGAATTACAATTTAAACATAAAACTTCAACTTTTTTGCTTTCTTTTCTTATCCAACAATTCAATGGTGGCAGACAGTATGGGTAAATTAGTAAATTAATTCTCTATCCCTCCAAACCCCCCAATTTGGGGGGTTAAAATTTGTGAATGAAAAAAGGAGTGCAAGGGTCAAAGTTTAACCCTTGGTCTCCTTCCCCTTTCAAACTTAAAACTCCCAAACAAGGGAGTGAACTCTCTCATTCCTCTCCTCTCCTCTCCTCTCCTTTCCCCTCCAAAAGAACTCCCAAACATACCCTTAATCTATAAGTCATTCCCAATGTAACTATCATATTAATTTGTTATAAAATTTTTGACAAAATTTTAGAATGCAAAAGGTAAAGATAAGCAGCCAATTTGTAATTATGCCAAGGCTACAGATGGCAGCTATTGCACATCAGTTCGTTATACGATTTTGACAATAAATTTTGGATTGTGAAAGCAAATGTATTTCCTTAGAAGATTTCAAACGTGGATAGCGACAAAATACAATCATATAAAATTCGTTATAAGATTATCAACACGATTTTAGATTGCGAAAGCAAATGTATTCGTAACTGCCCACTCTAGTAGATTGCATAATACAACCACATTGGTTGGTTATAAAACTTGGATACAAGATTTTCTTCCAAATAGTGTATCCACTAAAAAAATACTTAAAGGAGTTTCTAACTTTTTATTTCGTCGCCATTTTTTTTTTTTGTTGATACAAATTTTAGGAAGAGGGAAGGTTACCTAATTTTAAGGTTAGGATATGCCACCGACTTTAAGGAAAGCTTACGGTGATACTTATAGATTATATGCCAAAAGAGGAATGCTATGAGTGAAATTTGAACTGAAGTGCTTCGATTTTTATTAATTGAACTAACTCTCGTTTATTTGGTGGACATTTATCTGAATGCAATCAAATTTAAATGTTTGACATAAATTTTTATTTTTTATGAGAATCTTTGACATCAATTTTTAAATCAATGAAAGGGAAAATTTTACATTGGACGGTCATAATAAATATAAAAATGATATTTTTCTTATTTTATGAAGCATTTTAAATAATAATTTTTTATTAAGAAAAAACTACTTAATTTGTCTATCAAGTTTCCCTCCTAACAACCACAAGGACTACACGGTGGAACCCTCCAGCGAGGCTTCCATGGGCACAAAGGTGAGCGTGACAACTGACAGCAACATTCTTCTCTGTTTCCCATATCCTCAACCGTTTCTTCTTCTATTTTCTTCCCCTCATTTCCAGCGAAGCTATAGCTGAATCTAACCCAATTTCTGGTCCTCTGGGTGTTAACACACACATAGGCAAGTCAGTTTTGGTTTTTGGCATTTCCCAGATAAAGACAAGTTTCACTGCAACATAACGCTTGCTCAAGACCAATGTGTGCTCCATCAAGGTGCTCAATGTGTTCCTTGTTCCCTTTTCTCCTTTGGGTTTTACTTTCTGATTTGATTTCAATCTGTTTCTGTTTTTGCTCAGCAGAACACGATTGGCTGTATTTACAACTCATATGTGTATCCCGATGCCGCTCTTCTCCGGCCACCTGTCACCCACTTCATCCCATTTTTACCCTCTTCTCCCTTCCCCCATTGTTCCACTTGCTCCAAAGCTTTCTCATTTCTCTCTCTGTCTCTCTCTTCACCACCCTTCTGCATCTTTTGACACATCTCCCTTGCTTTTGCTACACTTGGGCTTGCTCTACTGCTACAATCTCAGTGCCTCAAGGCCTTTTTATACCAACTGCTTAGCCACTCCTACTTCACTCTGCAACAAACGCACACTACCTATTCTGCAAATTTCCTCACAGCCCTCTTTTATTTGTTTGTTCTGTGTTTACTTTTGTTCTGAAATGGATAACTTTTACTTGCCATTTTCTGCAACAAGCACCAGCACCACCTCCTCTTTTGCTATAGACCTTGCCCAACATTACATGGGTCATCCCCAGAGTGCCCATTTTTCCAGTAGTGAACCAGCAAATTTTCCTTCAACTCCCACTACCCAACTCAGCTTTCCATCTCCTTACCCCTTACCATATGATCAGAGTCTGAGTTTCCCACATTTGCACACTCTTCAGCTTGAAAATCAGCCTCTTTCCCATTTTCCTATATACCCTATTCCCATGGTGCAACCCATGTATTCTGTTTCCATGGGGCAGTCCATAAATCCTGTTCCTATGGAGCAGTCCATGTATCCTGTTCCCATGGGACAGTCCATGAATCCTGTTCCTATGCAGCAGTCCATAAATCCTGCTCCCATGGGGCAGAACTTGTTTGGAATGCCATATTGGCAACCTCAAGGGTTGTCCCAGAATGAAGACATAACTATGGCTGGAGCATGGATGAGCAAGAAGATTGCTCGGGAACAAAGAAAATTGGCTAGACAAATGAGTAAAAGTTCTGCATCAAACCAGGAAGAAAGACAACCTAGTGGTGTTGTGGAGGCAAATCTGCAGAACACTACCATTGTGAACAAACATCTGTACACATTTTGCACTCCAGATGGGACGGTGGGTTTGTTCAGAATATTGCATTGTCTCTTCAGATCATGTTTTGTTATGTTTTATATGGAACTCTCTTTTGGCTCACTGAAGTTTTTCCTTTTTCCCTGTTTGAATACAGAAGCTCAGAGAACTACTGATAAAGACGTTAAAAGCCAGTGATATAAGCCACCTAGGCCGCATTGTCCTCCCAAAGGTGGGGTTATTGTGAAGGCTTCAATTTGAACTCCTAGCTATCTTTCGCTTTTTGGTTTTCTGTTCCCTGACCCTCCACTCTTTTTTCCTTCCAAGAAAAGATGAAAGATTGAAGTAAAGGGGCCCCTTTTATTTGATAGGCTCATATTGACCACTGAAACTCGATTCAGATCCAAATTGCCCAATAATATAATTCCTTCCTGACTTCAAAGAAAAAAAAATCCCTCATGGCTTACCCATTTTATCAAAAATAATAAAGAAATGGGAAAAAAATATCAAAGATCTTCTTTTCAGTCTTAATCTTCTTTGTGTAGATACTTAAACAGAGTAGTTATTATTTTTGTTATGGCAAATCTAATTATTAATTAATTAACAGTTTCATGCTTTTCTTCTCATTTTGCAAAGCAGTGTTTTCCCCTTCAAATGTGATTATCTATGATAACTAAGACTTTTATGTTTGTATATTAATAGAGGGAGGCTGAGGAAAATCTTCCTGCTCTCGGTGACAAGGACAAGGAAGGAACTCAAATTGAACTTAAGGATGTATATTCTGACAAAGTGTGGAGTTTGAAATATAAGTGAGTAAATGGCTGCTCCATAATTAATTCATATATTTTCTTTACTGGGTATTCTTAATTGCCTTCCAAAATGCTAAGTACAAGCTGTTGATGACACAGATACTGGTCTAATATCAAAAGCAGAATGTATCTGCTTGATAATACAGGTAAAATCCCATTCTTGATTTGCTGCCATACCTCAACTAGTTCATTGCAATTCTCATCATTTTGGGTTCATAAGTACTTCCTTTGTTTTCTCAATGTCACAGGGGAATTTGTCAAGCATTACAAATTACAAATTGGAGATTCTGTAACCCTTTATGAGGATGAGCTAAAAAATTTGGTTAGTTTAATTTCATATTAGATAATTTACCGAAGATTGCAGTTGCATGTGAAATATTGGAAAGAAAAAAAAAAAAAGTCAATCTCTTTACATAGAATAGAAATGCCCTTTGAAGTTTTCTACTGGTGGTATAGCATCTTAGTACGTTTCTGAGTGCTAGAGTTAAGCACAAATACGGAAGCTTGATGGACACAGTAGATGATGTGTTGAATTGCAAAATTTCTTGTATATTATATTGCTTGGGTTGTTGCTTTGTGGTTTGAGGGATAGAGCTTAGAAACACTTTAGTGGATCTGCCATGCTGTGTATGGCGTTTGAAGACCATTCAATTGTTGCTTACGCCCTTGGCTTGTCCTATTTTTGCAGTTTTTTTGGTGGGCCACTTATTCACTTAGTACTAAATCACTGGGAAACAAAAGGACTGAACAAACTATTTGTTTGATAGTGAAAATTGAAAAAAAAAAAAAAACTTGAAAGAATAGAGAGGACAGTTTGGTTCTGCCATTCTTTTTTTCTGCTTTAATCACCTTTATTGCCAAACACATTTGGGTTTATATGGCAGAGAAGAAACCACATTCATCATGTTCCTCGCTTAATTTCTTGTATATTCTTCCTGAAAACTTGTTGAAAAAGAGGGCATAATGACAGGAAACAATCAATGCTTTAACTGATTTGTCTCCCTCACTCCTTTATAAAGCACATAAACTACAATGGAAGATCAAAGCACCTCCTTTTTCCTTCTTCTACTTTGATCTACTTGCATCTTCTTCTTTCCTTCTGTGTGTTTGTGATAGGCATATAGGAAACCTCTGTGCAAGGAGCATTCTGTCTTGTTTCAAAGCCCTCTTATATATCTCTTTCTCCTAAGAAAATTTCTACTATTATTCCATTTGCTTACTGCATCTGTATCCTATGTTCTTGCTCTTATTAGAGGCACATGATCATCAGTTTTTATACTGCTATGTTTTTGTTCTTGTTCAATCCTGCATGTGGGTATTGGTGGTAGTGTTTAGTAGCTTCATTTGCCATGGCACTGTAATTAATCTACCATCTGAATTGCACAATGATATAGTGTGTTTTCAAGTCTCAAATTTTAATCTCTTACCAAGTGATTTGTTTTCATACAATGAAGTAGTATGTGGTAATAACAAAAGTGCAACAACCAGAAGTAGAAGAAGAAGCTGCTGAGCCCTCAACAAGTAAAGAAGAATGTGAACCAAACAGCACATACAACTACCAATACCTAGAACAACCATATGTAAGCCAAGCTAAGGATGAAGAAGAAGAAGCCTCTTTAGCTTTATTAATACAAGAGTTGAACCAGAACAAGCAAGATGCAAACAACCTTTTGAACCTGTGATGTGGTGATGCTCATCAACATTTTGATCCTCAATGATTTCTGTGAAGGACTTGGCATATCTCCAAAGTTGGGTGTAAATTTTTTTTTTCAGATATTCATTTTAGGTATAATCCAAATTCATAAAGCCACACAGAGTCAATCTACCCTTCCAGATATTCAATATGCCATATATGTATACATATATTGATATATACTCTTGTATACAATTCTTTCCTGTATAATGGAAGCAATAAAAATGTAATATTATTAATTTCTTTTATAAAATTTTGGTTAATTGAACATTGTGACTTGTGAGTTCTTGGAGAGGTTTTCTCATCTTTTGATAGACCGGTCTTGTAGAGATTTAGAAATGGTGAAGCTGGAAATTGGACATTTTTGTTCTGGGCAATAGGAAATTGAAATTGAGAAGGATTTGAATAACAAGTCTACTTCAATTAAACATCACATAAAATTCACTTTGATAAAATTTTTGGTAATCGATCATTCATTTTGATAAATTAAATGAAAATACCTGTTAATTTAATTTCTCTCTAATTAAAAAAATTTCAGAATTATGTCTATATTGAAGTGTAAGAATCAAGGACAACTTAAATAATAATTTTTTTTTCTTAAAAGAACTTTTAACTACAACTTTAGAGGATCGAACACACAAAACTCATAAACATTGAAAATAACCTCTAGAGGTATAGCAATTTAGAAATTGGAAANCCTCTAGAGGTATAGCAATATAGAAATTGGAAATTGGCTTTTCTAGGGAAATATGATATATGAATTAAAAATGACTTAAAATATAATTAAATACCATAAAATTTAATGTGTAAAATAAATCATTTAAAATTAAGCTAAGAAGACCAAAAGGCTCAACCAACAATATATCAGTTTGATAGTGAAAAAAGAAGGAAAATGTGAGGGAAGAGGGAGGAAAGTTCAGTTCAAGAGATGAAACCACTATTCTTTTTATGTTTTCATCATCTTTCACGCCAACCATTTGGACTTATATAGAAGAAAGAAACCACATTCACATGCCTTGTTTAATTCCTGAAAATTAGGGGATAAAGACAAGAAGATCAAAGCGTCTCATTTCCCCTTCTTCTACTTTGATTAATTTAGTTGTATCTTGTTTTTCCTCTCTATTTGCATGTGATCTGCATGTAGATATAGAACCTTTATGCTTTGAGCCATTTCTTTTTCATTCCAAGCCCTCTCTCAAGTCACTTTCTCCTAAGAAAACTCTGCAATTGTTTCCTTGTTCTCTTATACAACTACCAATATACCTAGAACAACCATATGTAAGCCAAGCTAAAGATGAAGAAGAAGAAGAAGAAGGCTCTTTAGGTTTACTAATACGGGCTAAAGCGTAAGGAGCAACGAGCAAATACCTTGTGCCAACTAACAAGGTGTTGGCTCAGTAGAAGTAAATTGAGTCTCAAAGCGTTCTAGGCTAAATGTCATAAGTTCAAATTCTTAGAATTGCACTTATCAGAAAGAATTTTACCTGTTACTGCTTCTGTCCCAAATAAAGATTAGTCTCATATCCAAAGAGTATAAGAATACTTAAAAAAAATACCTTGTGCCATGGTGAAGCTCATCAACCGAATAAGATATAATAGAACACAACTGATTGATTTCTATGGGGGCGACTTTGGCATGTCTCAAAAGTTTTTTCAGTTTTTTTTGATGTTTTCGTAGGCTATTCTTGTAGAGATTTAGAAACAGAGAAGCTAGAAAATTTATTTTTCTTTTTGGGCAACAAGAAACTGAAGTTGAGAATGATTTAAATAGTGAGAATAAACTCTTAGGATGTAAGGGCATTACATTATTATAAAGCTTTTAGTAAGCTCACTTCCTTAGTGAATTAGTTTTCTTTGCTTAAGCTTGGCTCACTCAAAACTCGTGAGCTGCCCGAGATCAATGAGCCAAGCTCGAATCAATGGTTGAATCAGACGAGCCATTTTGGGCTTTTATTAAGACTTTGAATGATTAGACCATGGTACATTTCTTAAAGCTCACAAATTAATCAGCAGAACATATCACTATTGGTCCTCTCCCTTGTAGCTTACGTGGCAAATCACTATTGGTCCTTCATTTAGCTTTTTGATGCCCTAAGACCACCGTAGTCCACGTCATGGACGCCATCGTCATCACCGTACTGCTCTCTAAGTGCTTACCCATCGTGGAGCTTGAGGATAAGCCTACCTCTTCAATAGACAATAGAAAATACTCATCCAAAACCAAAACCCCAAAATTTCACACTTTTTCATCTCAGAGCCTCCATGGCTGCAGCTTCTGCAGCTCTCAATTCCCTCTCTTCTCTCTCCCTTCAGTCCTCTTCACGCTTCTCTGTGCTACCCACTACCAAATTCACCTTCTCCCTCACCACCCGAAACCCACAACCATTCCTCTCTACCTCCTCATTTCCCATTGTTTCTTTCGGCACAATCAGAACCAAGTCCTCCGATGACATTGACACCACCTTCTTCGACAATGTGAACCCAGAACAAGAACTTCCTTTCAACCCCCCGGAAATCCCTGAAGGCTTCGTTGCCCCTCCTTCCATTGATGAGGGACCTATGGAGACTGAAGATGAAATTGCCGCAGCGTATGAGGAACTTTATGGTCCTGTATACAGTGGTGTTAGCGTTCTTGGCCAAGATATACACGTAATGGACTCTAAGTTGAAGAAGGAAACTGGGTTTGGTTCAAAAGTGAAGAAAGAGAAGATTAGGGATGGGTTTGAAGAAAGAGTGGTACAGGTTAGAAGGGTCACCAAGGTGGTGAAAGGAGGGAAGCAATTGCGTTTCAGGGCAATTGTGGTGGTGGGTGACAAGAAAGGCCAAGTGGGTGTTGGAGTTGGGAAAGCAAAGGAAGTGATAGCTGCAGTTCAGAAATCAGCTGTAAATGCAAGGAGGAATATCATCACAGTGCCTATGACTAAGTACTTGACTTTCCCACATAGGTATGGTTGCTTAATTCTTTCCCATTCTTTTCTGACTTGTATCTGTTTGATCTGTATGGTCCTAGTGGTTTACCTTGGGTATCTTTGGATATTGAAAATTGAATTCGTTCATACTTTGATTGATGAAAGTATTATATGAAAGTGAACTTGTTTATCACATTTGCACATTAGTAGAATGAGCATCACAGAGTGTACTGTTCTGCCTTGGTAAGGATGGATATTGGCTGAATTTAGAATCTGTGGTTTGATAAAGTAGTTGAAATTGAATTATGATGGTGTTACTTCCAAGCATGTTGTTATGCTAGAATTTTACTTTGGGCAATGTGATCAATTGTGTACTAAATATGAGTAGTTCTGATGACGATGCCAGGACTTTCAATGGGCTCTTGAAAAAAATCATTGAATTTCAATTTATTTTAGAGTTGTTTAGATTTTTCAAATTGCTATCTCATTTGGTCACACGAAACTACAAAGGTATAGGATCCAAGCTTTGTTAGAATCTCTAAAAGTTGTAACACAAGTCCAATAACTGTCCACACTATAGTTCCCAAATGTTGTGGCAGAATTAGATCTAAATAGATGGAGATTTGTCTTATACCTTTGTGTATAAAGAAAATCCATGTTTTATGGTTTTATGCTCTTCCTTACTTGCATTTGATACTTAGATAATCCCCTGGAGTAGGTATAGTTTGCATCCAGTTGCATAGTGTCTGCCAATATTTGGATGGCCCTAGTTTAGGCTAATAGAGCAAAGACACATCTAGTGTCTTTTGTCTCAAAATCTTATATGGATGCTTCACTCTATTGGAATCTTATGGTTGGCATGCCTCTTAACTCTAATATTGAATAGGTGGAAATGTGGACGTATAATTGCAATTTATTTCCAAAGACTTAATTGGCTGCCACTTGAAATCAATGATGTATTGAAGCGTCTACTTTTCTGTTTTCACCCCCCTGCGGGGCCAACCACGCGCACACACAATTTGTCCATTGTTCTTCCTGTTTTATGCTGCCTGCCAGTTTGAAAAGCTGAAAGAAGCAAGTCTTTTTCGACTATAGTATTATGTCATAAATTGTTGCAGACAGAATGGTTGCCATTTGGGAAAGCTGCTGGATGCAGCACATGCTGTTGGAATGAGTACGGGTAGAGTCCCCTTGAATACCAAGGAATAACCAAACATCTTATGGAGGTTGATGGAGCTTATAATTATGATCACTGGGGCTTGCAATAGCAACTTATTTTATATCCCTTCTGAATATAACCAAAGAAACTTTGTTATGGAAGTTTCCTAACTCAAATTGGAATTGAAAGGTTGAGTCCCTTCCTGATGCGAGTTGAACACTTCATTCAGATTTTAGAAGCCTGTAATGACTGACATTCAGCAATCCAGATTGCTGGACTTCATGTTCTAGGAGATTAGCATCTTATGCATACAGGAATTGTCTTGCAAACTACAAATTGTTCCCTTTCTAGATAGCTCCTACTAATTCTCACCAATGAAATGTATTTTTCCCAGATCTGAGGGAGATTATGGGGCAGCAAAGGTGATGCTTAGACCTGCTACTCCTGGTACTGGAGTTATTGCTGGTGGGGCTGTGAGAATTGTTCTAGAAATGGCAGGTGTCGAGAATGCTTTGGGAAAGCAACTTGGGAGTAATAATGCCCTCAACAATGCCAGAGCAACGGTTGTTGCTGTGCAGAAAATGAGGCAGTTCAGTGAGGTTGCTCAGCAGCGTGGGATCCCCATGGAAGAACTATGGAAGTAATGAAATTCTGTAGCTGCTATATCATGTGTATTTTATACGTAAATCTTTGTGATATAGGACTAGTTCCTTTCTTGGTAAGAAATTGAAAATTAGTTCATTTTTGTTATGAAGTTTTCTTGAAGTAATTATTTTATTGGAAAGCTGCTTGTTCAACTTGTTTCAAAATTTAATACATCCAAATTTATGCTTGCCTTTCTGCATAGCACAGAACTCAATTATTGAAACTTAAATTCATCTCCTACTTTCAGAGTCTATGAAAATTAACTGTTAGTTTAACCATGTACTTGTTTGAATCCTGAAAACTACATGTGTAGAAAAGATACCTTCTCTGACCTTTATTTTTTAGGTGAGATAATACCTGCTATCATCTTTATCCGAGACACTTTTAACTCCATTTAGATAAAACTCCTGAGAAACTACTAGAGCTGCACAAAGAGGCTACTTTTGTTGTGGAAAGATTATGAGTCCTCCCTTTAGTCTTTCAAAATTAACTGAAAGTATTATTTAAAATAATAGTAATTTAATTAAAGAAAGCTTTCTTAAATTTTCAGTTCAAATTCAAGCCCTTTGTTTTGTCTAACAACTAAGGTTACGAGCATTCAACCACTAATTGCTTAGCAGGCTAACTGCACAAAAAGGGGTGTTTGAAGAGATGAAGCGGAGGAGGGGGCGGGGGGTGTCGGGGGTTAGTATGTAACATATGAAGTAATGGTACAAAGTCAAGAAGAAGTTTCTAATATCATGCATATTTCACTTGATTACGAGTCTACAAACGAAGGTCAGCCCAGGTCTGCTGTACCAATACATCCATACTATATCTTCTCTATTGGACTGTAAGAAATGTTGTACCTTGCCTATAGAGTCTCCAACCGATCTCAATAAATGTAGCAAGGAAGGAAATTCAATTTTACAGAAGTTCCACAAATTCACACCTGGGTACAGATAACATGTACTTGAGTCCTTATTTCCATAATTTAACGCAATGATCATGGCTAGCTGATGCTATCATTTGATTTTGGTGTGACTCCGCTAGTCCGGCAATTAATCCCTTGTGGGCAGGAATACCCCATGATTTACTGCCCTCAGTTGGACTCCATAGTTCCAGGGACTGCAATAAAACGTAAACAATTTTGTGTCATCAAAATGGTATTCTGTTTCTGTAGAAATATCAGTCACATAACTGGATGAAGAGTTTACCTGATAGCCACCAATTATTAAGAGGTTAGAATATCCAGGATGAAATGTGCATGATTGAAACTTGTTTCCATTCAAACGCAACTCATGTATGCATTTCCCGCCTGATACAGCTGACCACACACAAACTCTATCTTCACTTACAGAGGCAATATAGTTTCCACTTACATCCCAACAAATGGAGAGGACATCTTTGACATGTCCCTATAAGGAAATAGAATTTAGTCATGGTAACCAGTTATGTTAAAGGAGGAGTCATGATAACATATAGTGTGCATGAGTTAAACTTGAACCGAAACTTACCTTTAGGTTGTACAGAAGGCTGTTACTCTCAACATCAATTACATTGATAGCATTTCCTGTAGCAGTAGCCAAAAGCTTCCCAAATCGAGGCTGGAACCTGACTTGTTTACTAGCTCCCTGAAATACATTATTATCATTATTCCGTAAGTGGCTTCCTGCTGTTATATTATGTGTTAAGGCTGTCTGAAAAGCTCAATAATCCTGATAAGCATAACAAAAGAATAATATGATATTCAATTGCTATGTTTAGCAGTCCAGTTTGCATGCTTTATTGATATCGTGGACATAAGGAATTAGTGATTTATTGGTATGACATTATACTGAAAGGATATGATGTTTGAATTCTAACAAGTTCTCATTAACTTCTGCATGTAGTGTAAGTATGAAAATATTTATGAAGCAATTTGGCAGAGGGCAACTTCTTGGACAAAACCCATCATGATCTAGCATTGATCAAAACATTCGAAAATTCTGAGAAACAATCTTTGGAAAAGCAAAGGCCTAAACTGACCTTAGTGACATGCATGCAAACACAGTGGTTCACATTCCAAAGTCGAATTATATCGTTGTTATCACACGAGCAAAGGAGGTCTGCCTTTCTTGGGTGGAAGTCCAATGACATTACTTGTTCAGCATGCCCAGTAAGCTTGAACAATGATTTGTTTGGCTGTCATAAAACATGAAAGTGAAGTGTTCACAAACTAAAATGCAAAGGAAAGAAAAAGAGAATGAAACTGAAAAACAAGAAAGAAAATAGAAACAGGGGAGAAGAGATGAAAAGATATCCTTATTCTTCACAACATAGAATTTATGGATTATACAGAGAAGACATTTAAGATGAGAAGAAAGTGAAGAGTAAGTGCTTACTCTGGCTGCATCCCATATTTTTACAGTTCTATCAAAGGAAGATGTAGCAAATATAGTTGAACCTGGTCTAAACCGAACATCTGTAATGAGAAGTGAATGTGCTTCTGAAGTAGTAACACAATCAAAAGTTTCCATGTTCCAGATGAAAACCTGTCATCATAAAGCACAATAAGCTCACATGGAAAAGACCTCATCTAGGCACTAATTCAGAAAGGGTAAACTAATCTTCAAAGTTCAAAAGTTGATGACATCAAACCACCTTCTTCTCATGTCCGGCACTTGCTAAAACCTTTCCATCTGATGAAAAATGGCAGGCCAAGACCTTGCCTTTGCTTGAGTGAAGGCAACCAACCTCTTCGAATGAAAAGCCTACCAGAAGATGGTAATTGGTAAATTATTGCGTTGGAATAGACATTTAATCAATTAATTGCAAACACGCCAACATTCCCTTTTCACTGTTTTAAGTATTTTTAGATTTTACTAGATCTATTTTAACTTCATTACTGAGGTTGCCATCTCTGTATAGCGTCCATCATTATGTTGCCTTGTAGTGCAATTTCAATCGAAGTGTTTCATAGAACTTGCAGTTAGATACTTATGCCAGAAAATCTTAGGTTTTAATAAGATGAAATGTTAATCTTTGAGACAACCATTGCATAAAGATAAAGATTTTTATTGTCTTATTGAATTATAGATTGAGCACATAACCATGTTATGTTCCCTCTTAAGAATCCAGGATATTGATATTGCTTATATAATTCTTCTTTGTGATTATTTTTCTATCACAAATTAGCACTTTTTAGATCTTTTAAAAGGATTCGGAGCCAGTTTGCAGAAACTTATCACCAAATAAGTGCTGAATGAAAGAAATGAGATTGATCAACATTTCCTTTCCCCCTGGATTTCTTTGTCACATAATTATATCCTCAAGAAGAGGAAGTGTATACACACACACATGTATATGCATACCCTCAAGAAAAAGAGAAATATGTGCAAAGAACCTGTAGATGAGTACTAAAGAATTGTATGAACAGAGGATTTGCAAGAGACTAAGAGCTTCGAAGTAGAAAAAGAAAGAGCATGTATGGAACCAAATTAACAAGTTAACTGATTTCAACTGTGTGGCAGGTTTGGGGCTCTAACTAGATATAATCTTCTGGAACTACGCCTCAAGTTTCCTCACTGTAAAAAACAAATCGAAAGGATACCAAACTTTAAAACAAAAGAAGAGAGAGAGATACTAAGGCCTCACACTGCACCAGGTGTACTAAATTCTGATTAATACATCAAACAGTATATTGCATAGGTTGCATTAACACAGAAAGCTCTTATCCTGCAAGCAGAGATACAGTACCTATACCTTCACTTGTATTGCATGTAGCAGAAATACGTTTCAGATTGCTGAAAGGGACACTTCTATTATCAGCATTTTCATTTTCATTAGACAGGAACGAATCAACATTTTCATCCACAGGTCTATCTTCCGCTGCATTCACTTGGTCCTATTGTGTGCATAATGAACAATAATTAGGAAATAGGATTCCAATTAAAGAGTGCATAATGGAAAATTCTGAAGGTTTATCATAACCTACCAAGGTACTTTCTTGAGCTCTTGGAGATAGTGCCGTCCTTCTCTTTCTGTTTTTCTGATCCAATATAGGTGCAAGTATTCCAGAAGTATATGGAAAAGAAATTATTTTCCTGTCACCAAGAAGGTAAAATGCAATAATCCGGAATTCTAAAATTGTAAATGGCATACCTCCGCATCCCTGGACAGCAGCTGCTGTACCTGATTCTGTTGGTATTGACAATCTACAGCTTGTGTCATTTGGAACATTATCTGCGTTATCATGAATTCAGTTTGTTATGAAGGAAACATATGATAACTGGAAAGATTTATAATATGAAAGATTGTAGAAAAAATTATCAGTACGTATATATAAGCCTGAATAGAAATCAACTTTCATCGCATGATTTACTCCACTATGACAACCAACAGATTATTCTAAGAAGACAGAAATGAAATCACAAGACACATGATGTCAAAAAGCATCATACGGTTGAACTCCATGAAAAACAAAAATATCTAGATCTAAGTCCTTCATACAGGTTTTTTCTATTTTCTTATGTTCAAATTTCTTTGTACCAGTAACATATAAATTCGACTTGTTAATATTATATTCATTCTTAGGCTCTTACTTAGGGGCTTAAGTTTGTTGGTCAAGTGGTTCTTTTACATGGTACAAAAACTTGGTTGACTAAGTGGAGTAGAAATGACAGACAATTGCAGTCGTGTTCATCTAGTTGCATCTCTCCTCATATAGAGTTGCTGTCCTGGATGCATCCTTCTTTTGGATTATTACCCTCAAAAATGGTCTTCTCCCTCTCTCCCTCCTCTCTCCTGATTCATCATGTTAGCTTCCCCCTGTATGTAAGACTTCTGTATCTTACGAGTTCAAAATTAGCAACCAATCTTTGCTTCAAGGAGGAAAAGTTGTGAACTATTCTCAATACATGCCGCTGATACCTTCACAAGATACTATCCCTCCTATATCAGAATTTAAGCTTCTTTGAAAGCCAAAATAGAAGTGAAGAAGAGCCTTCAGGAATATCAACCAACGGGACATTCAAAAGCCCTGCTTCCACTAACCTGCCCATCTTTATTACTTAATTCAGTCTTAGGAATATTCTGATGTTGACTATTAGATTTGGTAGAGTTTCCAAGAAATATGGATGTCTGACTTTGAGGTGCACATGAAAAAACTTTAGCAAATAATGCTTGCTGATTTTGTGTTTTCAACACCTGAAACCGATGCTGATGGTTTGGTGCTTGCAAAAGTGAAGTTAATAACTGGTTCTGCAGACCGAGGAGACCTTTATCAGTTTCCAGTTAATAAATGAGATAATAGCTATGAACTTACGTACATACTTTAATCGAATTTGAAAAAGAAAAAAAGCATAATTAATACAAAACATGGAATTATTGTTCAAAAGGTTCCACAATCTTACTCCATCACCTACATTTAAAGGCGATGATCCGTTTAGTGGCAACAGGTTGAAACCTTCACTTGCTTCTGCAAAGATATATAACCATTAATATCTCATAGAAGATAATAACATACATTCATAACTTTATTCAATTGAAACCATTTGTTATATACATTCATGTGTGGAACATAAACTACAGCATAGATATCAGTGACTTCAACTGCAGCAATTTTGGCAAGCATTCTACAACAAAACTGAATTGTACGATCACTAAAAATATATGAAACAATATATATGCATACACATCACAAACCCCAAACAAAACTATATGGCACCATCTTCTCTGGTATTATTAGATTAAGATGGGACAGAATAAAAGACAAACACTTCAAAGTGCACTATGCAGAATTAACGCAAAACAGAAAAAGAGGAGGTAATGACATTGACTTCTGTGTAAATACCAGACTCTCTCTTCAAGATATCAGCAAATTAATAATGAGGAACAAAGCAGGATATTACATTTTGTATCTTTCAAACATGAAAAGCATAATAAAGAAAAAGAACATATAATTTCATATAATTTCCCAATGCGGATTGCAGACCTCAATGCACAATTGAAAAACCAGGCAATGAAACAAGTAGGATATGGATATATGCCAAGCAGCAAGGCCTTCTAGACTACATATTAAAAGGCAAAATGCAAAGAAGTAGGAAAGAAGGTTCAAGACAAACTTGTTTCTAAAGGTCCATCTACAGGCTGAATAGTTCTCTGTACTATGTCCAGTGGATCTCTAGGCACATCCCTCCCCAGGCGAATGCCACCTGCACTGTCCTGCAACTGTCAATAACTTAGATCCATTACGACAATATTCTTGTTTTGTAATTCCCATTATAATCTATTGGTAGATTGGATCATACCCTAAAGACTTGCTTTTGGGGCTGCTTGCCAATATCTTGCTGCAGATGACTGGCACAATAAAGAGAAGAGTTAAAAAAAAGTTGAGAGAAGTCTTTCATCATTATGTAAATCCAATTTAACACTATCAACAATCAAGTATATAATCCCTTCAATTAAAAAGAAAAAAAATCATAGCTAATATTTGAGAGGCATGGACCGTGGAGGAACTGCAAGAGTGAGTACAAAGAATCTCAACATGATATACATTAAAACCCAAAAAAACATATCTGCTCATTACTTTGAACTGGACCCTGCCGTGAACTTCAGTTTATTTGCATTGATAAGATGTAAACTTTGATCAGCATCCTTGGCCAGATATGAAAGATGCTCTCTATCATAAACTTCAGAAGGTAATAGACAAGCAGCTGGTTGCCCAATCGTCCTGTTAAAGTTGGAGCTGATTTGAAATTGTTGAGGTCTCTGCTCAGTCGTTGATAGCTGAGAGATGATAGGAGGTATACGTTTCCTTTCATCTGTCTTTTGTGTGGCCTGAAAATGGACTAATAAATGAATAGGATGCACCCTCTTACAACAAAAATTGAAAAGACCACTCCATAATGAGCATTTAATTAGTGATCACCTTACTAGAGGATTCTGGCCCATTCTTCTGATTATTTTCTTGTTTACGGGAGTATACCTCAAAGAAAATAGACCACCATTCATGCAGGAACCCATCTGGAGAATCAATCACTGAACACAAAAATTTCATGTTAGTACTCAATCAATCAATTTCATTCCAAAATTTCCAAAACCAACTGAACCCAAGTACATTAATAACTAGTTCACCACTATGCACTCTAACATTCTGGGGCCAGCCCTTCAATCAATGATATGTGTAGAATATTGAATTCAAAGTGAAACCATGAAAAAAAAAANACAAAAAAAAAAAAAAAAAAAAAAGCAGAGGACCTGCAATTAATAATCGTACAAGCTTTTTAATGTGTTGATATATCTCAATCGCTTCTTATGAATTCTACATAAATTCTTTAAAACACAACAAAATTTAAAAGAAAAATTCTGTGTTTATATAATGTACACAATTAAATCAGAAAAAAAAAAAAAAGCAAACACACATACCAATAGGACTGTTACAAACACCTGCCTCCTTTTTGAAAATTGCGGCCGTCTCATGCATTCCACTTTTGACCATATAGTCATGCAGATATAGTTGAAGTCTACAAAGTCCAATTCAGATACAGCAGAAAATTGATCAGTTCAGATACAAACAGCAACTAGAAGAGCAGAGAATTGAAAAGAAACCCAGAAAAGCAATCCAAAGAAACACCATTGGACTAGATACAACTCACATTTTATCAGCATCCCACTGGCTACCTGAGCTTGACGACATGATCGCCAATCGAAGCTACCTTGGACAAGAAGCAGAGAACCCAGTAAAGCAGGCGAAGGAAGGTTGAAGAAAAACGAATACCCAGATGGAGATTAGTCGGTGGGAAGGCAAGAAATGAAGAAAGGAAGCAGAAAATCCAAATGGGTATTGTTGAAACGGAAGAAGGAAGGGCCACAGAGAGAAAGAGAAGAAGCTGGGAGAGTGAGGTAAGCGGCAAGTGACAGTGCCATGCAAAAGGTTGCCGAAAGAAAAGGGACAAGCAAACAAAATCGGTTGGTGAGAGAGATAAAACAAAGAAAGAGGGTGTGAAGCGTTTATGTATATGAACATTACTGCGAGAAAACAAGGGTGGACCCTCGAGGAAAGAAAGAAACTAAGGAAGGACATTGAAATTGGAAAAGAAGAAAAAAAAAATTCAGAAAAAATTGGGATGGAAAACTTTTCTTGAGAGAGTTGGTTGTTGTTAGTATGAGCTTTTGCTTTTGAACCTTCGCGTGAACGCAGTACGGTACGGTAAGGAGTGTACGGACTGAACTTGGGGCCTCAAATGATTGCCACGTGTTTTACTCTTTTTACTCCTCAATTGTGCTCTGACCACTAATGGGACGCCATGTCATCATTAGATTTTGTAATTTTTTTCTAGTCCTCGATGAAAAGAGTAGATTTCATTTTCAGCCCACAAGAAAGTCAAAAACCTTTCAAGTGGGTCAATTTCTTGTCTAATTTCATGACAAGACGAGTGAAAGAATCCCCTTATCTAATAGTTAGTGTGTTTTGAAGGGGGGAGAAATATGAGAGGAGAAATATTCTGTTTTTTTTTTTTTTTATATATATATAAAGATGAAAGAAATGGCATTTAAAAAAAGATATAAATAATAAGAGAAACAAAATTTAAAAGAATAAAATAATTTTTAATAGCATCCAATAAAATAACAAAATAGAAACGGAAAGTTAATTAGTTCAAAAAAAATCTGATCGTGCGGCGTGAATCTCGTTGTCACAAAAGCGTTACTTATCCACCAGAATAATCCCTTCAGATTCACTTATTAATTATGGATATATTAAAAAGTGGGGTCCTCTCAAATGTACGACGAAATCGAAAAAGTGTTAAGTCCTTTATTCGCTTCTCTTCTTTCTCATTTAGGAATAATAAGAATGAAAATAGAGTTCTGAGTTGAAATGGAATCATCATTCACATTCTATAATTTTGTGATTTTATAGAATTAATATAGAATGAAATTAAAACAAACTATAAAAGATATAAATAACCTTATTAAAAATTTAATTTTGTGGGTGTGAAATTAATAAGGGTAGTTTAGGTAATTTTTTTTTTAAAAAAATAGGATATTAATTGAAATTTCATGTTATTTTTTCCCCTATAAATTTTATTTGGCATAAAATGAAATCACTACTACGTGTACCTTAACCCTTTTCACATTCCTTTATTTCTTTTAAGGAGGTTTCTTAAATACTTTGTTGTATATTATACTGCATAAAAATAGTTAATATGTGAATATCATGTATACAAATTAACTATTTTTTAAGTTTATTTGAGAAAATAAGAAAAATTNACAAACACTAAAAAGTTGCAACATAAAAATAACGGATATTCTATTATACCACATAGGTATGTCATATTATACTAGCATGACAAGCATGCATAATTTTCATATTTTATTAGATATAAAATATAATTTATCTTATTATCTCAAACAAACTTTAAAATATTTGACTTGTACATATTTNCAAACTTAAAAATAGTTAACTTTTACTCGTGTCATTCATTTATTGGTTATTCTTATATAGTATGACATACTACATAAATACAAAAATATCTAAGAAACCTTCATTAATTTTATATCAAATAAAATATGAAAATTACGTACGCTTACCACATCAGTATAATATAGTATACATATGTAGTATCATAGAATTCCGGTTTTTTTAAACATTTGAATATAACATACCGCCCACCACTTGTTCATTTTAGGACAAACACCAAAAAATGAGTAGTATTATAGAAAAATTAAATTGTTAGTTTGTTGCCATGTTAATTATGATAATAGAAATATTATTAATTGTTGCTCACGGCAAGTTTGATTCACAAGCAACAGAAGGTCTGCCAACGTGGATTATTAATATCATAGCATTAATTAATAATACACAAACTACATGTAGTCAACTCAGCACAATTGTACTAAGTCTTTGCTTTTAGTAGAAAACATGTTTAATGAAAGATTAAATGAAGTAAAACTGTATCCTACTACCATTTACTATGCTGCTCATAATGTATTAATCATATTCCTTAATTAGGCCTCCACATTTAGATTTAAACATCCCATAACATGTCTCATTTGAATCCTTTAAGTGATAATAGAAAGATAATTAATGAGAAATGGGATTAATTTAGTTGGTAAGTATCGAAACACTTCACTTTTAAGACTTAAGTTTAAATCTCACTACTCTCGTGTTGCCTTTTTAATAGGCAATCTGTAAGTCCTTTAAAATGAAGTAGTTTTCATTCATCATAAATTTTTAATATATCAATAAAAGGTAATTAATAAAAAAAATTAAATTCCCCAAACGGTTGCCAATGTCTTGAAAAAATAAATTATGGGTCTTCTTGCAATAAATACAAAATTCAATTAATCGTTAGTTTAATTATTAACAATGACATCATTTTATTCAATACAAATTAATTATAATTTAAAAATGAGATAAAATTTTAATGTTGAATAATTAATACGTTCTTAAATATTTGAGTTGGGTCTTCTGGCAATAAATACAAAATTCAATTAATCGTTAGTTTAAGGAAACCGTTATTTTTACACCATATTTTATTAATATCACATCTTATTTATTATCTAAATATAATATAAACTAAATTATTCTCATTTAATATAAAAATTTCTTAAAATGATTTAATTATGAGATTTTCTTTTTAACTCTTATTAATTATAGCTTTATTTTTCTACAATTATCTCTAATCTCATTCTTAAATGATAAGTGTATCCAACAAAATAGTAGAAGACGAAAACCTTGCAATATTTATTATTCAAGCTCATGTTACTTGCCATTCCTCTGTAACTCTCCCTTTCCTAACCTATTGCATTTGTGGTTGTGGTGTGTTTGACAAATACTCATTTTTTATTAAATTTTAAGCTTTGCTTTTTTAATGGGGAAAACATTGACTGGTACTAGAAAAGTCATGGTCTCTGTAGGATATCATTTGATGAATATTCTAAGTTTGGTTTGATATAAACTTCATTGAGGAACAAAACTTTATGTATTTCCGTAAATACAGCAATTGTGCTTATCATTTAGATAATGATTAAGAAAAATATATTTATCATTTAAAGATAAAATTAGAGATAATTATAAAAAAAAGAAAAGTTATAATTAATAAGAATTAGAAAGAGAATATCATGATTATTTAATTTAAAAAAAATTATATTGAATAAGGATAATTTAATTTATATCATATTTAGATATTAAATAAGATGTGTCATTAACAAAATAATCAGTGAAATAGAGCTCCCTAGTTTAATTATTAGCAATGACATCATTTTATTCAATACAAAATAATCAGTTAAAAATGAGATAAAATTTTAATGTTGAATAATTAATATGTTCTTAAATATTTGAGTTGTTGTTGAGCATCTAATCTTCTTGCCTTCTTGGAGACCATTCACTATTAATTTATTATTATATTATTGTTACTATTTTTAGCTATGACTTTAGATTTAAACACGAACGCATTAGCTATGAGAGTGACATCATTATCATTTATTATTAAAAAAAATGATACAAAAGTTATTACATTAATTACTTTAATTAAGATACTAATTAGCAAAAATTATACTTAATTACATCACCAATCCCTTCAACTATTTATTTTGATTTATTCTAATGAGACTGATTTGTTAAATTTTGTAGTTTTATTTTTAATTAAAATTACATTATTATTCATATATCAAATAAGCAATTGTGATGATAATAAGTATACATTACGCATATGATATTTTTATTTATTTATTTATCTTCATACAAAATTTCAAATAGAAATTCATAGTATTGAAATATCCAAATATAGTATAATAGTTTTGTTATTTTGTACCAAACGTACAAAATAGTTGGGTATATATATATATATAGCATGTACTCGGAGGGGAAAAGATTGTATAGCATGCTTCTCTTCAATCAATTGCACCAATCAATTGAAGTTGTGTCCCAACATAAATGAAAGTTAGTGAGGGGACCCAACATTGAAATTAATTGGCTCACTTCTATTCAATGACTAGTCTTCTATTTCACAAGGAAAGATGCTGCTATGCTGCTATGCTTGAGGTTTGTCTTCCCACAGCTTTTTTGGGATTTTCTTTCCTTCCCAATCACATGCTTGGAATATGCATATGCCCTTCCAAAAATGGCATATACATGTACGTTTTCTTTTCCTAAGTAGATATCCTTGTATGCTTGACTGGCTAGTTTTGTATGCTTTAACAAATTTTCTTTCCACTAGAGAAAAAAAAATAGAGCCTTTTAACTTTGTCGTATTGGCCTTCCAAGAACAATGCTATACGCACAAATTTTGAAAATGGTTACTAAACAGTTAATTATAGTCGAGTGATATTGAAGCTAATTTTAAAATTTATAAATTTTATGTTTGGTCTTAGAATTTTTGAGTAAATTATTAGAATATTAAAGTTTAGACAACAAAATACTCAAATACTTATGTTTTGAAACTTATTACTTGGATACCCATGTTTTTGGTTTTTTAATATAAAATTTGACGCAATGTAAAGTCACACCATCAAGATATAACACGACATGTTAAGTTGAGCCATCATCAATTAGCGTGATTTAAGAAAATAATAACGTAACGTTGTCAATTGGTTGCGCTATTACCGATGACACAACTTAGTAGTGAAAAAATTGTAGGTGCATCATACTACTTTTTGGTTTAAATTAAAAGATTAAAAACTTTGATAAATTGTTTCAAATCATAGTTAGTTTAGTATTTTTGATGTCCAAAAGTTATTATTGCAGTAAATATTTGAACCCACTTGAACATGGCCTTTACTGTTCTAATGGCTATATTATAAGTTCAAGTTTGAGTTTGGGTACTTAGACTTGACCCGATCCACGTGAACTTGACCCGATTCAAAAATATAGGTTAGTGGCCTTGTTGCCTCACCCAAATTATGAGGCTAACTATTTTTCAGGCCCAGATTCTTATTCTCCTCATTAGAGATGAATTCTAATAAAAAAAAAAATTGATGAAGTTGCACAAAACTTTATATATGTAAATATGTCACTTTTAAATATAGTTTAAGTATGAAAAAAATTGTAAAGATTTGTTATTAAGAACTAAAAATAAGTGATATATCAAATAAATTAAACTACTTTTAGATTTGCATCTTCATTCTTTGATTTTTATGATATAGATAAGTTGAATTATTTTTTGTTATAAAATAAATAAGCTTTATATTTTAGATAAAATATTCATAAAAAATATTAAAATTTTAACAGTCCCAATCTAGAGGATGGTTTAAGCTAACAGGATCTTCCTTGGCATAAAGATATAATTATCTTTGATTTTATGCCAGACTTTATTTTAGTTTTTTGTTTTCCAAATGTTAAGGGAATTAGACTTTGTAGTGTAACTTAATTCTTATTTATATATTTTAATTTAACAAACAAAAAAAAAAAAAAAACAAATTGGGAATAACCCAACATGAACAAAGGCACATGTGAAGTAATCTTGAATAGGATGACCATCCTTTGTTTTAGTGAGACCTACATTTTAAAATGAGTAAAATATCATTTTGATTCTTAAAAAATTGTTATGATGTCACTGCAATCCTTAATTTATTTCTGGTGCTATTTTAATTTTTTAATTTATGTTCTGTCAGTCAATTTAATCATCTGTCTAAGTCACTTAGTAAGGTTGAATGAAAAAGTTCATATGACATGTTAAGTGTTAATGTGACCATCATATAATGACATTAAACAAATTAAAATTAAAGAACTAAAATGACATTAAAAATAAATTAAAAATTAAAATGACAACATAACAATTTTTTGAGGACTAAAATAATATTTTACTCTTTTAAAATTAATATCATCTGAGTTATTTTATGTGTCAGTTAATAAAATTTAAGTTTAAGTGAGTAAAAAAAAATATTATTTTGCATTACCTTTTTAAATATTTTTTTTGACACTTTCTCGTATCACTATGTTATTCATTTTATAAGAAATTAACACTTACACTAGATAACTCAATTTTTGAGATATTTACAATCACACTAAATTCAAAACGGTGAGTCAGACAATCTAATCAAAAGGATAATAGTCAATCTAATCAAAAGGATAGGTAGCGCTAAATACCTCATTTTAGCAACCACCTTAGGAAAAAGCATGGAAAAGCTGCCCCCATTTTTCTTTGATAAGAAAGAATAAGAATATTAAAATAAAGAAAATCTAAAACCACTTGCAGAAGCATAAGGCATCCAATAGCCATGGCAAGGAAGAAGAAGCTAGGCATCTTCTTACCTGTCAGACAAAAGATTTGCATCGAAAGGGATACAATTTTTTTTAAAAAAAAAACATAGAATAAAAGTAGGCTAGAGCTATATATACATGATGTCCTCCAACTAGTTCAAAACAAACAGATCACGAAAGAAATGAAGTTCTTGTTGCAGTTCCCCTGCTGCTCATGTTTCTGTGTCGTCAAGCCCAACAAAGGGAAACATAAGGAGAAGGAAGCCAAGAGCGATTGACAGATGATATTGCTTCAACCAGTGTATGGAAGATTTGTTTGCTGTTCAGTTCATTATGAAGGAGTGCATCAGAAATCTCTTCTCATAACATTTCAATTAAGGGTCCTCTTAGAAGTCTTCCAATCTCCAAGTATATTATGTCTTCTTTTGTAATGTTATAAATAAATAATTATTTGTTCTTTCTGCTTGTCTCTAGCTGATCATTTTTCACCAAGCCCATCTCTTGCATTTGATGTTCAACAGAAACTAAACCAGTTTCTGCAAGAAACCTGCCAGGAAAATGTACGAGACATCAGTAATGCACATAAAAACCCCCCAAGAGCAAATTCTAAACATAAAAGGATTTCATAATTTAGAGGCAAGGGGAAAAAACAAGCATTTCATGAATTTACTTGATAAAGTACATAATGACAAAAACTGCTTTTTGTTTTTCTTATCTCTGCTATTTTCCAATGATCAATAGACACAAAAGGCTTATGGACCTGCAATACACTCGAAAACTTATGCATTCTCTATTATTCTTTTTCCTGCTAATATACTTGCACTGGCACATCAAGGTCTACAAGCTGTCAAACTACGTTCAAAACATACACATCAGAAAATTGTATATGCAAACTCCATCAGTTACGTTATTCCCAATCCATCAAAAAAACATGCCTTTAGATCCAATCATAATATAAAGTTTAATCATGGACTGTCCACATTGCATATGTTTTGTGGGTTCTAGTGCATAATATGATTACATATTAAGACTAGAACAAAATTTTAAACTCATCAGGGGATGTTATTGGAAATTGGTCAACCAAGGAGTTGGCAAAACTCTAAATATTAAATACCAGATCAGGACCACACTGCTACAGCTAATGACAAAGTATCTCTAAAAGTTTTCTTCAAAGACTATTGCTATTGCTATTTAATTTGATTTTATACTTTATTCTAGTTCTATTGCTAGGGTGTTCCAATCTTATCACATGGCCTGAATTAACATGAAGAATGACCAATAAAATCATCATCAACAGCTATTATACCAACAACCATGTTTAGATCATAAGTGCCTTCAACCTCAGTACAATCTGATATACAATAGAAATTTTAGGCAACATCAAAATCTCATACATGATATGCAAGATGCAACACCAATCTTAGAAGACCACATGATGTCCCCTAAATTTTAGGCCTTTAGTTGACAATATGGTCCTCTCTTAAACGACAGAACGTGGAACACCTTTCTTTAATATATTAGTTCCCTTCAAGTAAATCAAACACACAAGGTTTTCCAAATAGAGAAAGAAACCTTAAATAACCTGTATTATGATTCCACTATCTCCTCACTAATGCAACCAGAATTATGCTACAATTCTAGCCACCAATACCATCCACAATCATCAGCAGCACCGTTACGATTGCTGCTATATAACCATCAAAATACTGACCCATTGAACATCCAACTTTGTCCTTCATACCATCAGTATCCCACCAGGGCTATTGCAATAATTGTATCAGCACAACCACAAACGCTGCCCAGGCAACACCAATTATCATTACTACTGACCATCACCACCATGACACCCAGACCCACCATAGAATAGAAAAAATGTTACAACCCCAAACAATTTGGAACTCATTTTTCCAATATCTAAAAATGAACGGGTGACCGCCAATGTAATGAAACAAAGATAAGCATCTCACTAATCAGAAAAGAGGCCACCTAAAAAATACAACATATCATAGAAGAGAAGACATCAGGTCAATTTGACTAAATCTAAATTATTTTAACATGTTTCAGAGATTGCAGGTTACTCAAACACAGCAACTTTCAAACATACAAATCTATTCTTAAGTTTCAACATTCTCCAGCATTTGTTCCTCAGTTCATAATTAAACATGGTTAACCTTCACCAGAGAATATTCAAACACAAATTGTACAAGTAATAGAAGATAGAGAAGAAAATACAACATGGTATCAAACAGGCAAAATGGACAATATATCTTATGTAATTACAATGGCAAAGAAAGAAAAGCAAAAAAGAAGACGGCATTTTGAATATCTGTAAACAGTGAAGTTAGCTTCTCAACAATCAATGTCATACATATTAGCAGAGAAAATAACAGCACTTTCAAATACTTAATTGACTAATGTAATCTGTATTTGAATACATATTAGTAATGGATACATATCCTACCTAGCTCTCATAAGAATGTAATCTGTATTTGAATCAGCGGAGCAGAACCTACCATCTGTTTATAGTCACTCTATCAATAGTCAGAATTTCATTTTTATGCTTGCAAAAGAAAAAGGAATGCAACATGAATCATCAATGACTAATCACAATCCCAGGCTAAATTTGATAGCAGACAACAAAATACTTGTTGGTTTTCAGCCAAGAATGACGTTACCAGCTAAGCAGTAAGAAGAGGGTAACACAGATTAGAACAAGGAATGCAACATGAAGCATCAATGATGAGTCACTGGAAGAGAATGCTAAGCCCAGCATAACAGCGAGGCACAGACCCAGCAGTAAAAAACTCGACTTTAAAGTAATCCATGTGGGACCCTGAAAAACGTACAGGCAAAACATCAAAAACCCCTCAGAAAATCAGCTGCAAAATCAAAATTAGAACAAAAAAGAGCAGCGAAATATAAAGAGCTGAGTTATGGTACGGACGTTAACACCAGGAGCTAAAGCTCCGAGGAGAACTGCTTGTGCAGACGATACATCTCCAGTATCTGATTCTGTTTTCTCCATCTCGTAAGGTAAAGATCGAGAATTGTAGCTCCNAAATCAGCTGCAAAATCAAAATTAGAACAAAAAAGAGCAGCGAAATATAAAGAGCTGAGTTATGGTACGGACGTTAACACCAGGAGCTAAAGCTCCGAGGAGAACTGCTTGTGCAGACGATACATCTCCAGTATCTGATTCTGTTTTCTCCATCTCGTAAGGAAAAGATCGAGAATTGTAGCTCCAGCACAAAAGAAACACAGAAGGGTGGAATTTTATTGGAGGTTGCTTCCTCTCTCTCCGTTTTTTTTGTTTTTGTAGGAACTTTCAGAGAATTTGGGCTCAAGGGTAAGACCCTGCCAAGTCCCATTTGGGTTTCAGAATAGAGAACTAGAGAATCCCACAAAATCGTCTGTGTAAAATTCTACATGTTTATCATTAAATAAAAAAGTACTATATTCATCAAAACAATTAAGATTTTATACTAACAGTAAACAATTTTAATCATTTTTTATATATATGGTAGCACATAGCTCAATAATAATTATGGAAAACTTTTTTACAAAATCAACTAATCAAAAAATTGAATCACAAATTTCAAGCTAGTCAAGTTTTGAATTATGGGACTAACACTTAGAATAATTAAATTCTCTTGAATGCATTAGACTAATATAAATGGTATTTCCTTAAGATCACTCATAGATGAACTTAGTTTTGATAAACAAAAATTAGCTCAATAATATTTTTACCGTTAAAACTAAAAAAAAAATTAAATCACATATCATGTAAAAAAAAAAAACTATTAAAATTACTTTAGTGTCATTGAAAAATATTTTACTTTAGCGGTACCGTACTTTTTCTATTTACAGTCATTTTATAAAATTTCATTCACGGTAGATTAAATTTAAATACTAACTATCAAAACTTTCATTCTTCTTGATTTTTTTCCTTACTTGGTAATGTTTCAATTAGAAGTTTGATCAAACCAATGCACTCAACTGGTGAAAGGGCTCAAATTAGGCTCTTTTATTGTAGTTTTATAATTAATTAAACAAGTTTAAACCAAGGCTTATAGACTCTCTATTCAAATCTAAAGTCAGCCAAAAGTACATATAAAAAAAAAAAAGATTGAACCAAAATTAAGAACTCATTTAATAAATAATGTATGAACATAACATATGATTTGTTCATCTACATTCATTTATATTCTACCACACAAGAATCTTGTAGAAAGTTATTTTTTTCGATAAGGGTATTATCCTTAAGCCAATTTTTACACACTGAGACTAAATCTCTTCTAGGACAATCTTAAAGGCACATCTTCCACATTCAAGAAAAAAAATTCTAAGGTGTTGGCTTTGAGATTCGAACCTTGGTTAACTTGTATAAATCTATTGCATCCTTACCACCAGACTTTGGGGTTAGAAAGTTTATTAGAAGCATTTGTTTATATCATTACTTTATCACGTAATAATCTGTGACTAAGAATATATCATTATTATTCCGTGTGCATGTGCATAAACTTAAAACTACATCAAGACTGATTAGAGGATCTTTCATCCACTCTCCTTTTAATCCCTCTTTCAGGGAATGACTGAAACATCTATATACATAACATTTTAACTTATGAACCTGTTACTGCTTTCTATGTGAGAGAGATGCAAAGCAAGTCATACACAGTTCTGAACTGATAGAACAAAAGTTTCTATCCCTAAGAGCTTTTAATTTCCCATGAATGTAGGCCCTCTGAGGTTAGGATCTCGCTGGAGTCTCCATTCGTTCTCTTTAAGGTACTCTAGTAGTGGTTGTGGCTCATCTCTTAGGTCTGTCACAGCACCACACCCATAAGGGTTTTGTCTCTGAAAATTGTTGAAGAGACTGGTTCTGTGTTCACCAGCACCAAAGCCAGAGAGAAAACCTGGCTGCAAAGGTGGAGGTCCTGGTGGCTCCATATAAGCAAAATGGTTAGAAGACAATAGATTCCCCCATTGATCAAATTGATTAAACCTGTATATGTCATGATAGAGCAAATTTTCAGGACTTCCAGAAGCATTAAAATGAGTAATTGGCTGCAAATGATTGTTGGCAGGCTGCATAAGATTGTTGGTAGGCTGCATATGATTGTTGGCCCGGTCTGGAATGTAATTCTCTCTGTACCAACGCAGCCATTCTGAAGAAGTCATTCTGCGAGGTGGTGTGTATCCATTCATAAAAGCTGGAATGCTAGGACCATATCCAAGTGGTCCATAAGGAGAATTCCAATCTGAATACCCACGTATGCGCGCTGGATCATCCGGAGATAATGGAGCAGGCAAAGTAGATTGAGCATCAGTAAACCAAGCAGCATTATGCGGCAGTAATGGAGCAGAAGGCACTGGCAAAGAATATGTAGCAGAAGAGTAATGGTCCGAATGGAGGTTTGAAGATTCCTCCACAGAACTAATGAAAGAATCCTCTGTTTTATTGATGGAAAGACCAGCCAAGGATGAAGAAGCTAGTTCATCAATAGGCTGCAATCTGCGCTCACTAATACCATTTCCCCCTTTGTCTCTAATGTTGCTCAAACTTCCTCTATCAAGGACCCAAGCATTGAGTGAGGGAGGCCCAGCAGAGATTGGACCTTCAGGAAAGGTGTGTGCATTGGATTCCTTCATGAAAGTTTCCTGCTGTTTGATTGACTTATCGTTTCTGAAAGTTGGAGTGTCTGTATGGAAACCCCATGGATCAATCTGAGCTGGGTTTTGTGCCATAAGCAGAGACGTAGCACGGCGCAAACATTCATCAGAAGGTAAGCTTTGATAATCCTTGTCTTTAGGTGACACCTGCTCATTTGTGGAGATAGAAGGGTAAGATGGTACTGAATTATATCTTGTGAGAGGCCTGAAGAGAATAACTTCTTCTTCATCCACTACAACAGATTTGCCATTGGCACTGGAATTGTTGGGATTATCACCTGCAATCTGTTTGTCATGTTTCTCTTCGTCTTTGTGAATTTGCTGATTAGAATCCTCCCTTTTTGTACTAGTGTTGTTGGATTCCACTTCTTCTGTTTCTTTATTGTCATGACTTTCATCTGTTCTGGCCACATCAAATTTTCCTCCTAATTCATCACATGTGATCCACTTATGCAAATCATTTGATCTGCCTGCAATCTTTATTGCTGCTCTATTGATGCGCTGAGTACGCAATTCTATGCCACTTTCAAAATTGTCAATGTGTTCCCAGTTACCAGAGAAGTCTAATGAGACATGTGTACAAGCTACAGGTGCAAAGCCCCTCAACTCATAATCTTCCCATAGAGGGGTACTCTCTGGAAGCTTCTTGGTATCCCTTCTATCAGCATTTAGTTGATTTAGAAGTTCAATAAACACACCAAAAAAGTAAGACATAGCACTTCTACTCTTTTGATCAGTTGCATATCCTTCCGCTGAATCAAGCATGCTTGTAGACCACTCCACAAAAACAAGTACAGATGGCAATAAGGGGCAAGAATTCAAAGGACCAGCCTCTCGACATCTTTCAACAAAACGTCCCATGAAAGTGAATGTAGCTGCTAATGCCAGCTGTGTCAGCACAAGCTGCTGCTCATCATTTTTGTCTTTTGGTTCATTTATTTCTGGTTTGTCCATAAGATTCTTTAGGACAAAGATGAGTATAGAAACCACTTGTAAGGATCGGAAAGGACCCCTTCTGGTTGAATCCATTTGTTGATAGGACTCCAACATAGTCTTTAGTTCTACATCTTCTAGCTCCATCATCCCATCCAACTCGCTAATGGCAGATGCAAATGCAACAGGGAATTCCTCCAAACTACTTCAGAAAATAAGGGGCAAGTGACATCAGAAAACATATAGTAGGACTTGAAAGAGAACATTAATCCACATTATATCAGGAGGAAATATTCTATAACGTGTCAAAATTTGGCATTGTCTTTCAAATAGATGCTAGATATCTGTCAACTTATAATCTAACGATGTTGGGTTCCCCAACATATGCTAATGCTACCTTGAATAAATATATTTTCCCAATAATTAGCATAAAATATAATCAATGCCGAATTTAGATACTCAACCAATTAATGGTCAATAGTGAACTCATTTCTTTCAATTTCTGCCGCAAATATATGCATAAATACACACAAAAACTGTATAAACAATGTTAGAAGTCTTTCTACTGAGTAAATGAAGTCATTTTTAACGATGAAGCTTGAAAGCATCCAGTGCTTAAAAGAAACATTACTTGGTAGACATAGCAGATAAAATGTTGAAAAATGATCTCAGTTAATGTCTGTACTATCACAGAAAACTTCAGAACCAGGGATTAGTCTCTTTTTTTTTTTTTTCCATCAAAATTAGCTGCTAGATCCAATCACATGAGCTGTCTGCACACTTGTAATCTTGAATAAACAAGGCCAGAATCAGATTCTTCTTTAAACCTCTAAACTTGGTCAGAACCCAAAAGTGAACAAATATAGTACAACTTTTGAACTGCCATCTTAGAAGCTATTTTTCTTTTCTTTTATTCTGTTTTTATCTTTTCATGTCTAATTACATGCATGAAAAATCTCAAACTTCGCATCAGTGTCCTCCTTTCTTCAAGAAGCAGAGGCGGCATCAAAAAGCTTAGTTCTATCATGCTCGCCACTCTAATGCATCTAAAAGCCTCACATTATAAATTAGTTATTAACTGTCAACACAAAAGATGTGCACAATTAGAAAATATTATATAAGGATACCTAAAATGTGCATGACTCAAGTGGACAACAAAAAGGGGGAAAGGCAAGATAAAATGCTGAGAGAATTCTAAAACAAAATAAACTGAATCCTAGATGTACCTTGATTTTATGAAAAAGAAACTTATTGTTCTGACCATGAGAGACCACAACTTTTTTTCTGAGAAGTGCTTACTTTCGCCTTCAAACTTATTGCACTTTGAGCTATCATCTTTCGATTGTGCATTGGTCTTTCCACTGCTTCTTCCACTAGGTTTTAAGAAATCAAAGCAGACTTCACCAGAAACATACTGCAGATCAGAGGACCTGTTCTGCAAGATCATAAGAGACACTTGAGGAGAAGGCAATAAAAGAAACTTAGAAACATTAAACAGATGGGGAAGTGTATAGTTCACAGAAGAGCCTCAATGCTGTCATACCTTTTCAAACAGTAAGATAAGATTATCCCAGGCATCAGGAAAAGGTTTTTTAACAGCCAAACTTCTTACACAGTGGTACAGAGCAAGAAATTCATCACCAATATATGTTGCCAATACAGCTAACTGCAAAAGAACAATGTCACGGGTAATGAACAAAGAAGACACCATTTTTCTTTTTTGCAACAGATCCAGAGGTAATATGATTTTTTTGGGAGAAAAATGTACCTGATTCTGAGGGTTTCCACTATCTGGCCAAATCCTGGTTGCTTCCAAGTAGTGGGTGGCAGCAACTGACCAATTCTGAATTTGCATTACAGGATTTTCATACTGTTGTTTGTACCTAGCAAGATCTCCCATACACACTAAGCAGCGATGACATAAATATTGGCATTTCAGCATGGCATCTGGTTCAACAGAAGTAGAGATGCAACCCCTTTTAAAGAACAAGGCCTCTTCTGGGACTCCATAGTGTTTTCTGAGTTTTACAATCAGATTTTTGTAAAATTCAGTTGCTTCTGACAGAAATGACTTAAATGCATTTAAATGACTGTCATTGATTCTCTGCACACCAACATTTTGTGGTATTTCTGATTTTGTGTTCTCTGCATTACCGGATCCTTTCTTTATTCTTTTGCGAAATTCATCAATATGCTTATAGTGTAGTTTCCACAAAGAGTATTCAACATCTTGAAGTTCTGGCTCTGTGTGATTATTCAAGATTATTCTCTCATAACTAGAGCGGACTTTGGGGTACAAGTCTTGGCAATCAGGGTGCAATAGGCCTTTAGAATGGATCAATGCCCACAATTGCTTTTCAGAATTTCCAATCTGAACATGCCAGAAATTTAAAGCTCAGGATACTAAAGAGAAACTATTTCTATAAAACCTAAATCATAAAATGAATGATAACTTCAGAGAGTTACCTCAAAGAGAACCTGCTTTTCTTTAGGAACTCCAGCAGGAAGAGATGGATTTGTTGGCATGGTCAAACTGAAAGGCATCGTCCTTCGAAGGTAATGTTTCTGCTTGGCACAAAATGCAATAGCTAACCCATTAGTGTTCCAATCTTGGCACAATGGCAGGAGCACAAAATCAACAATAAAAAAAGTTCGAAGTATGAATATAAACTCACATTCTTTATTTTCAAAATGTTTATAATGACCCTAAAACGTTTTGACTGCCCTTGCAAGATACTAACTTACACTTGATTATAGAAGAATGAATCAAAATTTTACAATATTTTTAAAACATCACATCGTTTTCCCCAAATCCCTCTAATTTTGAGTATGCACCAAGAAAAGTTGCAGATTGATAAGAGCTTGAAGGGTCTGGGGAAACATGAATCCCTAAACACTACCAGTAATCAACTTTTAGCTAAGATCTTTCTAAGTTGCACTTCAAGACTACAATTCAAGCAAATAAATTAACTTATTTGAGCACCCAGTTGACCACCATCATCATCTTCATCAACAGACTTATAATAGTCAAAGCTAGAATAATTTAGACTGGAGAAAACTATGTTGTGAAAACACAAGGGCAAAGAAAAGGAGAGAGCTTCATGAGAGGATTTTGAGAATTAAGATATCAGTCAGACCCATATGCTAATTTTCTACCTTTCTATACTACACATTAAGAAAGAATTTAGGGAAACCATGAGAAAAGAAGGAAGCTTGGGAACCAAAAGTTTCAGAATCAGAACTGGAATTGCCAAAATTAGACTGCCACCACCACCAACACCAATTTTGAAGAAACCCACATGAAGCAAGAATGACAAAGAGTATCAAGCAAAGATTTTGATATCTTTAAAAGTCAAAAAGGGAAGGGAATTACACTAAAGTTGAAAACTCATACACAAAGAGTTTAAGAAAAAAGTGTACCTAATGAACAGGATAAGCTTGAATTAACAAAGCCCAATTGCATTTAGCTAGTCAGCAGTAGCCAATGTCTTCGCCTGAAACTGAGACCCAATTATCCAAGCAAGAACATACACATTAGAATTAAGAAGAGACACCCTATAGAGAGAGAAGCGGGGAAGAGAAGCAGCAAGAAGAATTGGGCCAGTTGCAGTGTTTCAGTTGTGAAACAGACAAAGTAAAAGGTGGGCTGCGTAAATGATGATGATTGATGAGACTGAATACAAGACAAAGATAATACCAAATTTTAATTTTAATTGATATTTTCCTCCATGTTATGTTATTGTCCAGTTAAAAAAATCTAAAGAAAAATAAGGAATAAAATAAAGTGTCTTTTTATCATCATCTATTTCTCTGACCAAATATGCACGATCACTTGTAAACCAAGCCAAGGGCTATCCTTGTCTAGGGAATTATCTAGTGCTTGATGGAACACTATGATTAATTTTGCATCATGGATTGTCGCCCTCTTATTAGAATTACATCCTTATATTAACTCCAAGAGGAATTGGGGCAACTTAATAGTGTAGGGTATGTACTATGTAGTAATAGGGCTTTCATGTGAAGTTTTTGAGTAATGCTATTTATTTTTATTATTATTAGGAAATTATTATTTTTACGCTAATATTAAATTTTATTTAATATTTAAATAAGATATAGATTAAATTATTCTCAATTAATANAATATAAATTTTTTTTAACTTTAACTAAAAAAATTTCGTATTAAATTAGAGTTTTTACAATTGATTAAAAAATTTCTCTATTAAACAAGAGTAAATTAGTTTATATTATATTTAGACATTAAATATAGTATAACATTAATAAAATTGGATGTGAAAATAGCGACTTTCTATTATTATTATATAAAGAAAAGTAGATTTTTTTTTAATTAGAGAAAGAGTTCTAGTTCAATAAAGCATGCTCTTAGTCATAAGCTAATTTTTTCATATCTTTTGTCGGTTCGAATTCCCTCTATTGTAATTACAATCGTTATTTATTTATAGGCAAAAAAAAATAAAGATATAAGACATGAAAATTTTAACCAAAAACTTTAACTTTTTTAAAAAAATTTCTTAAAATAGTTAATTTTTAAATAGATCTACCTAACCTTAAGTGAATTTTCTTAAATTGTTTATATACTGCTCAAAATCTATAAATTATGTAACATAGAAGCATTTCTCCAGTTTTTCAGCCAAAAAACAAAAAGGGTACTTGCCTGTGGGTCATGAAAAAGAGATGATCGTACATGTGTCCGTGGTCGTGTGGCTGCCAATGAGTAGTTGGGAGGTCATATATGTTTCAATTTTCAAATGCTTGCCAAAACTTGAATGTATCATTATCTTGAGCTTGGTCACTTTCGAACAAAGTCATTATATTTGATTTTTTTTTTTTTTGTTTTTCCTCAAATTCATATTATTCATTTTGATTAATCATAGTTGCACATCAATCTCAAATCGTATCTACCATTTTGAGTTGTTAGATTAAAATTTTTAGTTCAATTTCACAAAATTTTGTTAAATTTAGATTTTATCAATCATACACATATTCAAAATTCAATATTATGAGTGTAAATAATATGTAAGTAATTGGTATTGTTTGAGTAAAGCAATACCCTCATTAATGTAGTACTCTTGAGGATTTAAAACAAGAGGTATCTCTCATTCTCATTCTAAGGAATTTTGATCTTTAAGTTTTTTTTCAGACTTTCTTTTTCAGGTCTTTACTATTTCTTTCTATTATCAAACTAACTTGAACGTCAGAGGTAACGTCTAACTCCAGCTTCTCCTAACCATATATCTTTGCCTCTTTGTTGGTCATCGGTGGGCTTGTCTCAATAAGATTTTTAATTTTTAAAGTACTAATTTAGTATTATCATTAGCAACTAATGACTATAATAATATAATTTTATTAAAAACCTAATTGCACAATTCTTTATTTTGATGAACCTAAAGTCATGTTCAACAGCCTGACTTTGTGATAAACTGATAATGGACCATGAAGAAAGAAATGCCAAAGGAGCAATATAATATTCTTATATATATATTTTGGATCGATGGAGAAGGATGCAAAAGATTGTTAATTGAACACAAAAAATATACATATATAGCTTCAATGCATACCCAATTTGATGTGTTCATCAAGGCAATTCTACATAGAAGCAACACTTTCATTGCTTTTCGGAGAGTCCACTATATCCCTAAACACTCCCCTCATAGTGTGTTTGGGGCATTTCACTTCATGTTGGACTAAACGTGGAAGAAAGTTACTCCTTTCACACTAGGTCTCAAAAATGGTTTCGTTGTTGTCAACACTACTAATTATATATTTCATGGTTTAGTTCTACAATAAACTTATAATTAAGATCTTAAGTACAATTAAGTGAATCAAAATTTATGGGCATATTCAAAAAAAGAAATCGATTTATTCACTAACTTAGTGATACATTTAATATTAATCTTCAACAACAATTGAGCAAAATGAAAAATATAGAAGAAGGTTCCATGCTTGCTCTAAAAGGCATGTACAGTAAATTAACCTCTTTAACAGCATGAAAGATACAGCAACTGCTTAAAGATTTGATTACCCTAAGCAAAAGGATAAATAAAAAAGTTCAAGTTGCACAATAACCCTTGTCTTATGTACATAAATGAATCCGAAGAAAAGGTATTGCTTACCAATAATTAAGAGCTCCAAGCAAAGAAGCTTTTACAAAGAAATACGTAAAAGCAAGCCCAAGAACCACGCTTGTAAATGACTTTTAAGGTCCCCCATGAAGACCATTCGTTCTCAACTTTGATGCCTATGTTCATGAATCACGATGAAGGGGATAGCTATAATTATCTCACTAATTTGGTTTTAGATAATATCCCAACTTCTAATCATGAGAGATTAAGTAATAATGATATTTTTGTGATTGGTCAAAGAGGAGAAATGGCGAGAGTGGACGTGGGTCTACGTAGTTGTTGTTAGGTTAGTGATTTGATATCCATATTCATGTGTTCATGCCAAAATTCAAAGCTCATTACTCGTATAACATGTCACAAGGTCCCACTCTATCTCAACCCCACAAATCATTATTAGGGTTAAGTGTATGGAGACGAGTGTAGTAACCTTCTAGTGGGGAAAGAAGTCACTTTCTCCTTGGTGGATAACACAAGAAAGTTTAACTATACATCAATGGATGCATATACAAATAATATGCATCTATTTAAGCTATGGAATTAAAGTTTTAATGGATTCGATTACACTTGTATAAGACTAAGTGTGTATATTTAGAGTGGTGTAAAGTACACTAGTAACTAAGAAAACTCGAATGCACAAGGCTAATGTGACGCGTTTGAAATCCCTTGTCATGAGTCAATGCAAAATGAGAATGAATTTATTATGCTTTGAGAATTTTATTTTGTACTTTAGAGATTTTATTCTATGTTTGGATACATTATCGCAATCCCAGCTTTAGTGTTATGAAGGTCCAAAGCTTGAAGGGTCAAGCCAGATCCAGTTTCATGTTAGCTTCTTCATATTAGGGAACTAATTTACATTTTGTTTCCCAAATTGGTGGTAAGAATAATTTTCTAGAAATTTCTAGTTGTAGCTGTTATCAGCTGCATTAGACACTTTGTCTCTCATTGAAAGTGATGGATTAGAAGCATCATATAGTATATACAACCTAAAGCTATAGTTTACCAATTTCACAAGAATGATGTGACAAAAGGGCAAGAATCTCAACAAGGAACTTCTTGGAACTAACTGTAGATGAAAATTGCAATTTTGTGTTTTGGGTATAGAAAGGCAGGAAGCATGCACTGTTAAATACAAAACATATTGACCATAATGTATATGTTTGGATTTTTATTTTTTTTGGTCGTATATGTGTTGGGTTATGAGACAACAAATTATGAGATTCTTTTTTTTTTTTTTTTGATATTTTGGCTACGACTCTAAGTTTGAACATGAAACTCGTAAATCCTGAAGACGATCTCAGTACTATTCGACCATATATCACTTGATTAAAAATTATGAGACTTTGATTGTTTGTTAAAATGCCAATGTGAATGAGTCTTATATAAATATATTCCCCTCATAGGTGGATATAATTAATTTTCTAACAAATGTCTAGCTGCAGATGTGCCATCTGCCTCAATCTATGATCTCTCATTTGAAGTCTACCCCTTAATTAATTTAATTGAAAATGATATATATGCACTATCATCATCTTAGGTTAACCAATTTCACAAGCATGATTGTATGAACAAGCAACTTAGAGTCTTAATTTCTAGATGAACAATGTTATTATTTCCTCTTTCTTGCACTGTGAAATTACTGATAATCAACCAATAACATGGTGTCTTTGTTGAATAGGTTTGACAATAATCCACAATGGACAAGTTATTTGAAGCCAAATGGAAATTTATTAATCAAGATGACCTGTGTAAGTGATGGTACTACCTAGTCGCCAAATATGACTTTTTGATCCAATAGGATACTGGGGAAGTTGGAAGAGTCATTTCTCCTTAACAGTTTCAGGGTGCTAGAAATTCTGAAATCTACCAGTCTCTTGCTTTTATTGTCACCTCACAAAATCATTAAAGCAAGCAAATTTTAGGTACCTAGATTCTTACGAATTCCACACGTTTTGACTTGAGTCCTTGACATATGGTGAAGGTTTTCACTTTTCACCATCGAGGAATCCAAGGTTGGGAATTGTAAGAGTGTTGATAAGGACTCCATCTTACTTCACTCATATAGCTAGAATAAAAACTGAAAAAAAAAAATTATTAGGAATTTGAAACATAATCTTTAATTTCGGTACTATTATGAAAATTTTGAAATTTTGAATTATCTTATGAGTCATATTTTTAAATTATTAACAAATTTTAAATTTAACAAGATCAAAATAAAATAGTATTTATTTTTCAGTATGTTTTTTGTATTATTCTATTTATATATTTTACAAGAAATTAATTATTCTGACACATATTAAGTAACTCAATTTTTCGACATCTTCGTAATGATACTAAAAGTAAAAGTTTATTATACTCTAAACTCTCAATAAAAAGTTTTATTTTTATTTTTAGCCAATTTGTATAAGTGAAGTAGGATAACAAACTCCTAAATACAAACAAAAGGGAACAGGGAAAAGGAATTATTAGGATTGATGTGAGAATCAATATTCTATTTTACCGCCTTGTACACTTGTTTTGTGCACCACAAAACTATTATATTTAATCATTTATTACCTTTCTTACACCATAATCAATTCTATGAGAATTAATATTTGATGGAGAAGTGTTATTCATACCTTCTAAATTCTCATTGTTTCTCGTATTGTGTACTCTAATTGAATCTAGGCTAGGCCATTAAAAAAAAAAAAGGTTTTGAATGAGTTCAATTAAAAATATAATGAGTAAATTAAATCCCACAATAATAAAAATAGAGAGCAGTTATTTTCACACACTAATTTATTAATAACATACATTCTTTAATATTTAAATATAATATAGACTAAATTATTCTCATTTTAAAATAAAAATTTTAAAAAAATTGAATTATCATAATTTTTTTTAACTCTTATTAATTGTTTCAATTTTTTAGTTAAAAAGAGAATATATGATTAATCAATTTTAAAAACTTTTTATGTTTGAATAAGAGTAATTTAGTCTATATAATATTTAAACATTAAAAAGTGTGTAACATTAATAAACTAAGATATAAAAATAATAGCGCCCTAAAAATAATAANATAAAAATAGAGAGCAGTTATTTTCACACACTAATTTATTAATAACATACATTCTTTAATATTTAAATATAATATAGACTAAATTATTCTCATTTTAAAATAAAAATTTTAAAAAAAATTGAATTATCATAATATTTTTTTAACTCTTATTAATTATAGTTCAATTTTTTAGTTAAAAAGAGAATATATGATTAATCAATTTTAAAAAAATTTTATGTTTGAATAAGAGTAATTTAGTCTATATAATATTTAAACATTAAAAAGTGTATAACATTAATAAATTAGGATATAAAAATAATAGCGCCCCTAAAAATATTAACAAAAGTTATGATGTATATAACATAAATAAGTTACTCGAATAGGTTACTCTAATGACGGAGCCATGAAAAGAATCTTGCCTGGCCATTGGCCAATGGAAAATTTAGTTAAGACCAATGTCTTATTACTTTGGACCAGGCCCATGAGTGTCAAAGTCACTATTACTTTTGATTAACCCATGGGCTTTTTGAGCCCAAAAAACCCATGAAGAAAAAACCCAAATTGTCATATTACACTAGCATGTTGCTTATATTTTCTCTAAAATTCTGTTAAGCCCAAAAAAGCAAAAGCTTAAAATTTGGCAGGCCAGCACATGCACAGTCTAACTCAATTAAGCAATAGCAATTTAGGTAGAAATCTTAAATATATTTTGTTATCCTATTAGTCCTATGTTAAATTATAGTAATAAATTTCTAATCTATTAAGAAAAAAAAAAAAAACCAATGGTCTATAATCTCTCTATTTTGATGGATAGAAAAACGAGGGTGTTATAGTTTTAGTAAAGACAAACAAAAAATGACATTGAAGGAAAAGGTCAATTTAGTATGTTACTTTCCAAATTCAGTTATTGACAGTTAAGAAACATTGGAATTGACCTTAAATTTTTTAGCAAATGCATTCCATTCATGCAACAAAACTAGCCACATTGACATGATTAATTACAAGAGAAAAAGAAGGAGAAACAAAGGGGTGAAGTTCCCTAAATCACGTTAAATCACAAACGAAGAGAACCAAAAAAAGCACATACCCTTCCATTTCTAAACTCTCACCTCTTTTTTATCCCAAGAAACTCATAACTCCTATCTCCTTATTCTCTTCCCCTCCTTGTGTATTGGGAAGGGCAGGGACAAAAGGCAATTCTCTTTTATTTCATTTCCAACCCATAAAAGAGCTAAGCTTCAATATGGAGTTTAAGCCTTGGCTCGTTTTCCTCCTATTGGCCTTGGCCATGGTGGCTGAAGCCTCTAAATTACATGACTTTGGCTTCGGTGGTGGTGCTGCCACGTTGGGAGATGTCATCGGAGAAGACAATGAGATGATGCTGGACTCTGAGGCTACTCGTCGTACACTTCAAACTCGTGGAAGGTACATTAGCTATGGGGCACTTAAGAAAAATCATGTCCCTTGTGGTACAAAAGGCGCTTCCTACTACAATTGCCGGAGAAAGAATAGGGTGAACCCTTACAACCGTGGCTGCACTATGATTACTAATTGTGCCAGACAAGTCAATTGATATATGAGCAATACAAAGCAAAGCACAAGAGGAACAACATATTACAAAATAGCAGTCTAGTCACTGCTTTTTGTTCTTCATCTTCAAAATGGGATCCTTCAATAACCATACATAATTGCTTGCAAAAAGCTTTCCTCCATCAATAACATTTCAAACATTTTTAATAATCTCATCTCTGCCTATCACTTTCTGTGTTTTATTAATATATCTATATATATATGAGGTGGGAGCAATTTGGTCTATTTCTATTTGTCTATGTAGTAATTAACTCTTGTATTGTTCTTTGTCCTCTTTTTTTTTTTCTTCCCCTTTTTTTCCCATTAAAGCTCTTTTGAATTAGTGTTATGGGTGATATTTAAAATGAGTGATATCAACCTTGGTCCATGGATGTTGGCTCAAACGTTAAGAGAGTTTACTCCTTTTTTCTTTGTCTCAATTTTAAATGTGTTACCAAACAATCTATAAAGTGATATTAAGTCTTCAAGATTAGTGAGTTTTGTGTTCGAATTTAAAATCGTAACTAAAATTATCAAAAAAAAAAATTGGATTTGTTAAGAGGCAATGAGAAGAAATTTCAATCAATTTGCTAAGTGGGCGCAATTCAGAGGGGGAACTACCTAGATAATTTCCAAACGTTGGCTTTCAAAAGATTCGATGATGCATGCATGCCAAATCCACTAGAGTATGTGGGTGCACAAATATTATCACATAATTAACTAATTACTCCATTACGTAAAAGTTATGTTGCACAAGTATTGGTACAAATTTTGTATCCGGTATGGTAGGAAACATTGATACAGCTATTTTTCAAAAAATGGAAGTATGGGTACACCACGTCATATATATATGTATATATATATATATATATATGNCATATATATATGTATATATATATATATATATGAAAAATCCTCAAATTCTCTAAGCATTAAAAATATCAACCATTCATCTCAAGTTCTAAAGAATTGAAGGAGTTGCAATAAAGAAGAACTGAAGAAGAAATTGGGAAATTTGGGGCTCAATTGAACCAATTGGATAAGAAGACCACCTAGGATTGGAACGGTGTTGTTTCAGTGCAAATTTTGAATTCACCCTACATGAAACAATGTCGTTCTTCTAAAGGAGAATTTGCACTGTGCGCAAAACAACGTCGTTCCACTAAAGAAAACTGCCTTGGCACTGTGTCAAAACATACCCAAACAAAGAAATAAAAAAAGAGGTTGATATGCGTTTTCACCCTTGGTACTCGTTTCGGAGACATTTTCAAAACGGGTATACCTCTTTTCCAAGCGTTTTGGTGCAACATAGCGTAAAAGTATATCATATATAAGTTTTTATAATTAATTTGATAATCATAGTGTTAATTGATTCAACTACTAAATATCTTTTAGGAAGGGCAGATCTCACCTCAATTAAATAAGAAAAAAAAAATTACCAATAGATAAAAAGTAATCAATTGATAAGCAGGACTTCGTGTAATAATTTAAGGAGCCGTATACTTAAACATTTTAACATCTTGACCTACTTGCTTTTTAAAGGTTTGATACATAACTTATTTAGTAATATTATCATCAACTTAATTAAAAACCCTTTCAATTTGGAACAATGTTTCAATAATGCTTTAATCTAGTTTTTGTTAGTCTATTTGGGTTCATCACCACTCCCATTCTTTTATTTTCCAACTGGCAATCCTCCCTCCCCCAAATGCCAATCTTGAACAAAATAATTTAGTGTTTTGAAATCAAAATCTCTAAAGTTAGCCATTCCACATAAATAGGATATAATTATTAAAATATGTCTTAAAAGTTGAGGATTGTTTCAAAAGTTGAACAAATCAATTTTCAAAACTATAAAAAGTGAGGAGAGTTTTATGCAATTTTTTCTAGCAACTTATACCAAGGAAGTCATAGGTTTTGTATATTTTTTTAATTATTTGTAGGTAAATAATGACTATATTTATTTGGATCTTTCTTACGTATAAGAGAGATATGTGATACCTGACGTGACAGTATCAATCATGTTAATATAAAAATATTTAATTTTTGTTATTCATTTTTAACGACTAAAAATAAATATTTTTTATATTAACAATTATTATATTATCACATCAAAAATATTATATACCTCTTAATTTGAACAAAGAAAATGAGAGACTAATCCACTAAACAAAATTCTGTGGTCTTGTATAGTTCCTTTACTTTGGCGGCAGATAAAAATATTATTATTGAGTTATGAAATCATACATACTCAGCCGACAAAGTGCAGTGTAAAATAGTAGTGAAGCATCCAAACTATGGGTGCCACTGCCAACTTGTGTCTAGTGGATGTCCTCATGCGGCGTTAAAGTACGGCTATGCTGCGGCTGCCGCCGTACTATTCTATCCCTTCAATTTATTGTATCAAAACTAGTAATAAAATAATTATACTAAACCCTAACTTCTTTATCCTGTCATTTTCAGGTCACACACCGTGTTTGCCTCCCAAATGAAAGAAACAATTTAATTTCAGTATAAATTCCCAAATAAAAGATAGAATCACTTTGGAAGGGTGATTTTATGAGCTTTTTGATTTGAATAATGTATTTTGACAACATATCTATCTCATTATTATAATTTTAAAATTANTTTTTTAAAAAAATAAATATTAACAAGTAGAATCCACAAGACATGCCACGTGTTATATAGCTTGTCTCTTAAGAACATGTCACATGGTATGTGTAATATATTGTTAGGCTTCACCGGCTAATATTTAAAAAATAATAATTATTATAATATTAAAATAAATAATTTTAAAATTATAATAATAAAATAAATAAATTGTCAAAATGTCATTATTCAGATGAAAGTTCCGATTTTACCGTTTAAACTGAGAACAATATTTGGGTTTGGGTTTCATCGGAAGTTGAATCTTGTTGCAGCTATTTCACAGTATGCTTGAAGCTGCAATGTGGACCTTGGACGGACGGAGATGAATCTTGTGCAACAAATAATTAAATAGAATAGAAAGGTTGAGGACCAGTAATCATGGTTGATAAGAATTCAAAGAAAGCCAAGATATAGTCAAATCTGTCATGCTTGAATTTTCTTTATCTTGCCATAAAATTCATGGACTTTCTTCTGCAAGTGAGTAATTATCAAGGAATTCTTCGAATGAGAACACGACACGTGTCAAAAAAAAATATTTTCCCTAATATTAATAGTGAAAGGGAAAGCTCAAAAGATGACCTTGATAATGGGGAAGCAAAGAAGGAAGAAGGGTTTACCAAGCATTGTACATGTAAGTTTCAAATTCCCAATAAATGTAGCACCAACCATGAGTTGCTTAGTCCACAAAAACCATATTAATATCTTTACACAAACAAACAGAGGAACAAGGAAACAAGAAACAGAAAGAGGTGATCTCAACAACACGTTTTCTGGCTTTCCCATTTCCATGACTACACCTTGTATTGTATGTATCTTTTCTTTTCTTGGCCTTTCATCATCACAAGTCCCACTTCCTCTCCCACCTTCACTTTCTCATGTCCCCATTCCACTACAGTTTTGGTCTCCTTCTAGTCAAAAAGCAGAAATAAAATACTGATTCAAAAGAAAGAGCAACTCTCTTTGTATGATTGCTTTTCACGCTCGTTCAGAGCTTTGTATTCAAGACCATGACTGGAAGCAAGTTGGGGTCCCAACCCAACCAAAGAACCAAACTTTAATGACTTGGATTGTACTTATCTCTTCACACCATAAATGACTGGATTTATTGCTTTCATCTACAACATCAAACCTTCTTTGACTCCACCTCCTTACATGATTCGAATTCTCAATAAAAATTAGGTAGGGTTTATAGAAGAATGGCAATTTACCTCCTTTGGAAGTAGGTAAATGAAAAGGTTAATTATCCCATTATGTAATCTAAATTCAAATTATGAAAATGTACTATCATAACTATCATGTTGATTGTTGAGACTTCAAAGATATTTTCCATGATCGTCTCTTTAATACACATGTTTCGTGTGTTTTCTTGTTGATTTTGAAGGTAATTAGTAATGACAACCGAGAATTTTATAATACTACATATGTATACTTTATTACACTAACGTTATACAAATATATAATTTTTATATTTTATTTGATATAAAATTAATTTATCTTATTTTCTCAAACAAATTTAAAAACAGTTAATTTATATACATGTCATTCACATATTAACTATTCTTATGTAATATGAGATACAACAAAATATCTAAAACACTTGACAACACGTAAATTACCTTGTACTTCCGTAGAACTTGTATTTTCACGTAATGATAATATGGTTCGCTCCTCCAAACATGCACTAAACCTTTAACCCTAAATTACAAATGTAAATGAAAGTAATGATAAGGGTGAAATTTTCTCTATGTTTCCCATGGAAATTGGAAAGCCATGTTGTGGATCTACCTAATGATGTATATTGTAAGCTTGTTGAAACCAATGGTGTGTTTGGCACAGAGTACAACGTTGAAACCAATGGGTTCTTGTTACAACACAAACACACAGAATGCCTGCTTGCATGTCTTGGCATCTTTCCCTCACTTAGAAAAACAACAAAAGGGTCAAGATTCCTTGCCCATTCTTCTACTGTTTGTTTGACAACTAGCCCAAAGCTGCTTGCTTTTCCCATTGATCCAATCTCACAAAAAAATTTCTCACACCACTGAATTTCAATTCCCTACCATCTCCAAACACTACACTAGGCATAGCATTTCCTAATTCCTATTACCATTAATTAGTGCCCACAAGTTGATGGAACTGAATTGGATCACAGAATTCATTTCTGCATTAATTGAAGGAATTGACAGTAGAGGAAATGAAGTGAATCTTTTAAATTCATACCAATCCCACTAGAACTACATTTAGAAATAAACAAAAGGGAATTTAATAGTACCAATTCAATTAAGATTCACCAATCACCATACTAATTTAAGCGTCAATTTCTTTATTTTTATTTTTTTCATTTCTCTTCATCAACTATAGGGCAAAGGAACAAGAGAAAGAGAGAAGCATCAGATGAGAAAAACAGAAAAGAAAAAAAAAAGATAAAAAAAAGGGAAACATAGCATAATTTTACATACAATTGAAGCAAGATTCTTCCATTCTCTGCATAACCCATTACAAATTTATCTCTCCCCTCCACATGAATGCCATTAATATATATAAGAATCTTAGACAAAATCTAAAAAGGCCCCAAAAAAAAAAAAAAAAAGATCAAAAAGGGATTTTTTCAGGAAGAAGCAGAACCTGATGCTCTGGGTGAAGTTGTAGGAAACAGAGGCAACAAACGAGGTGGCTCAGCTGCAGCATCTCTGGGAGTTGAAGCCGGTGAAGGGTGCAAGAAAAACCCCTTCTCTTTAATTGCTTTCTCTTCAGCCTCTTTATCCAAACTAGGATTCCCATTATTGCCAGCACAGCGGTACCCGGGTCCAGCGGATCGGTCAAACGGGTCGGGTATGAGGGGCGTGACGGGACTGAGAGCGAGCGACGGGAAGTCGAGAATGCTGGGGGATAGGATCTCGGGGTTTCGGGGTGAAAAGCCGGAATGATTGGAGGAGAAAACAGGGATCAAAGGGTTGATCTTGAGGTTCTTGAGGGAGTTTCGGCGCTCGTAGAGCTTGAACCCGGATTGCTGCTTCTTGGGTATGGATTTGATGGGTGGGATGTGGGTCTTGGAACCCGGGTCCGCGGTGGAACTGGGCTTTGCGGAGGCGTGCTTCGCGGTTTCGGAGGATCCGGTGAGCATTTGGACTACTTGCTTGAAGGAGGAGGTGTCAGCTTGGACGAAGGTCGTCGGATACGGGTTGGCGGATTCGGATCTGGTGATGGGTTTCGGAGGCTGCGGCGGCGGACATGTCGAGGTCTGAGCTGTGGGTTGAACTCCATTGCTGTTGCTGCTGCTACTACAGCTACTGTTGGAGCTGCGGCTGTTTGGAGAAGGAAGAAGACATGGATTCGGGTTCGGATTCTCATGTTGGTATCTAGGAGAAATAGAGATGGAGTCCATAGGAGGTGACTGGTTTTTGATACTTCCTTCAGAGAGAGAGAGAGAGAGAGAGAAAAGGGGAAGAAGTGTGCTCGGAGAGAGTAGATGAGAGGAGATGAGACTTTGTTACTTTATTTGGTTTGGTAAGAAATGTTTTCGTAGGGACCTTCGAGTCTGCTTCTTCCGGGAATCCTACGCGCGCGTTATAAAGCAGTGGACGGTGAGTGTGCTCTAGTGTAAAAATGTTTTTTTTTTTTCGTCATATCAAATGTGAAACTAATTCTCGATCAGATTTTAGTATGTTCTGACTATTAATATTTTTAACAAATTTTAAGAACATTATTTTAAAATTTGCTCTATATAAAACTCAATTTACCTACCAAACCACACCTGATAGTTAAATACACACGCAATTCACAAACAAGAAAACACATTAAAACATAAATATACAATCAAATATTTGCTATTAATGTCTTAATTTAAAAACAAAATATTGGGTCTTATCTTAGTATGGCTGTTTTTCTTGAGATATAATATGATAAATTAGTTACTAAAACATTAATGATTTTGTATGGAAACGTACACTAATGTCTATAAAATCTAGGGCCTGTTTGATCTTAATTTTTAAAAATTATTTTTTGTTTTTGAAAAAAAAAAAAAACTTATTTGATAGGGTTGTTTTTATTTACATGTTTTAAAAATTTATTCTCAAAACATTGTTTTTAAAAATAAAAAAATAAAAATAAGAGAAAACTGTTTTCAAAAACAATTTTTAAAAATCAAAAAACAAAAACAGAATCAAACATACCCATATTTTCTTTATACTTGTTCTTGAAGATAAGTGTTACATACTAAGAATACTATGTGGAGTGCGAGTCTTACAAACAATATTTCAGACAATAAAAATATTTTTCATATCAATATTGTAATATTTATTGGAAATAAATGCCGGTGTTAGAAAATAATATTTTTTATGACTTATTTTTTCTTGAATAAATCAAATGTTATTATGTTATGTAAAACTCATGCACAACAATAAATATGTAAAGATGTAAAAATAGTGCGGGATTTATAATGTAGGTCAAGTTTATTATCAATGATTATTAATTAAAAGATAGATTCATTAATCATCGTAATCTATTTATAATTTATGGACTCGATGATCAGTTATTTCTTAAGAAAATTATGATATGAAAAAGAATATGGAAAAATACAATTTTAATAAATTGAACAAAAACTCATCTTTCCCAAAAGAAAACCAAAATATGGCTTGGAACACACACACATAATTTTCAGGAAAACCATAGAATATTTTCTAGGAAAATGAGAACTCAATCAGATTAATTAAGAGAAGTAAAACTTCAACATTAGCATTTGAACACGAATCTTTAAAAAGAAAACCATAATAAGATTGAATAAAACATGGAAAGTTAAACTTTGAGAATTGAACTCTATTTTTGAAAAAAATCCATAATATGATGAGATCAACAAAATTAAAACTTTAGGAACGGAGCACGTGTATGCCTTTTCAANGGCACGGAGCATGTGTATGCCTTTTCAAAGAAAACCATTAACAGAATAAGATTAAGAAAAGTAAAACTAACAAACATGTTTTTCTACAATATTTTTCAAATATAGAATTGCCAAGGTCAAGAACATTAAAAAAAATAAGGTCAAAATGTGTAAAGGGAGAGTTTTTCCAATTAAGAAAAATATTTTTCAAATATAGAATTCAACAACATGATGACTTGTAGCTAATGTGTATATTTTCAATGATCATTTTTTTTTTTGAAAGAGATTCTTCTTAATTTTCTTTTTTGTAATTCTCCGCGTAAAAGGCACCACAGAGTGCAAAATAATCAAATATCATGTTACTATATGTTATTTTATTTATATTTAAACATAATAACTACAATATGAACAAAATAAACTACATAATTTATATATAATAATCACATATATAACAGAATAATCACGTAACATCAATAAATAATTTAATAATTTCTCATAACGTGACAAACACATACTTCTAACACAATTTAATTTGTTATGCTAAGTTGTAACACTAATTTAACTATAAAAAAAAAAAAANAAAAAAAAAAAAAAAAAAAAAAAAAAAACCCATACATAAAATTCTAGGAACTAGTTTACCAAAAAAAAAATTCTAGGAACTAAAACACGCGCCAAGAGAGAGAGTGGAGTTGGATTAAAGGGTTTCCAAATGGTAAAACTCCATTGGTGGTATTTGGAATTTTAGAGAACATGAGTGGGGCTGTGAGGGTGTTGGTATGAGAGAGAAAGAAGAAAGCGTCAAAAGCAGTTTAATATTTGGCATTGACTTGCAGGGAGAGCCCATGATGAGTCTGACTACTGTAATACTATTCCTATATATCCTTGTGCCTTGTTTGGGAACAGACTCTGCATTTCAGCATTTATTTGTAACAACTTTTGTTAAACAAATTGGGAAACTATCTAAACTACATTAGATTTTGATGCCTCCTAAGTCCAACTTCCAAATTAATTCATATAATAACCAGACTACCCTTTAATTTAGTACTGCAATTCCATATTTGCCCTTTACAGCTAATACCAATACGTATGTCCCACTGGGTCACAGCAACATGCAAATAGTCATATAGATAGTGTTCTGTCTTGTATTAAAATTTTTAAGTACATGCCAGTTAGACATTCTTGGAATTTATTGTCCCCACCCCCAAATAATATCTATATCATAATTTAGTTCCCAAAGATTGTGAATCATGCACTATTTGTATTTGATTTTGTTTGGTAAATATTAAAATGGGATCAAATTTGAATCAATTTTTTTTTTTAAAAAAAAAAATTCCTAACGAANTTTGAATCAATTTTTTTTAAAAAAAAAAAATTTCCTAACGAAGATCATAAATTATGACTAATTTTTGGTTCTTCCTTTCCTTGTTAAGGTCCTAGGAAAGGAGGAGGTTGAGTGAGTTCTAAAAAAATATTGCCTTTCTTTTTCAATAGTTAATACTATATGAGTCCAGTAAAAATGTAATACATTTATCCAAGTTAAATAATGTTTAAATCTAGATGCTAGCATTTTTGGTAATTTTTTTTTTGAATCAATCTGATATAAAGAGTGTGTTTTTAAAATTGTTTAAGGAGAAAATTAGTTTCAATATATAAAAGTTAGCTCGAGAATACTCTGATCGTTTAAAAAATAAAGAGTTTATAGAAGGAAATGAGAGCTTTTTATCTCTTATTATTTTGCGAAATAAAAAAGGAAAAAAAATGCTAAATATTGATTACTTTCAAGAATTAACACCTTGTAAAGTTGAAATCCGAAATTCTTTAAATCAATGAGGGTGTTGAGAGTGGGAGGTTGAGAGTTGAAAGTTGAAACCCTTGCTTTTCCATGAGTCAGAGTTATTGATGGCTACATTGAGGTTGATACTTAATTCCCAAAACCAGGATCCTAAGCTATAAAAGCAAAGCAAGAGGAGAAAAGTGAAAATGAGAGGTGAATCCAATTCCCTATTTATATATAAACTAAAAGCTAGAAAGGCTGTAAAATGGTGTGAGGGGAAAGAAAAGAAGGGACCACAATGTAAGTGCAATTCAACACTTAAGCACAATATTGAGGTGCTCTTATCACAGAAAAAGACTCCATTAAAGTATTGGACACTGCTAGATGCAGCCACTTAGCACGTTTACAACAATTTTGATCCCACTGAATTGACAAGGGCGCATTATGAAACTGCAATGTTCTTTGATTTGCTGCACAAGGAATGCAAGTCTAAGTCTAAGGGATTTAAATAAAATATCGTTGTAGATTGAAAGAAAAATCTAGTGGAACATGAAGGTCATTCTTATATTTTTCATCAATTGCTATTAATGTGAGAGGACAATATAAGAGTCAAAATGCTTTTTATCTATTATCTAAAGGGATATTAATATATTGTAGGTCTCTATAGTTTGAACAAATTTTGAATCAAATTTTTCTAATTTTTTTTTTTTTTTGGGTCTTTATAGTTTTAAATTTTTTTAATTGGGTCTTCATCATCTTCAATTATAACTTTGTTAATTTAATGCTTACATGATAAACGGCTTGTCTATGTGGTAATAAAAGAAGCTAATGTGATGCCAAAATGACTAAAAAATTACTACCTCACCAACTTCAAACTTCAAGAGGAAAGATGATAAGGTGATAATTTTTATGTTATTTTGGTACCACATCAACTTCTTTTATTGCTATATAGACAAGTCATTTGACATGTCAGCACTAAATTGATGGAGTTATAACTGAGGGTGAAGGTTGAGACTCAATTAAAAAAATTTCAAACTATAAGGATTCAAAAAAAAAAAAAAAATATAAGAACCTAATTCAAAATTCGTCTAAATTATAGAGACTTGCAAGATATTTAAACCATAGAAAAATATAAGACGAGTTAGTTACCAATTTAATATATCAACTATAGCTACATAAATTTAATGAAAATCCATTTAATTACAAAGTTTTGATTTTTTCAGACTTGTAGGGTAGATGATTAAGTCAGCATACGCCATGAAGATCGGTATCAGAGAGTATAAGTGTCAAAAAGGTTACCTCAATAATGCAACAATACATGCTAGGCCTTGCTAAGTTTAGGTTGTTGATATCTTCAACTAGGCCTGCATGGGCTTTCTAGGCTATTGATCTGGGCTATGGCCCAGTATTAATGCTACGCCCACTTCTGGATTAATGTTGTTGATGGTTGGGCTCAAATTTATTCTTGCAAGGTTGGGCTTACTACTTCTACATAGAGCTGTGCCTGAGAAAAATATCTGGCACAGATTCATAAACCAAAAAATTAAAAAAAAAAAAAGATAAACTAGGTTAGAAGTTTAGAACATATAAACCTAATGTTGGGCTAAAATATAGGGTTGCTGATGTTTTCATATTTGCAGGTCAATGAAATCATCTACCTCCCTTTAGATGAATACTCCTTTTGCCATTTCCCCCTGCTAATTCTCAACCTAATTGAGTTTGTTCTGCTCTTTTCTGTTTAGAAAAACTGTTTAAATTATTAACATTTAAATGCACAGAAAATAGTTCCAAATCATATGATTTATGATTGTAAATAGATCATTTGGCTTTTGTTTTTGTACATTAAAGTTTGACATGTTTAACTTACTAATCAGACACCAAACATCTCCTGTTTTCTATTTATTGTTCATATTAACATGCAAAAAACGGAAAATGCTTGTGATTATGACAAACGAACACTTTGTAAATTAAATAGATCTTCTTTTTTTTTTTCAGAGAAAAAATGTTTCTTTAATTGTTAAATAATCATTTTAATTTTTTTGTCACAAAATTCAAGCAGATAACAAAATGTTCAAATCATGTAAAACATGTTAAAAAAAAATTAGATTTTTTCAAATTAAGCACATAAGGGATTCTACTAAAAGTTCAAAATTTTTCACGAAGTTCAAACTGTAAAAAATTTTCAGATTAGATAATGACTATTTAACAATAAAAAAAATTCAATTTTCTGTTAATTATAACTTAATTATGCTTAAATGGTTATTTAAAAATTAAAAATTATTTTTTATGTCACATCAGCATGATAATAATAAAATAAAAACTAATTTCTTTGTGCCATTTTATTATGCCGTTAGGTTAATTGTTGGATTGACTAATAGGAGAACCAAAACTGTCAAACTCATTAAAATATAAAAATTAAATTGTTGAGTTTTAAAATATAAAACTAACTCGTAACTCGTAAGAATCGTTAAAATATGAAGACTAAAAATACAATTAAACCTAATATATATTTAATAGTGAAAAAGAAAAAGCCAAAATGCCCTTGAGAAAGTCCTATTATTTCAACATGGTGATTATTGTCTTTATCTTTTTTAATATATCAAGAAAACAAAAGTCCATGATCATCAATGATCTAATTTCAAAAGAAGAAAAATAACCCCTAATTATCAAACTCCAGAAACCAGTGAGGCCCACAATAAAATGGCACAGTTGGTAGAAAATTTCAGGACCATTCAGGAAAGCCAGCAGTCTATGATTAAAGGGTGTTGGAAGGATCCAAAGCACAGCAGAGAGTAACACAAAAGAGTTTACCCATAACGCAGAGAATGATAATGGATAAGATCTGAGTGACACCCACTACATAAGGCTTACTAGACAATTCATGATCCTTCTTGGCCTTTGGCCTCTTAAAGACACAGGCAAGAGTATTTGAGGCTTTATTTATTTATTTTTGCTGATTTGAGTAAGACATTAATTGGGAATTTATTTTTTTTATACTTTTAGCTACGATTATAATTTAAATATATAACTCACAAGTCTCGAAAATAGTTTTAATACCACTTAGCTAAAAATTGTGTGGTATGATTTGGGAATATTACTACTTCTATTAACAGCTCATTTAGTACACTGAATAAAAATTATAAAATCAAAATATGAATGGAATCAATGTGAAATGGAATTAAACATAAATGACCCTTACTGAAAATATGATTTTGTGGGTGTTTGGTATTATATTTAATAAGGACAATTTAAGTAATTTTGTAAAATTAATGATGATATACTAATAAATGAATGTTTTAATTGATTCCATGGAGCATGAAATGAGTAGTTCTACCTCTCATTGTGAGAATAATGATTCCCACTTCTATGGAATGGAATCCAAATTTCATGTATTTTTTTCTACCAAACATAGGAATGCTTCTTCCGTGGAATATAGCTTAGAATGGAATCAACATTTAGTGTACCAAATGAGCACTAAGAGTATAGTAAAGCCATGAAAAATAAAAAGAAGNCAACATTTAGTGTACCAAATGAGCACTAAGAGTATAGTAAAGCCATGAAAAATAAAAAGAAAAGTGATTTTCACTATTCCATATAAAAATAGAGGGTAAAAAAAAAAAAAAAAAANAAAAAAAAAAAAAAACGAAGATGAGATCTATTTCATATTTTTTTGGTCATAGATCTATTTCATTTTCAATCATGACTCATTCTTTCAAGTGATGTTATTAGAGGGTTGGGACAATATTAAATTTGTGTTGTTTTTTACATGTATCATGTGTGTGTTTTATTTCCTTGCTTCTGTATTCATTGTTAGGTCCCAACAACTGTTATAGTAAAAGATTTTATGAGAGGAAAAATAAGATTGACCTACCATTTGGCTGCATTTAAACGAGTATATAACTGTTTCCCTAATGATATATGTTTCACAGTAAGAAAGAAGAGAATAATAAAGATTGTTACCCAAAAAAAGAGAGGAAAAGATATGGCAAAATGTGAGGTGACTGCAATTAAATGTGGGTGCCAGTGTCTTGTATATGTTTCTGCTTGGTAAAAAGAAGAAACTATTTAACTTATAGAACATTTTTACCAAATTATATCCTCAAATTTTCTTACAGTAACTTCCACAACAGCTTGTAAAATTTTGAGATGAAAACTAAATCCATTGCAAAAAATTTAGTAACGTTCACTTTATTTATGGACGAAATAAAGGTCTGTTCCATTGCAAATTTCAATTTAGCAACAATTTAGTAAGGGAAATATGAGTCAATTCCTTCAATAATACAATTTTAAAAAATAATTTCTACTACTATGATAGTTTTTTTTTTTTAATATTATTTCAATTGTATAAAAAAAAAAAAGCGCTGGGGTTCACATTGCTTGCTGCATAGTGCCAAATGTGACATTCCATGTGTGCCGCATAATGTCAAATGTGGCTCTAAATCTAAACGTGCATGCATTAAGCTTGCAGATTTCTCCTCGACAATGTCTCATAGATATCTTATCTAAAGTTTTCGTTTGTTCTCTTATGGCTAATTTGAAAACTTCTATGAGATAAAGTGAACTTGTATTATTGCTCAATGCTTGTTGGTCATGTTGATTCTTATAGGATTTTAGTTAAAAAAATTATAATCAATTGTTTACCAAATAAAAATTATTATATCTAATTATCTACAATCTTATACCACACGAGAAAATTATTAATAGATGCCCGAAGGTCTATTTCACATTACCAGAAAGAAGTAGAAAAGTGCAATGTGGGAATAGAATCTTGTGAAGAAGCAAGGGAGAGAATCTTGTGAAGAAGCAAGGGAGAGGGCTAAAACAGAGCTCATTGAAGAGCGCATGAAGTGTTGTATTATGGCATAATGCGACACTCCTTTTGTGTTGCATTGTCATAATGTGGCACTCCATATGTGCCACATTTTGGCACTATGCAGTACTCCACACCCCAGCTGTTTTTTGTTTGTTTTTTTTTTTTTTTGTTTATACAATCGAAATAATATAAAAATAAAAAAATTGTTGTAATAATGAAAATTATTTTAAAATTGTCGTATATGTNCTCTTTTAAAATTATTGTATATATGAAATTACTTTTTAAAACTACATTATTAAAGAAATTGACTCGGGAAATATCTGTTGCTAAAAAATAAAATTCTAGTAATGTAACATCTCTTTTTCTTTTGGGAGAAGAATGAATAAAGATATATGTCTGGCTTATTATATACGTAATAATCATAATTTCAAATTCGTGGAAAAGAATATCAATTTCAACAAAAAGGCATCATTTCCTTTGAGTGTATAACATATGATTATGTCTTTGGTAATTAATAAAGAAGAATACAGGAACTCATTTCTAATATTAAAAATAATAGTATTGCTAAAAGTAAAATGGAACACAGAAATCATCACTTTTTATACATATTTTTCCACAAAATAGTAACTAATAAATATAATGTTGCCGTAAGCTTTAAGAACATCAACATTAACATCAATCATGACTCGGGATACGAATAAAAGCAAAGGGCTTTTTGCCAAATGCCATGATTAATGTTTAGAGCATAATTAAGGGTAGTTTTTTTTTGTTATTAGTAAATAGATAAAGTTAAATTTTTGAGTTAAAAATAATGAAAATTTAAACATAAAACTTAAATATTTTTAAAAGATCTTGAACCAATTTAAACCTACCAAAAAACTTATACTTAACCAAAAAAAATAATTTAGCATGTTTTCTTATATCGAAGAACTATGTGTCTTGACACATAATAGATAATTTAATTTTTTGAAATTATTACAATAATACTAAAATCACACTATAACTCTCACTTAGCCCTATGCATGAATGAGAAGTAACATAAAAAAAATAAGATAAGATGAACATAGCTTATCCTTCACCATTTTTAAAAGATCTTGAACCAATTTATGCTATTTTTTTTACTTTTTTGTATTTATGGCTGTAACTAATAATATTAATACCACTCTACTATTACCCATTTGATATTCATACCGTTTGCTTGTATTAAAGTTAGGTTATATGTAACACAACCATAAATGGCAATACAAAAAGAAAACATAAAAAATTAGCACGATCATATATATTTTCTTTTTGACCTAGATGACATGTATGCTAGGGTCCATATACCATACCTCTCGAGATGTGACTTTTTATCCCAAAGTGTGGCAAGTTAATGAACTTAAGTATGATTGCTAATTAGGGAGAATCACCGTGAATGATTACTATCATAAAAAATGTTTTCTTAGAATTAATCACGAATTTCAAAGTATAGTCTTCTAGGTAGATAGTGCCATTAGGCAGAAGACTGCAGATTATATAAACCTATTAACTAAAAATTTACAAATTAACACTCTTTAATTTAATTTTATTTAGCACAATGGACATGGAGTACAATATATAACTATCAACCTTTATTCTATAATAATTCAAGCATAGAAACTACACTACAACTTTAAAGGAACAAACCCCAATGTAATATACCACGAAACACTAGAAAGTGGACAACACCAAAGAGTGAACACCAAAAAGCAAATTAAATTAAACACATTTTTTTCAACTTCAAATTAATTTATCTTTCTCTTTTTCTACGGCTTTGGGCATTTGGGTTCAAAAGCAAGAGGTCCAACAGAGTAGAGAAGGAAAGGAAGCTTGTTAGCCGAAAATGGCTTCTCTGGTTTGAGGGCAGCACCGACAACACCACCATGGAGATTAGAGGGCTTGGTAGCATCGGGTGAAGTTACCAAAAACACCTTGCACTTGTGAGCACCGAAGGTGGTGATTGACTTGGGAGCTTGCACGAAGAAGTACCCGTTTTTGTCAGTTTTTGCCGTCTGAACCAATGGGTACCTTGTGTTGTTGCATTGCAGCTTCACGATGGCACCTGTCACCATTTCAAACGACACAGTCTGTCAGTTGTCGTTTTGTCAAACAAGCAAATGGTAACGTTTAGCCATAATTTTACAGTGGCACAGGTCCCACAACAAACAGGCAGGGTCCTAGCTTGTGGCTTGTCTCATCAAATCATGCAGCTTTTAGAAAAGAAAATAGCAACTTCGCCCAGCAGTTTCTACTTTCTATGACACTTCCATTTCTTTCTTTCTTTTTTTTTTTTTTCTTTTTTAAACTCCCCCTCCTCTCTTTTGTTATTATAAATTAATACAAAAAGTTACACAGTCTACAAAATGGTCAAATCTAAGATTTACTTTGATTAAATTAAGGGTAAAATCTAACATAATTCAATTTCCCCAGATTTATTCATAGAACATAACAAGCAAAACTACACCAAAACTTAATAAAATCTAGCCAGCTAGGTACATGCCACAAAATGAAAACATATTTATGCAAGACCCAAAAAAATAACACAGTAGAGTCACCATCATAATCTTACAATCATGACATATTTACCAGTTTTTCGATTTTTTCTTTCTGGGTTTGAGGATGAAGTTAAAAAAAAAACAAAAATTTAAGTGCTGGAATAACACTAGCATTATAAATTTATGAACAGTAAAATGCAGGTTTTCTTAAAGGAAATAACTGCTTGCTTTTGTGTGTTAAACGCTGGGGAGATGAAAAATGTTAACTTTTTTTTTTCAAATATAGTAAGAGGGTAAAGTTTTTTCCACCAGATGGTAAAAGAAAAACCAAGAAAGGTGAGTGAAAGGTTTGAGAGGTATGAAATGAAACTAACCAAGGGCTGGTGTGGCTCCCAGGAGGGTTTCAACTCCAGCGTACTTGCAGGACTTGATGTAAACAACTCCTTGAACTGCAACAAAGCTTCTAGGGAAGGGATGAACCGGTGGATACTTTGGTGGTAGCTTTGGTGGGAGAACTGGTGGGTGAACCGGTACGGGTGGGCGTACGGGAACAGGAGGGTGAACCGGGGGTTTAACTGGGGCAGGGTGAGGAGGGTAATGGTGGGTAGGAGGATGAACCGGCATTGGAGTTGGGGGGTGAACCGGAGCGGGAGTTGGAGCAGGAGGGTGGTGATGGTGGTGGTGGTGATGGCTTGGGGGGTGAACCGGTGGAAGGCTTGGTGGGTGAACCGGTGCGTGACTTGGGGGGTGAACCGGTGCGTGNGGTGAACCGGTACGTGACTTGGGGGATGAACCGGTGCTGGAGTAGGAGGGTGAGGGTGAGGGTGAGGGTGAGGGTGAGGGTGGTGATGGTGGTGGTGGGGTGGTGCTGCTACTGGGTAGTGAGGAGAAGTGGTTGGTGGGAGAGTCTCAAGCTCTTCTCCAAAGACAGTGAAGGAACTCAGTAGGAGCACTAAAAGTGCTAAGGCTCTGGCCATTGTTCTTAGGACAAAGCGGAGCTTAGAGAGAGGGAGAGAAAGAAGGAACTTGACAATGGTGAAGTGAGTCTATCATATGAGGTTATTTATAGCAACTTAACCCCTGATTCTCTGCGGTTTTTCTTCATAAAAATAAATAAAAGAAGAAAAATTGTTTTCCCTCTCTCTCAAAATTCGTGGGGTAGGGAGTACTTGGGACTTGGCTATGTGATGGAGGCATTGGAGGGAGAGGGAGAAAGGGGTGATGGCAAAATGGGAATTTTGTATGACTTTCTCATTTTCTGTGTTTGATAGGGAAAAAAAACAAAACATAAGAGGTGTTTAATGAGTTTTTGGATTTTATTCAATTTTAGTACATAAATTGTGGAATAGGGTTAGGGAGAAAGAGAGAGATTTGTATAGACAAACGGCAGAGAGGAGAGATTTGTATAGACAAACGGCAGAGAGGTGCACATGCAGAGGTGGTTAGCTACCCAATAGGCAATATTTGGAATTTTGCACTTCTTGCTCGGCAGATGTACAACTCTTCAAGGTCTTTGGTAATTGAGTCATTTATATGATGTAATCCTTCTGTTTTGGAAAATTAAATTATTGACACAAAATTATATTAAACAAAAAAGAAGAAGAAAATACCACAAACAGTGAAGGTAAAATTTTGAAACATGAGGGTGAAAGAGGAGACAAGGAGGAAAGTAAAAAGGGTTAAAAAAAAAAAAAGCAGAGGATGTGTGAGTGATGAATGGCAGGGAGCTTTTTGGTTTTTGGATTGATTAATGTAAGGAATAGATGATTGGTGGATGAGAGAATATTGTACGTTACAAGGTGTCAGCTAATTTTTACTTTAACCAGACGAATGAAAATTAGCATTGGGATTGTGTAGTTATCTTCTTTTCTATGGGGCTACTACTATTTTTCTGTTTTACCTTACTTTATATTATGCATAGGCTGCAAAGGACGAGAACATGAGGACAAAAACTATTGGGGGCCAGAGGCTAAACGGTCTTTTTTGACCTTTTGAGGAAAACTCTGTTTTTTAGTTTTTATATTTTTTTGGGGGATTAAATATTTCCTAAATTGCGTATTTAAAACTATCCGTTGTAAATAGTGCAAAATTGAAAAAAAAAAAAAATTCAAATTGATTCAAACGTTCTCTTGGCCAGCACATTTGCTACAAGGAAATAACAATTTAGAAAGAAAAAAATTGTTTATTTAAGCCAACTTATCTTTATCTAATTATAATTTCAACTTCATTGTGTGCTCATTTCATATATTAATATAAAAAAAAAATTGAATGTCTTTCTATTTTTTTTTATTTTTAGTTATATGATGACAAAGAGATTAAAATCCATAATTTCTTACATACTATTCAAATCTCTTTATCATTAGACCTCACTTAATAACTTGAATGTCTATTTCAACCCAACTTGGCATTGTACTTGGAATGGTCAATTTATTTTAACTCATATATTTTAGAAATACAAATTGTGTGTGTAAAATATAATTGACTTTCTTTAATACCCAAATAATAATTTAGTACTTTTATATTGTCAAATATTATTGAATTACATAATTTTTTTTTTATGTTAATAGCAAAATTTAATGTAAGGAAAGTATTATATATTTTCCAATCCCATAAAAAATGATTCATGCGACAGATGAAACCAAAATAGGCAAATGTGTCTGAAATTTAAAGAAATTTTGAATTTTATCTTATTTGTAACTATATCATAAATTTGTTTAGAATCATCTTAGTGATGAATTTAATTCACTCATAAATTATACTTTATATTCTCTTTTTATATTTTTTTGTACATGGGTGCATAGAAGTTTATGAACCTGAAATTTTTTAAATCTTATGAAATTTGAGAAACTATTTGTATAATTTATTTATAAATGAGAGAGTTAATCTATTATAAATTGTGTTAATTAGCAAAAAAAATATGATTAGTGTCAATAGTATTTTGAAGGTAATTTTTTAGGTGGGCCTCTGTCTATCTATTTGTGGATCCTTAGATATGCCATTAACATTTTACTAGATAATATTAGAGTAATATATTCTTACATTATTTTTTTGTAAAAAAAATATAAAAAGTTTTCATTTGTAATTTAGTGAAAACAATTTTCCAAATATATAAAGTTCATTTCAATTTTACAAAAATAAGTCTCTGAACACAATGATGTATATGAATTTTGGAAAAAAGCAAAAGACAAATAGACAATAGCATTGCTACATCTAAATGTTGGATTATTCTTCTCATAATGACATTAGAAACGCTTCTGTACGCAATAGGTTAAAATTATCAAACTCTAGAGACTTCAATCAAAACCAATACAATATGATTTAACCCAAAGGGGAACCACACACACAATACAATGCAAGACTAGACACGGAATACATGGCTCACTTTAAAAATGATTATCAACTTGATCTTTGTCAACTGGTATTAAAGTTTACATCTGACTTCAAATATAGGTGGACTCTATTCTACCTTACCTAAATAGGTAGAACAAACAAGAATAAATATTTTATTAGAAGTTTGGAGTAAAATCAACTTTTAATTTTAGTATCATTGTAAAAAATTTTAAAAAATTGTGTCACACAGTATATATTAGAATAGTTAATTCTTTGAAAAATACATAAATTTAACCTCATAATGTTTTATTTTAACATTGTTAAATTTAAATTCAGTTAACAATTTAAGAATATGACACATATTAGATGACTCAATTTTTTGAGATATTCGCAATTGTACTAAAATCAAAAATTTGTTATGCTCCAAACTTCTAGTAAAATATTTATTCCTTTTTACCCCACCCATTTGGGTGAGGTAGGATACCAACCTCTATTAATAAAAGAGGGTGTTTGCTAAGCTACCTATTCCTTCATTAGGGGGATTTTGGTAGGACGCAAAGATTTGATGTCATTGTAAAGATCTAAAAAAATAAAATCACACAATATATGATAGAACATACAATTACTTATAAAACACAAAAGATGATATAAGAAAGCGTGTTAAACAAAAAATTTAACTTCTGTAAAAAAAAAAAAGAATTTGGCACGCCTTCCTATATTATGTCGTTTTTGCATTTTATAAAAAATTATGTGTTTTATCATATAATGTGTGGCTCATTTTTTTTAGATCTTCACAATGAGACTAAATTTGAGCTCTGAGTCCCACAAAAAATCCTACAATCAAAAAAGTGGATAGCGCTACACCCCTTTTAAAGAAGATGTAACTTAGCAACCATCATAAAAGAGTTATGCTTCCAACACACTTCTTTATGAACTCATATTGTGAATACTTGACAGTATGAGCTTAACTGGATTAATTGAAAATTTAAAATTACACTAGAATATTAATATAATATTTCATCTTAAATCAATATGAGTTAATAGAGAAATTCCTATGTACTCTTAAAATACTACATTATCTAAACACAAACAAGTGAATCTCACTAATAAGACTCACGTATAAAGCCTACCTTTTATAACACCACTTTATATATATATATATAGTTAGATTTTTTATCTTTAATTTTTTGGTTAAATGACAACAAAAAGTTTCGAACCCTAACTTCTTGCATACTACCTAAATTCCTTATCACTATATCATATTTAGTAGCTACTACAGCGAAACAGAGGCTCACCAATGGGGATCTTGGTTCTACTATCGCGACCAAGGCTCACCGACCCCAGGAGGAAAGACCAAGGCTCACCGATGCACTTCTAGTCTTGCAGGTAGAGGGGAAGAAAGAAGAGAGCTATTAGTCAAGGAGGAGAAAGAAAATGGTAAAAATGGGAAGAGGGAAGGGGAAGACTGAATGGGCATTGCCTTAAATTTTCCGTTTTGGGTTTTTTTTTCTACACCGATATATTTCGTTGGAATTTTTTTTTTAAAAAAAAATAACTTTTTCCTATTTACAAATTTCAACAATAATTCTAACAAATATTTTTAACAATAATGAAATTCCGTTAGAATTTTAAAAACTTGTTAACTGTTGGAATTACCGTTGAAATTTTTCAAAAATTTCAACGAAATTTTTTTCCGTTGAAAAATATAGATTTTCTTATAGTGTTATATGTGCTTATGTACCTATTTATATGTAAGTAGCATCATTTTCTATGAAAATCATGAGAAATGAGGCGAGAAGGATCAAATTGTTTATATATATCATAGTACTTAAGAATTTCTTGAAAATGTAAGGGAAATATAGTATATACACATCGCATAATGAAAGAAGAAGCAGCATTATAGTGATCAATTTATTTATGGGTATGCTACATTAATTAGGATACTTGCTCCTTACTCCAATGTATATTTAAGTATTAATTTGGCATAGATCCCATCTAGACCTCTTCGTGCTTGGGTTTTCACGAACCAAATTTATGGGTATGCTACAACTGTTGGATGATTGATTGTGATGGAGACCAAGTGTTAGAGGGGACAAGAATTAAGTAAAATATGGAGTGTTGAAGCAAGCATAGAAGGAATCTTGGCCTAATAACTCCATTAAGTTCCCTTTCTTTCGCCCACCACCTATTTGAGTAAATTACGCTGCAAAATAACAATATTAATATTATCTTTTTGCATTAATGTGCTTAACAGAGATGTGCTTGCTCTATATTGATTTCCCTGCTGCAAACTGCATGAGAGAATAGTTGACCTATACAGATTTTTCATATGCTTCATATTCCTGCAAGAAGTTACTCAATGGGAACACTTCTGAATCAAATACATTCATTGATTAGATGGTTATTATCAGTATATATTAAGACATTCTAACCATAACCTATATATGAAAGAGGGTAAGATGATAAAATATTTAGATTAAAATACATTTTTTGTTCTTGAATTATTTTTAGTGTCACTTTAATCCTTGACGCCAAATCAGTCCTTAGTAGTATGAAAAAGAATTACTTAAAAGATTAATTTGACGAACATAATGAATATTTAAGGACTAAAGTGACACAAAAAATAAATTAAAGAATAAAGTGATATTTAAAAAANAGTGACATTTAAAAAATAATTTAAAAATAAAAAGAATATTTAACTCAAATATTTATATACTATCACTAAATAGAGCTAAAGTAATAGTTTTTAGCTATTTAATACGTGGTAGCATATTATTAATTTACTATGTAAAAGATTTTTTTTTTATCAAAATCAATTCATATAACGTAATTTTCATAAAATATTACAATAGAAATTAGAAAAATAGGTCGTTTGTGTAAAGTTATAAAACTTTATCTGTGTTCACCATTCAATCTTTTCCTTTTTGACATGATGCAGTTTCTAAGTCCTATAGATGGCTTTTTATGCTGAAAATACAAATTTTCCTTTATGGGTTTATCCATGACGAAATTCAAAAGTTGGATAATTTTACCACTTAGAAGATAGAAGGGCTTATGGTTATGGATGCAAGAAAGTTGGTGGCTGCTATTATGAGTGGAGTTCAATGGAGGAACCCTCCTCTTCTTTGCTTCACTGGTTGGAGAATTCTGCTCTTTTACTTCATTCAGCAAACTATTACACAGCCATAATGGTTATGTCATGGCCATAATGCAACCAATGCTGCTTCTGGCAACCTATGATTTTATTGCCAACCCACAAGCCATTCTTTGAATTTTGAACTTTACCCAAAACTGCACTCTTACCTTTCATCATTGTAAGTCTTAAGATGAATTTTTTTTTAAATAATATTATTTATACATTAATTAATTTCATATTATTTCATATTTTGGCACATTTACCTAAATTTAAGTTTAAGATAAAATTTAATTATATTTAAATAAATTTAAATGATATGAACTATGTTATTATGTATCAATGTAAAATAATAGTATAGTCTTATTTTTTAAGAGATCAATGACAGTCACAATCATATTGGTATCCAAGAAAGTCTTCAGAAAGTAGGAGTATGGCAAAAGATTTTGACCCCACTCTACAAATCCTATCTCTACACCATAATCACTTGTCCAATGCTTTTTTGAGAATTATCTAGATCAAGTCTAACTTTTTTTTTTTTTTTTTTCTCCTGGTATGTTTCAGATTCTTTTAAAACACGTTAAATGATATTTACTTATTGTGTATCTTACATGGCATTTTGTAAAGAAGAAAAGCACATCGAATGACATATTCTTTTGACATGATATAGAAATTTTATCATTGGGATGTAAGTGTCATTTTTACATGTCCATCATTGCACAAGCATGTTTTGTACATATTCTGCAAAACCCATGTTCAAAATTTGAAAAATGATCCTTATTTTGGTTTTGGACGACTATTATTAGCCTATCACTCAAGTGTGCGACGTTTGAAACTGTTGTATGTGGAAGTTATTAAGACAAACTTGAATTGAAAGACTGCTATACTGACATGTTCAACAATTTTTAGGAATACATGGGCTCGTTTGACAATTGTATCTTTTTTGGTTTTTTTTTTTTATCCTATAGGTTAATAGATATTGTAAATCTGACTCTAATTAATTCAACAAAATGGTAAAAAAAATCCTATCATACTTATAACACTCATATTTACATTCATGCATTACAAAGTAAATAATTCAGACCAGCATATGTATCTCTATTAAATCTAAAATGGTAAAGGATCCTTTCTCAATTGTACCTCTCATATTTGCATTTATCATTACAAAATTTGAAGATCAAGGTATTCTATTTTTGTATATGTAGCATGAATGTAGATTACATAGCTTTGCTCTTAGCCACAACTATATATACCCAGCTATTAGTCTTCAAATTTTAACACAAGCACTAAAGCATTGTGTTGTGATTAGTTCAGAGAGTTAGAAAAATGGAGGGAAGTAAGGTTAGGTCAATGTTGGTGGTTTGCTTAGTGTTACAATTGCTTACAGTGCAGTCCACAGCATCAATCGTTAGCTGCCTTCAAGATTGTTTTGCTACCTGTAACCGAGGAACAGGCCTCAAAAGACTCTTCTGTGGCAGCATGTGCGCAGCGAACTGCGGTTCAGACAACGACACTGATAGTGATGGTGATCATAATCAGTCTTATTGCAGGATTGGTTGTACTGCCTCATTGTTAAGCAAAATCAAGAGCGACCAGAAAATAGATGAAGATCAAGTGGAAAGCGATGTGAATTCATGTTCACAGATATGTGCTAGGAATTAGATGGAACTGGGAAATGCTATATGTAATAAACACAAGTGAGTAAATTTGCTGTGTATTGGTTCTTGATATAATTTCTATTACAAATAAAGTTAAATAAAACTAAATCCTTTTCTTTTTCAAGTAAATCCCTTTGATTGTCACTCATCAAGGAAATTTTACGACTTAATTGTGTTTATTTATTATCATTTTGTTTCGTCAAAAGAAATTCTAAAATTTTAAATGGATAGCATAATAGGGCATCATGAAATGTTTGCCTGATAATTTTCAAGAATGTTTTGAGTACCAATAGGAAGACAATTTGTATTTCTCATATTTCCCTAGTTAAATCTAAATATGATTCATTACCCACGTAATCCACACATCCCATCTAAGATAAAGAAAACATTATCCATCTTTATCATATCAATCTTTACGAAGCAAGAAAAGAAAGAAATCTATGAGAATGAAGATTGAAAATAAATCTAAACACGATTCATTACCAATCAGAAAATTCACAAAAAATCTACAAGTCAATCAACCTCTATTCCCTAAAATTTTTGGAAGACCAAAAAAATAATTCTGTACCTAAATAATGCTATTTTAAAAACAAATTCCCTAAGTTGTATAGGTTGGAACTATTTACAAAATTGGTGTAATTTTGAAAAAGAAAAGGATAAATTCAAGTAAGGTTAAAGCTTTAAAACTCCAAAGAGATTTTAAAGGGGTAAAACTCTTTTAAGGTCAACATGACTTTATGGCAAAGCAACATCCCTTGTTGCAATTTAGACCATGAATCTAACCATTTTAGGCATGATTATCATGGAAAAAATAATAACCTAGAAGGAGTAGTAAATTTCATAACAGATTGACATATTACTCAGTCGAAAAAATAGATAAACTAGAAAAGATGTTGAAAGCAATATCCAAAATTGAAAATTAGACATGACCAATGAGAGTAAATGATTATTAAAAAATGTTGAACAAACATCAAAAACCTTACCAATGAAAAATCAAGAGCTATGGATATGTGATTGGGGAATGTTTAAAACAACACCACCAAAACATGTAAAAATGATACAAGAAATAAAACAATCACAAGAAGATATATTAAAAAATTGGGAAAATGCTGAAACAGTAGAAGATATGATGTATTGGGAACAACAATTACAAAATTTAGATTTTCCTAAGAATGAAGATGGAAGAATTTGCACTATAAAAGATGAAAATGGAGAAGAAGGATATGGGAGTAAGAATGAATTTTCTGGATAGAATTCAACCGAATTAGAAGGATATTTCAAAAGGTGCACCGAATATTTAAAAGCAGAAGAAGAAAGGGCAAAAAAGGAAAAAAAAATGAAATACCTGGACAACCACTTCTACCTCCAATTTTTGTAAAAGAAATCTTAGATAGAAGCCAAGAACATTATTTTACTAAAGCTGTCTTGGAAAACTAAAAGGAGAAACTGGAACTGGTAAATATAAAACACCTATTATATACAAATTTATGCATAGTCCTGATAAGAAACCTCAAGTAGTAGTCACAACGAGAGTCTATCTAGATATAAACCGTATAAAAGACCCTAAGAAAATAATTGAAGATTGGGCACAAGCAAATGATCTTGCAATAAAAGCAAATGGTTGGAGTACTGAATTCACAAAGAGTTTCTCAGAAGGAACTCTGAGAGGAATAGCAAAAAATTTACCGGGAAATGTTCAAATACTCGCCAAACTTTTGCTTTAAAGATAAGATAAATATGAGAGAAGAAGTAATCTTTTTCATGGCTAGAGAAATAAAACGATAATTTCGTGGAGAACAAGATAATGAAGGGCTCTATGAAGAAAGAATTAGAGAAAAACTAACAAAGCTAAGCATATGTGATAAATGTTGATTTGATAAGTATATATGTGAGTTTCAGAAGTGCTACTATAAGCTAAACAACTTTGAGACTTATTTTTGGATTGAGCAATTTTTTGACAAATTGCCTTAACCATGGAATCGATTCATAGCCCAAAGATATAAGAAATATCTAAAAGAAGATGAAATGATAGATACTTTAGGATTAAGAATCCAATTTGTAAGAAAAATAATTAATGAGAGAATATTGCACTAAAATTATTTCTATAGAAGACTCTAAGAAAAGATTAGAAGGAAGTATGAGTAAAAATTGTTGTAGAAAACTAGTTGATATGCCTGGACAATATGGATGTCACAGAGAAAAGAAACATAAAAAATATATGAAATACTTCAAAAGGTTTAAGAACTACAAAGAGAAACCAAAGAGAGGAAAATACTTTAGAAGAAGAATAAGCTATCAAAATAGACCTTCGAATAAAATAAGCCTTCATGTTCGCAAGGAAAACCTAAATCTGAATGTACTTGCTAGATTTGTAAAGAAAAAGGTCATATAGCCCCTGAATGTGCTAAAAGACATCCTAAGAAAAATGCAAAACTAGTAAAGGCCTATGACGAACTAGATTTTGAATATAAAATGGTAAGTGTTTTTGAAATGATTCTGAAATCTCAGACACTAAAACTATTTATGAATGGGAAGACTCAGAAGAAGAAAAAGAAGTAGAAAATTATGGAACTACTAGTTTACAAAAACTGTATCAATCTGAAGAAAGCTAGGAAATAGAACCTGAAGGAGAAGAGGAGTCAAAAAAAATAAAATGAAAACTAGAAAGCAAAATTCTGGAATCTATAACTAGCAAACTGAGTATTGAAACCTTTGAAGGAGTCACTGCTATAGAATAGACAGAAGAAGGAAATGTTATGATACTAGTCTTTTATCATAAAAAGATAAAAGACTATAGAGAAAAATATAATTATGTGCACATAGGATTAGTACAAGTTGGGATGTGCCATTTATTCTAAAAAGGGATAGATGCTCCAGTTTTAGCATGTCTTTTTTATGACCTAAAATTAAAAGATGCCTTAATTGGAGGAGTTCATTCTAATTTCCATAATGGACCTATATCATTTGATGTTTATCCTGGATATCATATAAGTCTAAGAGATAAGAACATAATGAAGGGTCTTATGTTAAAAATTCAAACTCAAGGACAACACATGCTAAAGGGAAGCCAAAACATTTCGGTACAATATAGGATAATCTATAGATTAGTAAACATTATACATCCTAGCTTTAAAATGGAACCCAAAGATGCAGTTATTTGGGAAAGTGAAACCCCACATTCTGAAAGATTGATACCAAGAACCCTACATTGGAAAGAACTACAAATTCCTAATAAATGGTTAATAGAGCATAAACCTTCTAGTTCGCGACCAAGAAAAGATTTAGACATATCCTATTCGGGAGATAGAGAAATAATGGTAATAAATCCAAAAGCCAGAATGAAAGAAATTGAAAAGGAAGAGGATTCACAGATAATAGTATATAAAGAAGTAAGGTTACCAATATAAGAAAAATTAAACCTAGTCATGCTAAGACAAGAAAGTCCAAGTGTAACATTTGTGTATGAATATGATGAAGTTAATACAACGAGAATATTTGAGCCTTTAAAATCTATGAAAACATCAAAGAACAGCTCCTATATTAGTGTGAAGTTTGATTTAAATGGTTATCACTCTTATACATTTGATGCTTTCATTGATACCGGTGCTGCATTTACATTAGGATATCCTAACACACATTCCAAAGAGTATTGGAAAAAGATAAAACCAAAACACTTAATAACAACCAATGGCAAGAAAATTGAACTAAAGAAACTGGCAAAAAATGTTCCTATATTGTTAAATAATCAAGTTTTTGTGATAGAAAACTTATGACAATTTCCTCAAATTGATGAAAATTTATTACTAGGAAATAATTTCCTAAAACAAAGAATGTGCTTACCTTTTGTTCAACATGCTGATTATATTCAGCTAGGCACCCCACTTGTTAGTATACCTCTATTAACTGAGGCTGGGCAAAAGTGTACTATTGGTTCTGCACCTCAAACTATCAAAAAGAAACTTTCTAGTTATATACCATTACCCATGAAGTTAATATCAGAGTTTTCCACTAGTCAACGTGGTGATAATCTAGAAGAGGAAGACGAAGACGAATTAGAAACCTGGATTCAAGAACTAAATGATCATTACATTTTAGAAGAACTAAAAATGGTTAAAGAAAAGGTCACAAGCTTAGAAGAGATACTGGTAAGACTAAAAGAAAACTTAAGTGAATACCTCTTAAAACTTTGGGAAAAAGATAAGGCCAAAGCAAAGATTGAACTTATAGATCCAAAAATAAGTAATTAGAGTAAAACACAAGACCTATAGACCAAATGACATAAAGGAATTCAAAGAACAATTAGTAGAACTCCTTGAGAAAGGACTAATCCAACCTTCCAGATCACCTCATAATTTGTCGGCCTTTATGGTTAGAAATCATTCCGAAATAAAAAGAGGGAATGCTCGAATGCTCATAAATTATAAAGCCTTAAATCAAGCAATTAAATTTGATGGATATTATCTTCCAAATAAAGAAGTTTTGTTAAATAGTATTCAAGGAGATAATGTTTTTAGTAAATTTGATTTTAAATTTGGGTATTGGCAAATTAAAATTGAAGAACCATCTATACCATTAACTGCTTTTAGTGCTCCTCAAGGACATAATGAATGGAAAGTTATGTCTTTTGGGTTAAGTGTAGCTCCACAAATATTCTAGAGAAGAATGGATAATATATTTTGAGATCTTAGAGAATTTTGTGTAGTATATATGGACGATATTTTAGATTTTAGTAAAAACCGGAATGAACACAGAAAACATTTAACACAGGTTGCTGAAAAATTTAAAGAACATGTAATTATTTTATCTGAGAAAAAGATGGTATTAGAAAATGGTAGGATTGGAAATGTGGAAATGCAACCTCATGTGCTAGAAAAGATACATCAATTTCCTGATAAAAGAGAAGATAAAAGGCAACTACAAAGATTTTTAGCATGCTTAACATATGGAGAAAAATTCATAAAAAGATTAGCATAATTAAGAAATCCATTACAAGAAAATCTCAAGAAAAACGAAGAATGGAGCTAGACAGGAGAGGATAGTCAGTATATGTCGCAACGTCCTTTTCGAGAGCACGATGACGCGAGGCGGCAGAAAGAAAAAGTGTAAAAGTGTAGGTTTTGAAAAGCTTTTTAATTAAAAAAAATGATTGAAAAAAATGACACCAGTCGATTTAAGGCATAATTGGATGCTTATAAAAAAAAGTTTGGTCTACATTATTAGAGTTTGGTAAAGAAGTTGGTTATGTGTCGGGAATGTGTTAGTATCCTACGGTGCCCTTTCTAGCGAACAGTTACCAATTTAATTTTATGTCATCTAAAAATTGTTGAATGAAATTGGTCCTTAAATTATATTTTAAAATAAATAAATTAATACTTTATTAGATCTTGCTAGTACTTATGGCAAAACCTAAAAATATGTCTTAAGACTATTGGGTAGAGACAGTGATTGTCATTACAATCATCCCCCAATATATTCCGTCATAAGCTATTTTTAGCGATCTCATTAACTGAGTGATAAGTAGATACACGAAATGAAATTTATTATGTGTTCAAGAAATGAGTTTGAGATTTGTGGCAAAAGATTTTTATTGAAGATTTTTCTTTAAGTCCACCAGTACATCTAGAAAGACTAAAGTGATGCTCCTCACCTTCGGAATGTCAAGGAATCATCGTCATCACAAATATTCTTAACTATTCTCTCGTCGGTAATCTTATTCCAACATGAACAGAAATAATGATAAAATGAGATAAAATACAACATAAAATGTCAAAATACAGTAATTAAAAGAATCAAAGCAATATTGAGAATTTCATTAGCCACTCCAGTATCTCTGGCATAACCAAGAAATTATCTCTCATCTTAGAAAAATTAAGAAAAATTGTCAACACAATTATTTCCCAACTTAGTCTGTCGTCAGGTTAAAATTATTTCATTTACGAAAAAGGACTAAGTGCAAAAATAAACATGATTAAATAAATTAAAAATATAAATGATGAAATATGAAGAATAAATAAAAATAATAAAATGAATACATAAATTAAAAATATCCCAAATACATAACAAGAATATTTAATAAACAAACCTAAAATAAAATGGCTTATACTAAATATATAAAGCACTATAACCGAAAGATAGACCCCATAGACACAATAAAAAGAAGGTCTAGCCCAAAAAGAGAAAAAAAAAAACCCAAACAAATTAAACAAGGCTGAAAAAAGAAGTAAAACACACCATGGCCAGGCCTAATTCGGACCAAGCCCAGCTAATCACTAAAACCACATCAAAGAAATGGAAGCAAAAGTAATGTAAATAAAAGGCCCAAATCAAAAAAGAAAGGAAACTAAAACCCACACCTTGGTCTGATCCAACAAGAAAAATAAAACCCAATAACCTCCCTAAGCCCAAATGAATTTGCTAAATTCATAAAGGAAAATTAGCTTCAGCCCAAATAAACAAATAAAAGAGAAACAAAACAAAAGCAACCAGAACCTACGAACAAGAAAAAGCCAAATGGATAACCTTCCTTCTCCACCCTGCCTCCAAGGTCCAGAGGGAGAATCTGGCCACTACTTGCCTGAGCAGGGAGTCCTAAGGTGAAAAATTCATTCTCTTTCTCTCTATTTTTGATTGATCTCTTTCCTTGGTTTCTATTTATCTCTAAACCTTGGCTCTCTCTCTAGAAAGGGAAGAAATTGGGGAATCAATGGTGCCAACCTCCTATCCTCACTCCCATGTTGGCTCTTTCTATCTAATCTTATGCACGAACCTAGAAGAAATTCTAGGTTTTATTCTATTTTTACTAAACATGATAGATTTAGGGATGGGTTGGTGGAACCGCTGCCTCCAGTGGTACCACCGCTCTGCCTAGAGGCTAAAAATAGTGCAAATGATTTTTATTTTTTTTGTGAAAAATAGGAGAGATGTGGATTGTTATGTGTGTTGTGTTCTGTGTGTAATGCGTGTGTGAGTACTGAGAAACATAAAGAAAATAGTAGAAAAATGAAGAATGGATGGTAGCAAGTATACCAAGTTGGGCCCTCTTCCTTTTCTTCTTCACTTGTTTTTCCAGCGTTTCTCTCCTATAAATTTTTAGATTTTTCTTGATGTCTAAAGAAAGATTGGTGTTCTTCGTATATCTCTCTGTATCTAGTATCTTTTTTCTCTTGTTTGCTCTGTTTTGTGAGGCTTTTATTACTAGAGTTTTATGCAAGTTGCACTAGTTACTTACTAATGTGGGTTTTTTGTTTCCTTTTGCAAGCTACAAGGGGCACTGGTAGGGTAGGTGGCGCCAGACTGGTGAATAGAAGCATTTCGCCGAAAGCTGGATTAGCGTCAAGACTCTAGCAGATCATTCATTTCTTGCTTTTCTTGTTTTTATTTTTTTANTCTCTCTGTATCTAGTATCTTTTTTCTCTTGTTTGCTCTGTTTTGTGAGGCTTTTATTACTAGAGTTTTATGCAAGTTGCACTAGTTACTTACTAATGTGGGTTTTTGGTTTCCTTTTGCAAGCTACAAGGGGCACTGGTAGGGTGGGTGGCGCCAGACTGGTGAATAGAAGCATTTCGCCGAAAGCTGGATTGGAGTCAAGACTCTAGCAGATCATTCATTTCTTGCTTTTCTTCTTTTTTATTTTTTTATTTTTTTATTTTTTGTTTTTATTAAAAAAATTATATTTTTGTAAGTATTTCAACATTTTGTTTTTGTATTTGTTCTTTATAGGTTTACCTGTACAAAATTAGGTATCAACAGTATATACACAAGGTAAAACAAGAAGTAATGGATCTTCCTAGGTTAAAAATGCCTAATGAAGAAGATTTCATGATATTAGAAACTGATGCTTCTGACAACTATTGGAGTGTTATATTAAAAGCAAGAAATAAGCCAATTGGTGAAGAAGGGTTGAGCTCTTACACGAGTGGTACTTTTAAACTAGTTGAAAAGAATTATCGCAGTAATGAAAATGAGTTATTAGCATTTAAAAGAGGAATAAAAAAGTTTGAAATATTTTTATCTCATCGAGAGTTCCTCATAAGGACAGATAATAAAATTTTTGCAGCTTTTATTAAGAATAATTTTGATAAGTGTATGCAGCAAAGGAGATTGCTTAGATGACAACAATGGTTTGAACAATTCAGATTCAAGGTAGAACACATAAATGGTGAGAAAAATTATTTGTCTGATGCTATAACAAGAGAACTTGTTTATACTTTACAGAAAATGGTTCCTTCAAGTTCGAAAAGAAGACAAATAATGGGATTAAAACAAATGGCTAAGAAATCTCTTAACCAATAAGCAAAAAGGATTATGATGGCACTTACAGATGGAATCAAATCAAGATCACAAAAGGTTCTGATTGAAAAAACCTATCAGGTGATGGAAAAACTCTTTATATATACTAATTCTTTAGTACGGGAAAAAATAAACAAGATGCTAAAAGTCTTAGAAGATTTGATTCTATCCAAAGAACTTGAAGCAAGTATGGGTGATGAATCACTAGTCTTAAGGACAAAATTAGTTGAAGAAAACATAAATCACTTGGCTGAACATGTAGATTTGCATATGGTTTCCACTGTAAAAGCTCAAATTAAAAACTTATCAAAAAAAAATTATCTTTAAAGATAGAGCAAAGGTTTCTTATGTTACTGGTTATTATTTGCGTTTATTAACCCCTAACAAGGTGTAGCTCTCACATCAATGGGAAGTTGTTCTTAAAAACATGTAGAAATTCATGCCACCTGAAATTCAAGAGAAAATTTTAACTACAAAGCCAACATTTATGCAAGAATGGCTTCGAGCTTATGAAGTCATGAATGCAAATCAAAGCCGAGATCAACCTGGAATGTATCATTTATTTGAAGATGTAAATAATTGGTGGGTAATAGATGGTGATTGCCCTCTATATCAAGCTGACTGGTTATTTGAACGAGGGCTACTTGAAAATTTTTATTTACTATATTTGAAATTGACAGATTATTTAAATTCTTCCCTCAAATTATTAAAGATGCTATAAAATAGGAGAGACAACATTGCTATTGGCAAAAATTCACTATGATAATCTTCAGTGTCCTTCTAGAATGAGGAGAAAAAACTCGGTTCTTTCCAAGCTTTCACATTGTACAACTACAAAGGAATGAGGGGCCAAGAAGTCTATTTTCTGGAAAAGAAGTAAAAGACCTAAGTGAAACAAATATTGCATTATTAAAAGCTCGTGAACTAGTAAATCATTATTTTGCTCTCTAGCAAAAAGACTAGAAGACTTTCTCAACAACAAAAAGAATTATTTTTCAAAGAAAAATGAGAAGAGAATTATGGATAAATCACCAAAAAAGTCAGAAATATATATATATAAAAAAAAAAAAAGAATAGCCAACTTAATAGTAGAAATGACTAAGGAATGCCATGAAGCCTTGAAAGACTTATTTGGAGCTTGGACTGAAGTGACACATGGTAGTACTTTCATGGATAATGAAATAGATGGCAACATGCATGATAACAAAGAAACACTTAAAAACATGCATGATAATGAAGAAACACTTGGCGACGTGCATGAGAATGAGCATAGATGGAATGACCAAATATTTGATGCAGATGCATGGGACAACATTGTGAATTAGATGGAAGGATGAGTTGTCACTATCATCTACCACCTCTGAATTAGCTTCTGAAGACTCTATGACAAAACCCTTGTAAGATAGTAGAATTAGGTGAAGGAACAGTCGAGTCTTGTGACTCTTGTACAGTACCTGAGCACTCATGCAAAGTGCTTGAACCTCATCTTTTATTCTGTCAAGTGTAGAATTTGAAGTTTGATGTCCACTCTTTTGTCTATAAAAGGGAAATGGATAGCGTCTTGTAAAAGATAGTCGGGTAAGGTGTAAGAGAAAGAAAGCTAAGTGTGTTGAATGAAGCTATGTTCTAAATATTTCCTTTAGTCCGAATGGAGTAGAGTTTGTAAGCTTACTAAAGCTATCATCAATAAAAGAGAACTGTTCCTTTGTATCATCGGTTGCCTTCTTGCAATTTAATTCATAGCCACTATCTCCAAAAGTCCTCAAACCCAGTAAGAATAGGGTTATGCGAACCTTCTTTGCATCCTGTTTATCCTTGGTATTGTGAAAAGTCAATGGTAAAAGAAGAAGTATGAGTGTTAAGGTGACTACTAGTCGAGGTAGGAGAAAAGGGCTATAGTTGAAGAATAGCAAACGAAGCTTGGTGGACTAACTACTCACATGTATGATTTAAAGGATGTTTTCTAAGATTGTGATAGACTCAAAACTCAAAAGATTTTTATCTCTATAAAATTAAAATCTCTAACTTTGTTAAAAATAGTGTATGTTTAAACTTAATTTAGTGTATGTTTAAGAATTGGTATCAAAAGATTTGGTATCAGAGTCTTGTGTATGTTTTGTGTTTAGGTATTAGAATGTATTTCCTTTAAAAAAAAAAGAAAAAGAAAAAAAGGGTTCAGTAGCAAACAAAAATTGGGCATGAGGTGTTAGCAATTAAATTTTCTATAAGGGACCACTAAAATGGACAACTTGGTTTTCTTTAAAAATTATTAAAAAATAAGACTAAGCCATTTAGAAAAATAGTTACAAGACTAACCCATTTAGGGAAATAGTTGCAACACTATCCTATTAAGGGAAATAATTCAACAAAAAGCATTATTAAAGGGAATGATCCCTAAAAAAAATCAGCCTATATTTAATCTAAACTGGTAAAAGATCATTTTTATATCCTACCTTGGATGACGTATCGTATGTCACGTTTAACTTTTTTTTTTTTTTTTTATATTTTTGTTATACTATATTACATCAATATGTGATATTTCTTTGATGTGTCAACAATCGTTGATGTAAAAAATAATTAATCTTGATCGAAAATAAATAATTAAGATCAAATATTTCTACATCAACGATAATTAATACTACTAGAAAAATATCACATACCTTTTCAGTATGTGAATTTTTTTTAATTTTTTTTTGTTAAGTTCACTTAATTTTTTTAATATAATCTAAATACTTCTTTAATAAAATTTAAATTCTATTAATTATACTACTATAATATAATATAAAATCAAAATAATATAAAAATAGTTATACATACGTCACATCCTGAGATAATATTAAAAGTTGATAAGATTAAAAGTTTAAAAACCTTCATCCTATATAAAAACATGTCTTCAGACTCTTTCAAACACATCTCGTAGCATTTTTCATTTTGTGGCTCTATTCTACATCACCAATATGGGTGGATAAAAATAGAAAAAAAAAAAATTATTGGGAGTTTGGAGCAAAATTAACTTTAGATATTAGTACCATTACGAAGATCTTAAAAAATTGAGTCATCCAACAGGAACACATACTTAAATTGTTGACAGAACTTAAATTTAAAGGGTTAAAACAAAACAATATATATTTTTCAACATGTTTCCTATATTGTTTCATTTATGCATTTTACAAGGAATTAATCGTTCTTGTACTAACTGGTGATTCAGTTTTTCAAGTCGCGATTGTACAAAAATTTAAAAAAAAAATTCTACTCCATACTCTCAATAATTTTTTTTTTTTCTATTTTTACCCCACCCATTTGGGTGAGGTAGGTTAGTAACAACCTTCCCATTATTAGTAGTTGAGCTTATCCTTTGACACCCATGAAAGTGCAAAATGATAAGATCTTTATTAGGAATTCTTGAGAAGCTCTCCCGCTCCCATCATAAATATCACTTGAGCTATTGTTACTTTGTTAGGGTCACATAATTATTGTATGCCCATATTTTAGGGGAAAATAATAGAAAAAAATACAACTTTAAAAATAATTTACCTATTTAGAGTATTGTACACATTATTTATATGAAATTGGCACTTTCTAATAAAATAACATTTGACAAAGGGACAAATTTCAATCCGCCAAATGAGAAATGTCAGATGGAGTTGAAAATGAACATATTCAGCCAAACACCTACTAGCATAATACTTGTTGATACTCAATAAATTCATTACCCATTGCTACAGTAAAAAGACCATAGTACCCTTGCTAAGGTACAATCTTCTACATAATCTCTTCAGAGCACACACACAAAAGAGGGCTTACGCTTCTTCTTTCTTGGGGTTTTCCTCTCACTCCCTTCCCCAACCTTGCTAACTCGAGCGTCGGAGGTGGCGTCGGAGCTCCGACTCCGCCCTTCCCTGACCGTATTTCTCCCTCCTGCAGGTTGCTCAGAACCAGTCATCGACAATACTACTGACATGTAATCCGCCAGGTGACATGGTGGAAATGGATGGTGAAGTGGCATAATAGAGCTCCATTGGTGGAATGTAGGGCTGAGATAGATGAAACTTGAAACTTGCCATTTGGTGGATTGCTTTGTGCATTTGGCGGAATTCCTTGTCCATTTGGCGGATTTGCTTTGTCCGTTTGTCAAATATTATTTTATTAAAAAATGCCTCTTTTATGTAAATAATTTGTTCAGTATCCAAATAGGTAAATTATTTTTAAAAAAAGTTATATTTTAACATTTCTCGGTTGTGCCTAATTTTTGGATGATTAGCGATTTAGTTAATCTCAATGTCATTGCTTGGCTCAGTGAAAAAGGTGATTTCAGATAACTATTAAATTGAAACTTTTTTGAGTACTTACTATTCATTTGACATTAGCTAGAAAGAAAGTAATTAAATTTTTACAAAATGACCAAGAAAAGTGCTGAAAATTGGTAACTTAAATCTTTTTTTAAGCACTTTTCATTTCATGTTAATCTGAATTTTTATTTTTATTTTTATTTTGCATCAAATAACTTGTGATTGAGTAATATTAAAATCAACTATAAAGTTGACGAGTTTTATGTTCAAACTCAAAATTGTAATCAAAAGTACTAAAACTTTTTTTTGGTGATTTGTACATTACAATCATTGCACAAGCATTTTTTGTACATATTCTGCAAAACCCATGTTCAAAATTTGAAAAATGATCGTTATTTTGGTTTTGGACGACTATTATTAGCCTATCACTCAAGCGTGCGACGTTTGAAACTGTTGTACGTGGAAGTTATTAAGACAAACTTGAATTGAAACACTGCTATACTGACATGTTCAACAATTTTTAGGAATTCATGGGCTCGTTTGACAATTGTATCTTTCTTGGTTTTTTTTTTTTTTTTCCCTTAACCTATAGGTTAATAGATATTGTAATTGTGATTGAAAAAATTGGAACTGAGAATGAATGTGAGAAGATTAACCTTATGACAGAGAACATATTCTACTGAGTTAAAACTCTTCAAAACGATTAATGTACCTCTATCTTTCTCGTTTCCTCTTGTATCTCCTTGTTCAATGTATCTCTATCCAAAACATTTTTCTTTCATCCATATAGATTAAAGTTATAGTGTCAGTATCAAAAAGGCTTTGGCAATGCTTTTTGCATACCAAGCAAAAAGAAAAACCAATGCTTTTTGAATAACATGTTTATGATGTCAATTTAAAAATATTTAATTTTGATATTCTGTAATTGTAAAGAGTTTTATAGAGTGAACCATATGTTGTAACATACTATAAAACTTAATTAAAATATTTACTGTTAGTAAAATATTTTTGTTATCTTAGTGATGCAACACATTTCAGTTGAGTGATGAAAGCATATTAAATTTAAACTCCTAGAAAAATATCATTCAAAAATTTTTGAAAGGGTTTTGGTAGTATGACATGGTGCTAAAAAGAAAGCTCATTTCTAAGCCTCTAACTAGAGTAAAAAAGAGCAGACTCTTGGGAGAAAAGGTATACATTGATAATTAAGTAACAATACACTTAAATTAGGGGAGAACTGTGTAACGTAAACCCTTTTTTTTTTTTTTTTCCAAATTTTCAATGACTAGCCTAAAGCCCAAGAAAAACTTGTATAGAAGGATAGAGTAGTGTTGTTGTTTTTGTTTTCTTTTTCCTCTCTCTTGTAAGGAGGAGAAGGTTTAGACATATTGAAACCCATTTGCTCTGCAAAATCTCTATCTTTGCCTAATTTGTTTACCCAAAACATGCTTTGTTTTTAGTAATTGGAAGCTTAAGATTTTGGTTCATATAATTTAACACTACTGAATTAAGTCAGCAATAATGTAGAAGTTTAAGTGAGCAATTAGCCTTGAAAACTTGAGACTTTTATTCCAAAATTAATAAAACGCTGGAGTTTTCGGGCTTTAGAATGGTGAGTTTTGAGCCACGCTGGAAGATCATGGACATCATTACAATAAAATGGACATCAAACATCAAACTAAGCGAAAAAATTAATGAATGACCAAAATTTAGTGTTATTGTTATAAGGTTATGATCTCAGTTTTCTTTAATTAGCAGAAACAACACTTCCAAGAGAAAAACAACTGGCAGAGGAGAAAAGTAAAATTGAGGCTGATAAATGGGTTCAATCATTCAAAGGGCTTATCTCTTCTTCCTCTTATAAGAGGATTTTGAAGACTGTGGCTTGGGGAGGAATTTTTACCAATTTTTCCCAATGCAATACAAACAAATTCAATTCACTCCCTATCCCTCCCTGGGTACAAGAAACTTTCTTTTCACTCTTTTCAGATTCACCAAGTACCTAAACATTAAAATTTTCAATTCTTAAGAATTGAAATGAAAATTTTTATAATCATATGACATCAATACCAAATAGCTTATAAATTCATGTGAATTTCCGTAATATCCATTGACATAGATGAGATCATTTTGGACAAAATATGACACATTTAGAAAGTGTTGATGTTCAGGTCTGTAAACCATAAATAAATTAGCATCTCAAAAACTCAGAAGCTAAATTGCAAAATTGTGATCAAACAGCAAATCCAGAGAAATATTAAAATAATTCTGATTGCAGATATGCTCCCCGCTGAATTTCTCTGATCCCACAAACACATTAGACCTGCACCCACACATAACATCACCGAGTTACATACATGCACAATAACAACTAATGATAGAAAGACAATATTTGAAGTGCAAGCTTTGCCAATTCATTTATAATCTTTGAATGTCTAAGAATAATCACTGTCAAGAGTCACCCGTAAAAGCTTAAAGCAATTTATGCGAAATGCTAGAAGATAAAGGAAACAAATTAAACTGCTCTCAAACACAATGGCAGTTAAGGCTTTACCTGTTCATGAAGATCAATTCATTAATTGCATAAAATTATAAATGACAAGAATATGAACAAACCAGAAAAATTCATATAGATATTACTAGGGAGATTAATTGGTCATCAAACTGGGAAACTGTAATCTGAAGAACACGAGTAAAAAACCCTTCCAACCTAGAAAGATACATGTGTGGCCTCAAATTTTTCTGCATTTTACTAAATTTCAAATAAAAAACCTCAAATTACCCAGTGGAAGTAAACCTCCAAGTTGACTATATAACCAACTTTGAGTATGTCCATATGGCACATAAAGATTGGACAATAGACGCCAGCAGCATTTACAAGGGACCAGAGAAACCTTCTATTTTAAATGGCTTTTATAGAGTCCAAACTAAATGTTATAATGAACTGAGCCCAAGATGGGATACAAAAATTATTCCTCCATTTTGATATCTTTCTCTCGTATTGCCTCATTCAAGGAGAAAATAACAGCATCCCTCCCAGGCCACCACCCACCCCAAAAGAAAGGAAAGACACTCTGCCCTAATTTCTTCCTCTAAGGAATCCAATCCTTCTCCCCTTCCAAAAAAAAATTTCAAAAGGGGGGAAAGAAAACAAGACATCATATGAGTATGTGTCTCCAAATATTCAAAAGACCAAAGAAAGTAACATGACTCACAAGAAATATCATTAATTCCAACATATAAAATTACACTTTGTGCTACACTTCAAGCTCTCTTTGATTGCATATTTAACACCACCTCAGCAAATGTGCTTGCACCAGGCTAAGAGATTTGCCAATTACTTGCAAATGCATAAAAATGTTACAAAATAGAGATTAAAAAACAAAAGGCCACAGAATATGGTCACAAAGAAGAGGCACAAGAGCTGGAATTTTAAGGTAACCAGAGGATATTATAACAGTTTGATTCACCGATCCTTGGACTTATTACAAAAGCTTGATCGCTTCATGTTGGCCCCACTCATAACAAAACTATAGCTTATCATCTGGCAGTTCTACCAACCAAACTGAATTGTCTAATAAACTGGTGAACTCAATCTGTTTAGAAGGCAGCTTTTCCCTTCAGCCTTTGAGTACAGGACCTGAGCACTATACCTAGCTAATTCACTTTAACTAGTGAAAGCATTAGCCAATGCCAAAGGGAGAAAGAAAGTGAAGAGCACAGAAGTTTCTAGACGTGAAATACCAACTTCGCCAAAGGCAGTGAGAGAAAAATATACAAATTAAATCTAAAAGACAACATAGAGAGAGGAAAAGAGAGAGAGAGAGAAACAAGGGACCCCCCCAAACCTAGAAAATTCAAAATATTTTTACGAGAAGGTGACCAATTCTTAGAAGGTGATATCGGGTCAAACTCAATGATGAGCAACACAAAAAAGCCAACATTTTGGAATATAGATTGCATGTGATTTCTGAATTCTTCAGTTACATATAGTTTAAGTAAGGTTTTCAAACTCTAGGGTTGAGAACATCTTTTCATTCAATAATGGATGCATGTCTTGTTCTAGTCATCCAAAACTGTATCCTGTAGGAGAACAAACATACATAAATCATATTTGATCGTGCCAACAGACATATACGACTTCCAAGCTCCAAAAACCCATGAAGATCCCAAGAGAAGGTCATTTTGAAAACTTTCTGATTCTAAAGAAACTCTTAATCGTAATGTCATCCCAAAGAAGGCCATAACAATCCCACCTTTCATTAAGTTGTCCTTTCTCTCCTACTCTGAGAGGTATTAGAAATAATTTCAACAATATCAGAGGTAAATCAAGAGCACATCAAGCAATGGCTCTATGCAATTTCTACAGTATCCCTAAATTTTAAAAGAGAAATCATAAATCACACCAAACTTGGTATTAGAACTAAGCACCTCAAAGACCATTGCAAACTTCTGCATAGTTCTACAAAGTTTTTAAAAATAACATGGAGACATACAATTAAAGCTGAATGAATCCTCTACAGAAGGCTAATTTGGCAAATAGAGAATTTATTTACCTTACTTTTTTATGCTTGAGCATCGGTCTGCTTATCTTCTACATCATTCGTTGCAGCAGTTGCATCCCCATCAGCAACCTCAGTTGGAGGTTGGGCTTGTTCCTCTTCAGGCAGAGGCTCCTCCACATAATCATTTTCAAATGCATCTGCTGGAACCTCATAGATTCTAACCTGGGGCTTAGACGGATCCTTCACTAGAACATACTTTCCCTCATTCAGTTTCATGCACAAGTCCACAATAGACTTCACAATACCCCACATATTAGCTGTGTTCAAATTGATTTGTGCTGCAAAGTCCCGAGGCTTATATCCAACCACAGCCAAAATCACATGATTAAAATGATCACGGGGATGAACCCTGGAGACATATCCCAACTTCATCATATCTGCACTTGCCAACAGAGCTTGAGCAGTCCATTTAGCCAACTTATTCGCATTATTCTTCAACTCTGTGGCCAAGACAGCACCCCTCTGGGTCTCCAACTTCTGTCTCCATTCCACCCCAGAATATTTGGGATCAAATTCATTTAGCGCATTCAAAGTAAGGAAGGACCTTTGCTTGTTTAATTCAACAATACTCTGAACTTCACACCTTGCCACAAGATACATATCGTCATCAAGCTTCCACCTCCTATACCTATATGCCACAGAAGCAACCTCTTCACCCTCATTAGCAAAAGGGTTTGGCTCATCAAAAGTCACCTTATTACTATCTCTAATCAAAACTTGCTGCGAGAAATTCTGATTAATATAAGCTGCTTCAACACTTAACGAATGCGCAGAGTTAATATCATCCTTAGCCTCAGGCAAGGGCTCCTGAGAGGTCTCATGCACACAAAGCAAATCTAACTGCGACCCATCTCTCTTATCGAAGAACAACTTGTTCCCAACACGCTGAACAACAATATCCCACGAGTAAACTGACCTGGGTGCGCACATAAGCGTTGAAAGGATTGTATCAGTAGCAAAGACTGTAGCTTTATCCTCGTTAGCAAGCCTCCGAATCACTGGGTCATCAGTGGTAGTAACCTTGAAGAAGTTCCTATTCTTAAACCTCTCAAGACGGCGCTCGTTCTTCGGAGTGATTCGGTCATAAGACCTATCATAATACTCAAGCCCACCACAGAGTAGAAGGTCTTCAGGTTCAGGAACTGAGAACGAGAGCTTGGAGAAGGTTGAGAATGGAATCTGGTCCAGCATGTTCCATTCTGGCTGAATATCCACAGAGGATTTGAAAACGGCAGCTTCACGACGGGTATTATTGACGTTGGATCTATTGAGATTGTAGAGACGGTCACGGCGAGCCCTCTCCTTCTCAGCCTCACGTTTTCGGGCTTCGACCTCTTCGTCACGGCGCTGAGGGAGCTGGCGTTGCTGCTGGAACCGCCATTTGGGGCCGAATTTGGGTCGCGGAGGTGGTTTTCCGTCGACGAGACGGAAGGTGGAGTCATCATCGGCGGAGGCAGGGAAGGAGTCGTCGTTGGTAAAGTCGAAGACGGCATCGGCGGTGTTCTTGGGTCGGGTAGGGTTGTTGAAATTTCGGGTCCAATCGGCGATCCGACCCAGTTTATCGGAGCGTGAGAAGGGAGCAAAGGGAACGTTCAGGGGAAGGTTCGAGGAGGAAGAGACGGTGGCGTCCGGCGGGCCCCACCCATCTGGGTTAAAGGGAACGGCTCCGACTTCAAAGCCTCCTACCATTGCTGCAAGCAAACTCGGGTTCTCTGGGATGTGAGCGGTGCAGTGTTGGTTCTGTTGGTAAGAGTGATAACCCCTAGTAGCTCATAGAGGCTTCGGGTTAGGGACGAAGGAAAACCCTAATTTGCCAATGTTTTTTATATTCTGATTTTGATTTTTTTTGGCCCTCAGGAATGTACTTATTTGCAAAAGGGTAATGGTGATGGGTTTTGTTTTACTCCTTTTTTTTNTTTTTTTTTTTTTTTCCTTCTAACGTGGACTGTTATATATTAGGTTTCCTACTAATTGGGCTAAACCATAAACCCTGTTAGCTTGGGCTCTTCATTAGGAAATAGTTAGCCCACACAGGCCAGAAAATAACCTGTAAAATCCAAAGGCTGTTAGACCAAACCACATGCATAAACAGACTCTTACCAAGAAATTATACCCAAAGTTTAAACCCACGTTTGTTTGTTTGCTTTTTATTTTTTTTTCAACTCAGAAACCAGAGTCTAACCTCAACCTTTAGATAAAGCCGAATTATCTAACCTGTGGCCAGTCATCCCTACTCTAAATGTCCATTTGTCAAAACACTCATAATTGTAACTTTCTATGGATAGCACTTTAAAACTCTCATTTTATCAATAAAAATGTCTCGAACACAAGACAATATTCTTGTAAGAAGAGTCTTGTAACCAACTGATTTACAATCAAGTTGGCAAACCCACATTTTAAATGGACAATATTTTTGAACCATACATTTAGCCCAATCTGGTCTCTTTATCAAAGGAGAAATTATGTTTATGTATCTTTTTTTTTCCCTTGAAAATTATGTTTTTTTATATAAATTTAAGAGAGAATTTATGTGGATTGCTTTTATCAATAGATTCTCATGATTTCAAAATTGTTAAAGAGAATTATTCTAGGTGCCTAGAAGTTTCAATATGTGTAAATATAAAAGAATAATAGTTGTAATTATCCAAGCCTATCCAAATTTGAGGTTGACAGTGGCTTTCTTGCTTAATCCATGGGGCTTTACTTCAAAGTAATTCCAAGTGAAGAGTGAGCAAGGGCAAGACACGTGGTATGCGAGTTCAATCTCATTAACTAGTTGAGATGGAAACAATAAGAGTTGAGAGTAGTCAACTCAGAAAGTCAAGTAGTGATCTTGATTCTTTTCAATTCCTAAGTGGTTATCATGTGTACTTTCAGCCTTTCTTTAAGAAATAAAATGAGAACAATATCTAAATTTAGGCATGAGTATATATTTGTGTGTCAAAAAATTTAAGAATCGATTAGATTGTACTAAAATTAAAAGTAGAGATAACGTGAAATGTCTTACTAATAAATTTTTACTACCTTAAATCTAAGTCATTAAATAAAAAAAAATTGAAATTTTCACCAATATAAAATAAACACCCATTGACAAAAGATATATCATTAATATTTACTAACCATTTTTATTCCCTTGGCTTATTTTTTGTTGCTCGAACAAAGGTTAAAAGAGTTTATTCAATTTAAAAAATGGCTATAATCACAAAAAAAAAAATTAAAAATAAATAAGTTTGTGCTAATCCAAATATGTTATGTTACGCATGGAAGAGGGGAGAGCTCAAACAGAGGAGTACTAGATGGATCTTTTAGTTTGGTAGTGTATCTAGGGATGATTGCATAAGAAGAGGTTGGAGATGGACCTCTTCTAAGTGAAGAATGTGAAGGGCTTCTTCTATATATGTATGCCACATTAGCTCGTAAGCGTAGGCTCACACAAGGTATTTTCCCCAACAATTGGAGTTAAAGCTTATGGTAGATTTAGGCAAGACGCGGCTTTGTGTTCTTGTGGTGCGGGAATGCACTGTCATAGAGTAAGAGTGCAGAAAGATGGCAATTTGACTAAAATGGGACAGTTACACTAACTAAATACCTAAAAGGGGTAGTTTTGAAAATATTTACGAAGAATGGGCAATTTGAATATTTTAATATTTTTTCAATCAGTATAGAACACGTTTTATCACTTCCTAAAGCAGGTTTAAAGGGAACACGTTTTATCATAATTTCCTAAAGCGTGTCTGGAAAAAACGACGTGAAAAAATTTAAATGGAACACGCTTTATAGATAAAGCGCGTGTTCATTTATAACACGCTCTATAAATAGAGCGTGTTCCACCCTAAAAATGGCTCCTGCCTATTAACGCTTTTGTGCATTAAAGTGTGAAGTAACACTAATAAAGCGTGAACGACTCTATAAATAACCACCTCTTTGACGACATTTCTACTGCAAATTGTGAGTAAAATTTGTAATTGCTGAGAGTTTGTTGAGGAAATTGAAGGTGCTTTACAAATTTTTGCAAAGTCTTTAAGCTTCTATAGGTACGTTTATTTATAATCTTATATTAGCTTTTGTATAATATTAATGTAATAGTAATGTTATAGTATTATTATAAATGTGTTATTAATTTTTAATTTGTAGTTGAAAGTATGACTTTTATATTAGTATTGAAGAAAAAATTAATTAATTGATACATCATAATGGTCGGATATATAATGGTTCCCAAGGTGTAATGTGTGAGGGAGCTTCAATCTATAGGTTAAATTTGAAGAACACTTGTGGATTTGATAGATTAAAGTTTCATATCTATAGTAAGATGAGACTTGAAGTAAATCAAATAGTTGAGAAAATAACTTATAGATTCTCAGTTTCAGTTAATCCATTATTTTATGTTGCATTTGAATTGGGATCTGATGGAGATGTTGAAATGATGTATGAGAGTAATGTTAAACATTCTAGTTTGGGTCCAATTGAGATATATGTGGACATCACAACTATAAATGTTGCCGAAGATAGAGGTGAACCTGAAACTGTTGAAATTGGCCCAAGTTCATATCCTTATTCTTATCCTCTATATAGTTTGGAGACAAGAATGGAATCGTGTTATGAACCGGAGATTGGTTCACGTGGATTTTAATATGGTTTGGCTACTTCTAGTCAAACGCATATGTCAGAAGGGTTCCATGAATATGAAAATGTTGATCCGTGGCTTAGTTCAGATGTTCGCGGGGGCGACATTGAAGTATATGAAGCTGGATGTAGCCAGTGTGCAAATGAGGGGGAAAACAAAAGTCGCAGCAATTTACCTGGGGATGAGCATGAAAATAGAGAGCGCAGCAATATACTCGAGAATGAACGACAAAATAGAGGTCGTAGCAATTCACCTGAAGATCCTCTAATTGACATCACTGACAATGAAGAAGGTGATCAAAGAACTGCAGAATCAAGCGATGATGAGGAGGCGGAACATTTGCCAGATCTTAATGTGGACCCGTTTAGACAGGAACCAATATATGTGGGGGCACAACACGTTGCACCAATATAAGCGGTACTTCTACCGCATTATGGATACGTTCATTGGGAGATGATGCAAATAGTTGACGATGCTGAACAAGTAACATAGTGCAACCAATGGCAGAGAGGAGAATACTTTCAAATTGGGCAGAAGTTTGAAAGTAAAAATGATCTTCAATTTACTATAAAGCAATGCTCACTTGATTTGCATCAACAATTTAATGTGAATGAGTCTAAGCCTAACAAGTTGAGTTTGATATGTTCAAACAGTGGGAATGGATGCATGTGGCGACTTCGTGCATGTTTACGAACGAAAAGTAAAATTTAGAAAATACGAAAATACAATGGGCCTCATACTTGCACAAATGCAAAAATGACACAAGATCACAGGGAACTTGATGTTAAGGTGATTGCAAGAACTATTATTGGGCTGATACAGGAGAATGTCGATGTGTCAATAAAATTGATACAAGAGCGCATAAAAAGCACATTCTCATATCAAATTTCATATAGAAAAATGTAACTTACGAGAGAGAAAGTAATCGCACAAGTGTATGGTGATTGATATGAGAGTTATAATTTGTTGCTTAAGTGGATGGTTGCACTTGAGCAACGTGCTCCTGGACCTATCGTACAATGGTGCTTGGATGATCAATGAATTAGGAGACCACAATATGATAATACGTTGAAGAGATTTTGACGTGTGTTTTAGCCATTCAAGCTGTGCATTGACGCATTTAGGTTTTTTAAGCCAGTTGTGCAAATTGATGACACTTTTTTGTACGAAAAGTACAGTGAGACTCTTCTTATCACCACAACACAAGATGGAAATAGGTCACCATTACCTTTAGCTCATGCTATTGTGGAAGGTGAGACAAAAGAGGCCTGGTCATGGTTTTTAACGCGTGTTAGACTGCACGTCATTAGGAGCATTACAAATTTGGCTTTAATTTTAGACCGTCACGTTAGCATTATTGCAGCCATTGAAGATGCAGAAGTTGGTTGGCATCCACCATTGGCGCATCATTTTTTCTGTTTGCGACACTTTGTAAACAATTGGAATAACGCATTCAAGAATGTTGATATGAAATAACAAATCTACAGAGTTGGTAACAAATTTAGTCTTTATAAATAATTACATATTCTTAACAAAATGCATATATATTAAACGTTTTATACAGGTGTGCAGTTTGAGTATGCCAAATTCAAGGATATAATGTCACAGATACATTGCGAATGTCCCGATGAGCGATCATGGAATTATATAAGAGATATTGAGCCGATCAAATGGATGCAATAAGGGGACACTTATGGCAGATGTTATGGCTTAATGACGACCAACCTTGCTGAAAATATGAATGGCACGTTGAAAGGAGTCCGCAACATATTTATTACTTCCCTTGTCAGAGCCACGTATCATAAAATGAATCGCATTTATAATGATTAACGAGAAATGACTCGAGCGAAATTAGCGAATGGACAGAAGATGCAGAAAAGAAGATGCGTGAGTACACTCGTTATTCGTCTTCACACCGGCCAATATTATTTGATAGAGATACTGATGACGACTTAGAGGCTAATGATACATAATGTGATAAACATTGATTACGTTTTAATAATTTCAATTGTATCAGCTATTACCATTGTGAACCTTGACATATTAAATTATTGCACATATTAATGTAATGAGTTAGTTTAATGTACTGTCAATTTTGGTGATTTTATTTTTACTAATTGCACATATTATTGTAATGAAAAGTCCGGACATCTGTAATAATATATAGTCATAAATAGTACACTGTACAACACATAAAATATCAAAAATAAAAACATCCTAGCAAGGTCCAAATCTACTATGCGTAAAGCACTCCATCGGCTGTCTCTGATGTCTCCCTCTGCCACGCACAGGCTGCGGAGTGGTCTGCGGATCCGGCTGAGTAGTGGGCTACTGATAAGGCTGAGGATCCACGTCTGGGATGTTGCTGAACAAGTCATCATATATATCCTCTAATCTAACAGAGGTATGAGCAGCATCCATTGGCCCACTGTCAATGTGCGGAGTCCCTAACGGGGTCGCCAACGGCGACGCATATCCATCCCGTGATAAGCCTAACGCTAGGTCCAACTCAAGGTCAAGATCGACGTCAACCGCTGGTGGGGGATAACTGGAGGTAATACCAAATAGGTTATGCTGACTCGATGGTGTTCCTTCGACGTAGACATCCTCCGTCGGATTGTCGTCAACCTCATGGGACTGCGACCTATGTCTGAACATAGACTGCGACGCCGACTCCGCTGTGACGGTCCCGCAACCATGTCCGGAAACTGAGTCGTGCCCTGAGCCGGTGCCATACCCTGATCATGCCAGTATGTCGTATCATCAGGTTGAACTAGTACCACCCTAGCTGACTGTGCATGACCCATGGCCTCACCGTGTGTCTGTCCCATGGCCGTCCACTGTGAAGACTGCGATCCAGCGGTCTGACTAACTAACTCATAGTTATGCAATAACTGGGTTAGGTCTGTATGAAATCCCACCAACTGGTCTGGAGTCCACTGTGAATACCTAACAGATGTGCCCCCCTGAAACTGTTGGCTCTGCTGAAATGGAGGGGGCATGCCGAATGGTGGCATCTGCTGAAATCCATGGCTCACCTGCATCCCTGGGCCTTCATGGATGCCTGCAGTTTGCTGGGGTGGAGGGATAAACTAACATCTGGCACCTACTCGAAGATCGGTGACTGCTGGGAGGGTCCGCCATGCTCCATACCATGTGTCCGCTAAGGTGAGACGTCTGGCGGCTGCTGTGTACGCTGACCACGAGAACGCCGACGGGATGTAGTGCCCTGCTGGGGTGGAGGTACACCAGCCTGTAAATTATGATAAGATATCGTTAATATTTATTTCAAATCAAGTTCTAACGGAAAGTACAGTAATATGCATTTCACAAACCTAATCAATGAGAACAATGTTACTGGGGCTCATAAATCGCCTAGTGATCCGGAGATACCATGGCATGTAATCCGGTGTCACACCCTCACTCTCATGATAAGATACTGTATGACTGTGTCGCTGCCTCCATGTCTTGCAGTACGCCTCATGAAACTGCTCCCACCGCCGGTCCTAGTTGCCCCTCATGGTCAACCTCTCCAATCGCCGAATATAGCCCTCAGTGGCAATAAGAATACCCTGACATCCTCCAAACTGTCTAACCACTCTGTCAGGGTAGTGCATCTCAACAACGCTGAAACACACTAAGGGGACCCTAGCCGTCCAGACATCCCGCACAGCCATACAGTATGGTGGCAACAGTGCCCCACAATAAGGCTGCCATATAATTTACACATTCCAAACAATATCATTTACATAAGTCTAAAAAAATATATATAATGTCACATTAACTATAATTGCAACGTATATTTAAATATCTTACCTCATCAACTCTCATACGGTCCAGAGCTTGTCGATATCCTAAATGATTTCTCACTACGTCTATCTCTTTATACCTTAGGGGATGTTGCCACCTATTATATTAATTAAACTTATCATAATGTATTCGTTAACAGTGTCATAACATATTAAACCTACATACAGCTAAACATACACGTTTGCAACCAATAATTATAGAGTTATATACATCTTAAAAAATCAATGTCCTAAAGTTTTAAAATTTCTCATAAATATAACAAAATGAAGTTTATATCATAATTTCTATATACTAAATCTGCTAAAATCTAAAATAAGTTATTAAACTATTCAATAATATTCAGTCTCATTTAACTTGATTTCTACAAAATTTAAATTTATAGGTATACTAACCTGCATGCAAGTGGGCCCGCCACCCTTCCTCCCAATAGCAGAGGTGTTGGCGAAATAGATGAAAATCTCTCGTACGCCCAAACAGACAACAAGTGTGAAGACCCCGCAAACTCAAGTGTCTGATCGATGGCATGGTTACAGAGACCCCTGTACAAGCACGCCAATACTGCTGATCCCTAACTCAGACGACCCACAGCATCTCAATCCTCCAAAAGCTTAAGATACATGAGATGGATGTAGTTGCCTGTTGTATCAGGCATCAACCAACCACCAATCATAAGCAAGATGTGAGCTCTTGCATGATACTGTACCTCCGCATCGGTCGCATCATCTGGCAACTCTGCAAAGTGGTCCTTCAACCAAGTCATCCTCAGTCGACCACCTGCTAACACGTCCGCATCTGGCAACACGCCCAACAGCTGCTGCATCTCCAACCATGGATGATCACTGCATCCACTAACTACCTCTCCATTAATGGGAAGCCCTAATAGTACCTCCACATCCTGTAATGTGATAGTACACTCTCCACCACTCATGTGGAAAGTATGTGTCTCTGGCCTCCATCGCTCTACTAAAGCAGATAAAAAATCTCTATCTAACTTTAGAGACGGGACTGATGCAACTCCTCCAAAACCCGCTCGCCTCAAATAAAACATAATTCTTTCATTAGGTTCAGTACCAATCCTATGGTTACGTGTCTTCACAAACCGCTCCGTCTGAAATAAAATTATTTATTAAATGAAGAAATTAAACATAAAAATAACATATTTTCTATAACTAAAAAAATTAAAATACTTACTTCATTAGTCCAAATATTTGTTGAAATATGATTTCCTTGCTCAGTTAACACACTTGGATCNGTTCGGTGACAAATTAGTCCTCGAATTATTGTTTTCGCTGACAAATTAGTCCTCGAATTATATTCGCTGACAATTTAGTCCTCGAATTAATCCTCAACTGAGGACTAATTTGTCGTACGGAACCATAATTCGAGGACTAAATTGTCAGCGAATATAATTCGAGGACTAATTTGTCAGCGAAAACAATAATTCGAGGACTAATTTGTCACCGAACATTTTTGGGGGACTAACTTGTCCATCGTTGAATTTTTCAGGGACCAAAAAGGGGTTTTACTCTAAAAATAACATATTTTCTATAACTAAAAAAATTAAAATACTTACTTCATTAGTCCAAATATTTGTTGAAATATGATTTCCTTGCTCAGTTAACACACTTGGATCTACAGGACCAGGTAACTGATTTTCAGCCATATCACAGTCAAACTAACAACAAAATGACAAAAAAAACTCTGGGACCACAAGAAGGAAGAGACACGCTTTAAGGGAAGAAATGAGACCGGTGAAAGTGAAAGTGACGGACGGAGAATGAAATAGTACAGCGTGAAGGGAACACGCTTTATGTATAAAGCGTGTTCCAAAAGAAAACGCTTTATATATAAAGCGTGTTCCATTTATGAACACGCTTTATGTATAAAGCGTGTTCCTTTGAAACACGCTTTATATATAAAACGTGTTTCACTTTGAACCCGCTTTAGGAAGTGATAAAGCGTGTTCTATACTGATCGAAAAAATATTAAAATATTCAAAACTGTCCCTTTTTCGTAAATACTTTCAAAAATATCCTTTTTAGGTATTTAGTTAGTGTAATTGTCCCATTTTAGTCAAATTGCCCAGAAAGATCTACTAAGCTATTTCGACATGTGGATGCAGAATGGGTCTTCATGGAAGAGAACGAGAGCATATAGGCTTTCTCATATTTTCCAAGATGTGGAACATGTTCCTATAGAAGAGGAGAGCAAACTGTGGCTTTGTGTTCTTGTGGTTTGGAAGGAGCGAGAACGGACCACCATGTAATAAGAGTGCAGATGGGTCTCCTAAGCTATTCCGACGTGTGGATGCAGAATGGGACTGCATAGAAGAGAGACAGAGCAGCCAGGCTTTGTCATGTGTTCCAAGGTGTGCCAAATGGGCCCCTTAGTTGGTAGTATTTCCAGTGATGACCATAGATGAGGAGAATGGAGATGAGCCTCTTTTAAGTGAAGCAGGTGACTGACCTCAAATTTTAGGAATGCTCATATGAGTGATATGAGTTTTAAAGAATGTGAAATGTAGAAGTTACACATTTGATAAAGAAAAGAAAAATGTATAATACATAATACTTGGACTGACTCAAGAGTTATGCTTATCTAAATATATTAGGCTACACATGCTCGTGGACACACATGACATAATTTCCCCATAAAAGAGAATAATAATAATGGTGGCATGTTTTTTTTTCTTTTTTAATAGTCTAAAAGATTACAACACATGTTGAAACCTCAATTTTCTAGTTATTAATTCGCTCAGGAAAAATTATTGGAATGCTAATTTCTAAGCTTCAACACTTGAATGAGTTTCATTCTTACTATTGAGCAAAAATTTGGGAACTGAAACCACTCGGTAGCAGTCCTATAATATCACACTATGCAAAGGAAAGGCAGAGAGTTCAACTAAGATTTGTACTCTAAGGAAAATAGAAGAAGGAAAATGGGAATCAACAACTACAAGACGCATATAATGAATGAAAACAAATTCCATTATCTCAAACTAAAACATTTCATGTAAAAAATAAAACAACAAAATGTTAAAGATAATCTTATAGAAACTTTAAGGCTTTTAGTTACTATCATTCTACCTCACATGCATGTTTGAACATCAATCAGACAATCTTATATCAGAGTATTAGTAGAAGCATCCTCAAGCAGATCTTTACCATTGAATGTTCTAAATATCTCCAACAACCTGAAAAACAAATTGAGGATCTGGGAAGGGAGGAAACAAGAGTTGGCGGACCATATCTCTGACATCAAACTCCTTANATGTTTGAACATCAATCAGACAATCTTATATCAGAGTATTAGTAGAAGCATCCTCAAGCAGATCTTTACCATTGAATGTTAAATATCTCCAACAACCTGAAAAACAAATTGAGGATCTGGGAAGGGAGGAAACAAGAGTTGGCGGACCATATTTCTGACATCAAACTCCTTAGTTTCTAAGATAGGAGAGATGTCATTAGGCTAACATATTATTAACATTGTTTGATATACATTAATTGACTAATAATAAAATAATTACAGTACTTTATATTGTTATTGTATTTACGTAATATATGGGTTAGCATTCAAAATACCACGTAACATACTTAAAAATTTCACTCAAGCAAGAAAACAAGAAAAACTAAACTGACCTCTTTCCTCTACAATTCATACATAGTGATTATTATAAAAGTGTTGTAGCGTTTCTAATTGTACAGATTTAGGCAAAACATAAGAGTGAGAGTGTTGTTGCCAATCTTTCGCATATTGTATCTTCACTGCATCTATAGACTAGAATCCGCTACTTTTCCTTAACAGATCTTGCGACTTCTAACTATAATCAAACACTAATGAATAAAAAATTTAATTATATTCTTATCCCAACAAATAAGTAACTCCGATTAGAACAAATTGAGGAACCTTGATATCAGTTTTTGCAACTTCAATGTGTAGCACAAAGCAAGAATATAATACAGTAAAATATACACAAACTACTAGCTAGATAGAATGCTAGTCTTCCATTTCAGATCATTTTTTTTTCCTCCATGTTCATAAGTTGCTGTCCTATCTGACTTCAACTCCAATGGATTATCATGGAAGGTCGCTTAATTGACATGTACATTCGAGTTCTGCATATATATGCTATTACAATGGGAACATAATAAAATAAAGCCAATTTCAGTTAAGTCAACAAAGTAGAGAATGTGAATTTGCTTACAAGCTAGAATGGTGTTTGGACAGACTTGTGTTACAAAGCATAAGCTATTCACCTTTAGACTTCTACCATAGCAGCCATTGGCATATTACTACACTTCAAAATGCACCGGAATCATACATAAACCTGTTCAATCTCTCAGATACCCTAGCAGCTTCATCTGCAGATCGCTCCACCTGAACAATACAAAGCCAAAGTTACATATATAAATTCAAAAACAAGCTCAATAGGGGGAATTTTGTTGTATTACCTTGGAATGTATTATGTGAAAAACAGAATCTTGAACAACTGTGTAACTGGCATTAACAATGTCAGCTCCTTCTTCGTGAAGAACCCGAACCACCTGATTGAATATGAACTGACAATCCAACCCAGTTATTAGAACAACCTCTAAGGCAGAACCCATTTGGTGGATCTCAATTTGTGGTGATTTTAACCCCAAAAGCTTTCCTTTATTCTTGCTCACATTCGTTGGCTTCTGAATCCCCATTAGGCTGTCTTTCTTCTCCTTCATTCTCTCCAAGTTAATCTGCAACTTCTTTATGTAGTTTTTGGCTTCATCTAGTTGATCTGGCAGTGATGTCACTTCCTGCAAGAAATTCATACCAAATACCAATTATTTTGCAAACTTGTGCATATATAAGGAACTATAAGAGGAGGAAGGAAAGAGTAAAAAGAGGGGAAAGTGGGAAACCCTTGAGCTTTGATGAGGTACAAGTGAGTTGAGCTCGGAGTAAAGAGCCTTCATTTGATTTCTTCTGTTCCTCTCTACGAATTTTCTATCAGTTCTTGATGAACTAGGGTTGTTCTCCATCAATATTCTCTGCAGATTACAGTAGCTCAACCTCAACAGTATAAAATACTCATTCCTCAAAAGGGGAAACCTTCAATGTGAATAGATGTCAGTAACTGGAACTTATAGGTGGCTTTTATAAAAGCAAAATAATATCAATAAGATGCTATGCTGCAACTGATAAAAGGTTTCTGAAATGAGAGGGTGGTGGGGCTCTACGTTGTGGGCCTGTAATTATTAATTAATCTTTGAATTTTCCTAGCTATTTCAATAAATTCAAGTTACAAAAGTAATAACTGTAGGAATTTTGGCTCTAACAACCCTTGAAGAATCCAGTTCACACATTAGTTTCTTATCAATTTTGACGTGTAAATGAACACGTAGTGAAACTTGAATAATTTTGTTTTGATATAGCAATGTTGGTGTAATGTTCAGACCTTGGTGTCTTATCAGGCGTTAAAGAGGACTTCCTCATTGTCGGGAAAATTTTAGGACTTTGCTGAACAAATTAAGGATAAATGGGCAATGTCAAAGGAATAAAGAATTTCACACCAGCAATGAATCATATAGGTACAAGTTTAAACGAAACTTTTATTGTAGGTAAAATATTAATTTGAATACAATAAAAGAGAAGCAAGAATGTGCTTATCTGAAATGATCTATTGATGATGTTGTTCTTGTGAAACAAAGTTACAGGCCATAATCGCTTTATAGCTAACTTCTGAATTTTGCTTCATAAGCCAATTGGCTTTTAGTGGATTCTATGAAGATCTAGACAGTATGAATCTTGCTTTTCTTTCCAATTTTGACCTCAAAAGATTTGCACAATTTATCTATTCCATCGTTCTATGCTGAAATGAACACCTCATATGTCTGTTTCACAAAAACTTAAAATATAAAAATATCATCTATCCACATATGTCTTTTAGTAGTGATAAATCCTTTTTTGCATTTCTGTCACTATCAGAGGTTTACTTAAGGAAGAGTTTGCAAAACTTTAAACTTCATTATCTTGAAGTTATTATTTTTCGTTCTGTCTATTAGGTTAATTAAAAACTATTCCTTTCCTCTGATTTGGTTTTCTTTTTTCCTTGAATGAATAACAAGCAAGAAAATTATATATCCGAGCTTTGAATATGATAAGAAACAAAATAAAATTAATCTCAAAGTTCTAACCCATTTAACTTAGAGATATAATTCATTCTTGCTGCTTTACTTCATAATTTATACTTCAACGTCAAATAATTCTTTACATCATATCAAACTATTGGGAGACAATTTTCTATTTTTAATTGAGTACATTTTCTAAAGTTTTTGACAGAAAATAATAAAGAAAAATAGAAAATATCCATACTGAACAAAGTTTAAACTTGTATGATTAATCCATCTTCTGTGGATGCATTTGCCATCGATAGGTTTTCTATTTGGTAAATGTGAAAGTAGGAAGGAATCAGGTGCATGAATAGTGCAGATTATTTGGTTCCTCTACTTCCATGCATAACCTAGTTTCTACCATATAACTCTGAAAACTTCATTGTTTCTTCAAATTAATTGCTTATTAAATTCCGTTTAACATGTTCCATTTTATAGTTTAGCTACTCGAAACCTAGCAAAAGAAACGACAAGCCTCAATAGTTACAGTTACATTAAAGAGAGAGAAGTATATGGTCTATTCTATGTAGAATCCAATGATGGCTCAGAACTAAATGGTAATTAATACTTTGAAAATTTCCTCATCACTTCAATTATCACACCGACCAATTTTCATAACACATACTTATTGCCCAGCTCTTATTTATCCACGTGATTTTATGATAACAAGAGAAATGCCGTACTAGTATTTAACATTTGAACCTTAAATAAAAAGTTTAAGGTCAATTTTGTCAAAATTTAGATAAATTTAATTAAACTTATGCTNAGCCGTCCATTCCATTAAAGCTCATTTCAACCATTAAATATTAATGTGTTTTAATGGTTGAAATGACCTTAAATAGAATAGACGGCTTAGATCTAAGCAACATGACTCAAGTTAACATGATTGGATCTCTTCCCGAGAAGTATATGGTCTATTCTATGTAGAATCCAATGATGGCTCAGAACTAAATGGTAATTAATACTTTGAAAATTTCTTCATCACTTCATTTATCACACCGACCAATTTTCATAACACATACTGATTGCCCAGCTCTGATTTATCCACGTGATTTTATGATAACAAGAGAAATGCCGTACTAGTATTTAACATTTGAACCTTAAATAAGAAGTTTAAGGTCAATTTTGTCAAAATTTAGATAAATTTAATTAAACTTATGCCCCTAAGTAGCATTTCAAGGACCAACACTAAATAAGTTATATTCATTTAATTTTACTCCTTTATCCCTCATATTAAACAAGATCTAAATGTATAAAACGTGAAAACCGTGTGAATATGAATTATAATATGTAAGTAGGGTTAATCACAATAAAACACGTGGTTGGTTGATATGGCATCTTGAGGATTTAATCAGTGAGAAAATGACAGTCAACGCAGACAAAACGACGTGGGAATTAAGGATAAAAGTCTTAAACGATTTATTTGCATTCACATGTCCTAAATTAATGGACTGATTTTTTTTTTACATGAACACTAAATTACCACTCCCTTGGTGGGTTTGGGTAAGACTTACTTAGTAATTTTGGTGTCATTGCGAAAATTTCAAAAAATTGAGTCACTCAATATGTGATAGTACACACAGTTCTTTATAAAATACAAAAATGACACGATATAAGAAAGCGAAGATCTCAAAAAACTGAATCACTCAATATGTGATAGTATACACAATTTCTTATAAAATACAAGAATGACATGATATATGAAAACGTACTAGAAAATAACTTTTTCATATTTATTTTTTGATACATTTTCTTATATTGTGTCGTTCTTACATTTTATATGGAACTGTATATCCTAATACATACTAGATGACTTACTTTTTAAGATATTCACAATGACACTAAAATCAGACTATAAATCTCACCTAAACTCACCAAATTAAAAGGGTTGTAGCGCTGTCACTCAAAAAAAAAAGTGGTATCTTAACCTTCACTTTTTTGTTTTGTTTTTTGTCATTGCCAAAGGACAAGACAGGGGCAATCAATCATCAAGGGCACCATACCATACTGATCTTGAAGATAGTGAAAAAGAGTGGCCTGTATAAAGTGGCTTTGGGCAATTGGTACCACAACCACAGATTTGAAAAGAGGATGGGTAAATGACGACTGCTGCACTTAATTGGGAAAATACGTGGGTGTAAACACGAGGAAGAAAACCAGACACATATCCATTTGTGTAGTGATTTCATACACACTTGACATTTCTGTTGTCTTTGTATTGTATCATTCGAGCATCCATGTATGAAAGGAGGGAACATTGGAATCTGTTGCTGTTTCTTGTGTTTTAGTGATCAATGTTCACGTGATATATATAATAATCTAATATAGCATAATTATAATATCTCATGTATAATAGCATTTCTATTGTCTTAATTTTTTTAATTTTAATTACAATTTTGGGTTCAAATATAAAATTCACAAATTCTGAACACGATTTCAATATCACTAAATCACAAACTATATGTTTTAATTTAAGTTTAGGATAAACACAACTGGCCATAAGTCTGACAATTACATGTCATATATCTCTCACAAAACCATTGTGCTAGTGTATCTGGCCTTCCTTAAGAGTTAGTTGTGTTTTTTTTTTTTAATCTTGTACACCAAAAAAAATAAGAGTAGACCATGTTTATCATTTTGATGTGATCACATGTGAACATATGGAAAAAAAAAAAAGGGTCTAATATGTAAGAAATAAAGATATATTGTCTTACATTTATTACTTATAAGCTTATGCTAATCTTTTCTCTTATTCTATCTGATTTTTGAATTTTATTAAAATTCTACGATTTAGGAGATTACAATTATACTATTAAGTTAGTGGGTAATTAATTAGTAAGTCCAAATCAAAAGATTGAAAGGGACATTAAACCACAAATAAATTGATGCTCCCCTTTTGTATGCCAAAAATGAAAGGAGATTCATCTTTCCAAAAATTAAATAGGCAGAAAAACAAAGAGCTGAGATGTACTTTCCTTAATTGCTGCTACTGCATGCTAGTGATACTGATGCCAATTCACTAACAAGTTATCAAAAGGTCATTAAAAAAGTGCAACCGACCCTAATAGTACATACTTATTCTAGTCCTTAATTTCCTTGCTATTAAAATTTCTTTTTTCCGCTGAAAGGCACTTCAATGAAATATGTATTTTTGATAGTTTGTGTCTTTAGCTTTGAGGTTTCTATTCAGATTTTAGTGGTCTTTAGAAGTCCTAAAATTTCAACTAAATTATTCTTTGTTCATTGGAGGCAAGCTAATAAAAGAGCTAGTACTCTGTGCTAAAGGAACTAGAGAAAGAGATTGCTAGAGACATAACCTTTAGTTGATCAACCTCGCTATCACCCAATTGGCTCGCTTAAAGATTTAAAGTTCAACTTTTTTTTTTTCTTATAAAGTCAATATTTGTAAATCTAACCACATATTTTAAAGATATTTAATATCTATTAGAGCAGTGTTCTTTTTGCAACATCCCTTATTAGTCCATTGACTACAAAAGTCTGCACCAACCAACTTAGTAGCCCCCGTTGTAGTGCATGGAAGAACTCAATTAAATTTTGGAACCCACAATAATAGAGAGGTTTCTTAAATGAAACGTGGGGCCATCTTTTTTAATTAAAATATTTTTAGTATTTACGTAATATATCTTATAATATAAAAATAACTAATGTGTGAATAACATATGTATAAATTAATTATTTTTAAATTTATTTTAAAAAATAAAATAAAATATATTTATATTTAATAAAATATAAAAATTACATATATTTACTACATTAATATAATATAATATAATATAATATACTTATATAATATTATAAAATTTTCGCCATAATAATAAAGTGCATAATTTCGTAAGAAATTCCTTCAACCAATACTCACATGATATGTGTCCCCGTCAGCAACAAGCAATATCAAAATGGTGGCTCCCACAGTGAGAGTTAAGACCCTGACGTCATGTGCCTAACGGAAGCATCACAAGGAATCCTCTAGTAAGTGACCCACAAACAAAACAATAGTAGCACAATTATTTTCCACGTGATAAGGATAATGGCAAGTCTTGGCTTTTCTTTTTGATTTGACTAAATACCCTTGATTTTATTAAATTACTTACTTTATTGTTGTGGGCTCACTAATCAGTTGCTCGTTTCTTAAGATCTTATCAGATGTGTTCCCCACAGAAGAATCAAAATGCGTTGTCAAAATACTGGCCGCAGATGTTGCAAGCAAAAGAAAGCATTCTCATCAAATATCACCAGTTACTTTGGTCTTTCTTCGTTATCCAAAAGAAAGAGATGATCCTTGTAGAGGTCTCTGCCCAAATCCTAAAGACCCATCAAATCAAAAAGCTCATTTTATCAGAGACTCAAATTGGACTTGCCAACACATCATTACATTTTCCTCAGAACCACTATAAATAACTCATCCATTCCAGGTACAAGGTCTTTGACTCATTTACCATTAATAATCTATTTTTAGCTCAGACCGACTTAACTTAATCTTCGGAGCTCAAAAACAAGAGTCTGGTTCATCCTTTCCCTTTATGCAAGTTAGCACAATTTCACTTGACCTTTAAGATCTCCCTAACCTCCAACTCAAGCATCGTCAATACTTTTACGATTTNCACAATTTCACTTGACCTTTAAGATCTCCCTAACCTCCAACTCAAGCATCGTCTATACTTTTACGATTTTTTTTGTTATTAAATACATAAGGATTAAAATTTTTTATTAGAGATATTAGAGAATGAGAATTCTAAAACTTTAACCTTAGCCACGTTTCTTATAAGATTAAAGTGATCTATTATAATGTGATAATGTTAGAGATAATTATGTATGGGGCCAAGTCTACAATACCAATGACACAAAATGGGCACTGGTGCAAAGACCAATAAATAGTTGAGACTAAACCACGTGTATAGTCCAGATATCATGATTGAATATTACCTATAAACGATTAATTGTATTTTGACCCAAAAAAATTTATGTATTTACTTGTGCTCCCTACTAACTAAAAACACACGTTTTTCTCATCTCCTCCATTATTCCCACGCCCCCTTCTTCTTCTTCATTTTCTTCTCTTCACTTCACACACACATCAACCCATACACACATACACCTCTCCCCTCCCCATTTCTCCCCCTCTATAAGACTATAACACACCCTCTTCCTTTCACCACCTCCAATGGCCGCCACTGAAGCCTCTCCCAAATTTTGGACCAAATTCCACTCGGAACTCTCAGTTTAGGATTTGACCCATGATGGGCTCCATTTCTGGCAATACATGATTGCAGGCTCAGTGGAGCACATGGCCATGTTCCCGGTGGATACCCTCAAGACCCAGATGCAAGTTATGGGTGGGTCATGCTCGGCTTAACCCATCAGAGTCCGGCAAGCCCTGGGTTCAATTTTGAAGCTTGAGGGTCTTGCTGGGCTCTATCGTGGAATTGGGGCAATGAGTCTTGGAGCGAGTCCTGCCCATGTTGTGTACTTCTCAGTTTACAAGTTTTGTAAAGAGAGATTCTCAGGTGGGGATTTGAATAACTCGGCTACGCACGCCGTTTATGGGATTTGCGCCATCGTGACAAGCAACGCCGTTTTCACGCCGGCCGATATGGTGAAGCAGAGGTTGCAGCTGAAGAGTAGTCCGTATAAGGGAGTGGTGGATTGTGTGAAGAGGGTGTTGATGGAAGAGGGGATTGAAGTGTTTTATGCTTCTTATCGGACTACGGTGGTGATGAATGCGCCATTTACTACGGTTCATTTTGCTACCTACGAGGTAGTGAAGAGGGGGCTGATGGAGGTGTTGCCAAAGAGTGCAGAGGAGGAAACGTTGCTGGTTCATGCCATGTTCACTAAGCCCAATCAAATGACCCAAAAAAAATGGGGTCAAACTATAATTTAACAAAAATATTAAGGTACTATGTTATTATTAGAAAGACCAGGTCCCCAAGTTTCCTATCAAACCATCATAGTTATTTATTAAGCCAAATGGATGATTGAATGGTCATTTAGTGGCCTTTGCACCGGTGCCATTTTTGTGTCATTGGTATTGTAGACTTGGCCTTATGTATTTTGTATTATCATGATAATTTATCAAATAATTAATGAGTATCTAGATAATTACTCACTATCCTTATATCTATTAATTAGATTAGTTATGGGTAGAATCAATTATTTTGATGGAAAAAAATTATCGAAGATATTTATTTGATAGGATCCTTGGCCTAGCCTATCATATTTCAAAGGCTTAATTANGAAGATATTTATTTGATAGGATCCTTGGCCTAGCCTATCATATTTCAGAGGCTTAATTACAATTTTGGTTCTCTTATTTTAACAATTTAAACTTTTTAGTCCCTTTATTTTAAAAATAAATAATTTAGTCCTTATATATTCATAAAATATGCAATTTTGGTCCTTCCATCATTTGTTAGGTCTTGTTTAAGGTGTAAAGTTCTCAAATTCATAATCCTACCATTCAGATTGAAAAGTTACGTCTTGCAAATCTACTCACAAAATTTTAGCTTAATCCAACGGTGAGACTCATCCCAAAATACCAAAATTAAATTTTTTTTTTATCTAACTACAAATATAGATTTATTCACCGTTAGATCAAGCTAAAATTTTGTAGGGCGGTTCATAAGATATAGCACTTTAATCTAAATTGTGAGATTATGAATCAGAGAATTTTACACCTTAAAATAGACTTAAAAAATTTTGGCTTAAAGACAAAATGACTAAAATTGCACATTTTATAAATATAGAGAGACTAAATTATTTATTTTTAAAATAGATGAATTAAAAAATTCAAGTTATTAAAATAAAAGGACCAAAATTATATTTAAATCTATTATATATTAGAAGCAAATAAAAAAACATAAGCTAAAAGAAGACTATCAAATTGTAAACACTTTATTATGAGTGTTGGTAGAATTGCTGCGTAACTATGGTGGGAGGTATCCCTAGACCACTGATACTCACGTTATTTTCATTGGAGATATGCAATAGTAATTTAGAATTTGGGTGGTGAACACCAAATCATCGAATTTTCTTTCATTAAATATTGTCTTCACCAACCCAAATATTAAAGAGTTCAAGCGTTCAACAAACTATGTGTTTTTTATTATTATTTTTACTAATTTACATTGAGTAATGATGGTTACATAAGCACATAATTAACCTTACATTCACTAACTGGCATAAATAACACAGATAATTTTACTTTAGTTTCAAGTCACCAAAAGAAGTCAATAAACTAAAGAGAGCTGCTATTTTCATACTTGATTTTGCTAATGTTATATTTCATTTAATATCTAAATATAATATAGACTAATTTACTTAATTTAATATAAAAAGTTTTTAGTTCAAGTTAAAAAAATTTCATATTAATTGAGGATAATTTAGTTTATATCATATTTAAACATTAAATAAAGTGTGTCATTAGCAAAATAAGATGTAAAAATAGTGACTCCCTAAATTAAATTAAAACATAGTCATCTGCCTTATGAATCTTGCAGTCATGGCTCATCTTTTATGTGACCCAAAAACTATCTGGAGATGAAATAGGAGCAGAGTTATTTTCCAAGTTATAGTTTAACTGCAAAATATTATTCTTTTGCTTAATTTTTCACCATAAAATTTCGGATTATTAAAGGCTTGGAAATTATTTCATTCATGATGTGATAAAAATATCGGGAGAAATTACAAATATCGATACACTTACATTTAGATATTTATATTGTTTTTATATTTTCACATAAGTTTTACTAGGCTAACAAAACTTGTACGGAATCCACATAAATTTTTTCATAGCTCAATTTCTTTTTTCATTTATTACATTATTTAGCATAATATTATATATATATATAGAAGAAGAAGAAGTGATAATCGGCTAACAATGTATAGTGGGCTCACCAATCACTTTGCTTGTTTCATAATATGCTATTGTTATCTTCAGAATCAATCTTGTTGGTGTCTTCCCCACAAAGAAGAACAGAATGTGTTGTGACAATATATGCCACAAATGTTTCAAGCAAAAGAAAACATTCTCAAATATCAGCAATTATTGGTATTCCCCCCCATTAAAGCTTGATTGGTAATCTGGTCAAAAATAACACAAACAACAAGCAACGAAGACAGAATATTATTACAAAAAGTACTTTATGAGAATTATTAACTTGCACTTTTGATTAAATTTCATTAAATATGTCACTCTCATTATATCATATGGAGTGATGTATTTTGTCCATTTATAGACGGTCGTTTGAGATTTGGGGCTAGGTTGATGGAAACTTTCTTGTAAGTGTTAGGTTTTATATCATTATATGTCATGGTTTCTGAAATTACTGCGGTGATGCTAGTTGCAGTGGCGATACATTAATAAACGTAAATTGTTTGGGGCTAGGTTGCAGGAAACTTTTTAATAAATCTACTGATTTCAACACGGTGATCTTGCTTTTGATCGAATAAGGAAGGTAAAAGCAAGAAAAATCCATGCATTCACAGATGTTTACTGCATTAAACTTCAGTAACTTCATAAACTAAAATCAACCAGTGGAAAGATCAAATATTCACGAGATGGAAACAAACTCCATTGTCATTTCTACACCCTTTAGGTAAGGTTCAAGGTCAAATATGTTGAATCCCTTTTTCTGAGCATAATATAGAGATGGGAGAGAGGCTGGAGAAAAATTAATGAGCTCAAATTTGAGAGGCTTAGGTAGCCAATCAATCAGCATATCATTGAGTCAAGGGCTTATTAACAAGTTGAATCCTTTTCACTCCTAGTTTTTTTCTTTTGTTTTTTGGACTACGGGTTTTAATCTGAGTGGTCGTAGGCTTTTGGTGAATTAAGGTTGCGAGATCTAACCCATGCAACCCATTTGTGGGTTTCCTCATGCTCTCAGAAAGTATTCTCTTGTATTTAAAGAAAAATAATATTCTTTTTCTCTCTTCTTGTGTATGATAAGATAAGATAAGAAAAGTTAGTAGAGAATATGGAACCCAGTAAACGTTTCCCTTTCCTAAGGCTGCATGATAGCGTTCATGATTACGAATCACTATCTTTTCTTTTCCTTCCCTGGCGATAATAACAAAAGAATCCTCAATGTTCCTCCCCTTGTGAAATCTTTTAGCTTTTTTTTCCTTAGAATATGGATTGGTGCAAAGATGTAACTTCAGATAAATTCATCAAATTTCTTTGTCAGAGGGACCCTTTTGCCACATGGTTCTGAATCTTTTTAATTTATTACCCATTCCCATGGATCCACAAACATTCATTTCCAGATATTTCCTCTATCTAATCACCCACATCAACGACATATAAAACTACACATCAATCTCCTTTTGATTTTTGTCCTCTTCTCTGGTTCAGCACCACATATACTGAACATGGCATGTTGTCCCTGACATGATTTTGCCCTAATAATGGAGCTGTCTCCTTGGTGTTGGATCAAACTCCACCAAGATTGATGGCTAGGGCCATACTAGAGGCAAACAAAACTCAACTTTTCTTCGTTTTAATGTATCGAATTGTGATTAATAATTTAGACAATGATCGCTTTGGCATTAACTAAAACTATAGTTATAGTTAAATACTAATCAAACGGCCTGTGGTGGTACTAAGAACACAAGACTTAAGAATTTTATGTTTGAATTCAAAGTCGTAATCAAAATACAAAAAAAAAAAAAAGTTATAGTTAAGTATATTAAAATTGATAATATTACAAGTATAATTGTGATTCTGAACTATAACTCAACATTAATTAGTTCATTTCAATCCCATTGGAGACTCATTAAACTGTTTTCTCTCACCCCCTATCTCACGGAATTACATAATGTTTTTTGGTAGAAATATCTCTTAGGTTTATGTTTTTTTTTTGGTAGAAATATCTCTTAGGTTTATGTTTTCTTTGGTAGAAATATCTCTTACGTATAGTGACTCCCGTGAATAATTTGTCTTCTTACAAGCCTAAGACTAGACTAATCTAAGTCAACAAGGGTACTTTAGGAACGTTTTACATATGCATAACGTGTTCACGCTTGCAAATCCCTTAACCGAGGTAAGAGGTCAGCAAAGCCATTGTATTTTCACAATCATCAACTACCATGCTTACTCAGACAGTTACAATGAATCTAAACAAATAAAGCTCAGGGCTTGCACCACCTAATATAGATGCACCGGTAAGAAAGGCATAAATTCAAATGCTTGATATAGCCAACGGATCCAATTCAATTTAGAAAGTCACATGAAATGATGCATATGCATGAACATATAAATATCTTAAATACCACAAATAGAAGATTTGGTTCCCTAAGTAAAAGTAAACCAAATGTTTAGGCAGAAGTGCTTAAAAGCCAATTGGGACAAGAATTGTTGGTACTACTATATTTATGAGATGTCAGAGCCATGAACGTGACTCATTTAGAATACTCAACAAACCACAACCAAACAATAAATGCTATGATTTTTTAAGTTGAGGATGATAGAATAACAAGTTGTACAAAAAGTGAGTTGAAGGCATGCGTAATAGGAGGCAAAGGACAATAAAAACAAATGCAGAAAACCCATTAGATGAAACTTTCCTACAACATTCATGGAAGAATCCACCTGTGAAATTAGATCACGAGACATTCACAAAAAAGACAAGCACACAAAACCCGTATCACTTTTGTTCTCCTTCTAGTGCTCCTAAATTCATACATTTGAATCTTCGTAGTTGTGCCGTTCACATAGTTGAGTTGCATATCAGCGGATTCATATCATAAGTCACAAAAATCTGTAGTTTCAACTAATATGACCATGTCTATGGCAGGCTTCTATAGTAACTTTTCATGATCAAGAAAACAAAGACAAACTAAAATGTAGAATAGAACTTTAAGATTAGAGAAAGTGAAAAAACATGAATGTACCTCACATAACAAAGATAATAGCAAACAAGTTCTCACCTTGTTGAAGAAACTCATTCAGGCAATCATACCAAAACTATAGCTTTTCCTTTTTTCCGGGGGAAGGGGATAGGGAGGGAGGGGGTTTAACTTTTGTACCAACTATACATGAAGCTCTATGGCCATGAGTTGATTATGATTGGTGTATACTTGGCAAAAAAATTAAAAAAAAAGATTATGATTGATCTCTATGCACAAAGCAAAAAAAAATATGCTTTCAGCCAAGGCATGCCGAGAAATCAATTCACCCTCATATGACTGTAATACAGAGGACTACAATCAGAGAAGCTCAAAAACCAAACCTTTCAATTTTAATTACAATGGACCCGGTGTCCTACAAAAGCCAGGTCGAGTTGAAGATTCATGTGAATTTAGGTTTAGGCACAGGGGTACCATTTGAATGTACAGGACCAAGCTTTTGAATCCAATGAAGAAGCCCTTTTTTATGATCTTGGTAACAAAGGCTTTTTACCAGATCCAGGGTTCCATCCAGGGCAAGTGAAGACTCGAATTGCTCTAATACCTTCACAACCTGCCAGAACTCGGGCCTCTTATCAGGTTGCAAGGACCAACATTGCTCAATTAAAGCTCTCATAGCAGGGGGGCAGCTTGATGGAATAACAGGTCTCAAATTCTGAGAAAATGGCAGAAGTATTAGAATTGCATATGTAAACCCTTCTGCAGCACTTTGATGTAAAAAAATTCATGTTAATTTAAGAAACCATTTGAAAAAATTTATACTGCATTTTCCCCCTTCTGAATAAGTGAGTCACATTTGTTTACTAGTACACTATTGTTTCGAAAGCAGAGATGGTATCTAATTAAGGCTGTTAGCTAAATCTGATATCCCAATAGGTATACTTAGCTTTGCAAGAAAACAAGTTTTATTTGAATGCATAAAAAGGGGAAAAAACATGCTTGCATTTTGTTCAGTGGCATTAGTGATTCATTATTTAGTAAGTGAACTGCCAGGGGCAGGATGCTGCTGTACAATAAAAACAATGACACTTTCAGATTTTTAGTGATTTAATAAAAAGATGGTGAAGATACACACGAATAAAAAGGTATCCCCTCAACTACGAAATTTTGAAGATTGAAAGTTTTCCAAGAAAAGAGAACAAAGTAAATAGGCTAGACCACATGCAGACAGATTCTATTACTTAGTGGTCACTTCCAATGTCACATTGCACTACTACAGAGCATAGACTCAAAACATTCAGATATTTCAAAGCATGTTACTTAATGGAGCATGCCTTGTCTAGTAAGGTCAAGTGAACAATCAATTGAACAGAGTGTTTAGTTTGCATTACTCTTATATGCTGGCCATTATAAGAAGTTGAAAACAACCTCAAACTCAAAAGACAGGAAGAAAAGATGAAAGGAGTGGAAGGGGAGAGGGGAGAGACAGAAAAGGGAGAGTGGACTCTTTTTCCAATCATTTGAGGAGAATCCTATGCACAAAGAACCAATAGAAACCTCTGAATAATTCATAAAAGACAAAGAGACAGAACCTTTGATTACACAGAGAATTAAGAAGCAACATTCACAGAGCAAACATATATGACTCACATAGCAAAGGATCATACCTTATTTACTACTGCAAAAGCAGCCTGGATGGGAGTCATATCCTCATATGGGATTGTTCCAGTTAACATTTCCCATAAGATAAGCCCAAAACTGTACACATCCACCTTTTTCCCATAGGATTTGCGCTTGATCATCTCAGGTGCCATCCAACGGTAGGTACCAGGGTCATCAGCCAATAAGTCACAATATGCCTCCTCACAAGCAATGCCGAAATCAGCAATTTTAAGGTGGGAATCTTCATTAATAAGGACATTCTCTGGTTTGAGATCTCGATGAATAACACCCTGAGAGTGTATGTATTCCATCCCACGAGCAATATCTAGAGCAAATGCAATCAACTTTTGCATTGAAATGGTTTTGCGCTCTAGCTTATGTAAGTACGCCCTCAAGGAACCCTCCGATAGATATTCTGTGATGATACAATAAACGGGTGGCTTTCTGCATGCTGCTACGAACTGCATAATCAGATAAAAATATATAAGAAGGCTTGTACAAAGTAAAATCCTTATTACTACAGTTTATTGATGACTAAAATTTTTTTTTATGGTTGATTGTTTCAACATGACATGAATTGCATAATCATATGAAAATGCGTGAGAAAGAGTGTATAAATTAGCATACTTATAACTGCAGATGGTTATTTCAACATAATTGAAGTATTAAAACCTGTAATTACAAAATAACCGCTATATTGACCTTGTATTCAACAAGACAAAACAGATAGTTCTCATAATAAGCAAAATTACCTGGCAAAAAAGTATAAATAAAAGAGGGGAAAGGATTTGATAACCTTTATAACATTTTGATGGTGGAGACGAGATAAAAGTGTGACTTCTCTAATAAACTGACTTTCTAATCGAACAGCCAAGGTTCCATTCTCATCATCATCCGGCACCCTGATGAGTTTAACAGCAACAGCTTCATCCTTATATATACCATGGTAAAGCCGGCTATGAGCCCCATGAGCAAACCTAAGCCCAAGAAACAGCTTGGAGAGGTCAACAGTCCATTCCTCTGCTGTTTCCAGAGCAGTAACTCTTCCTCCAGCATGGTCAAAATACTTTGTCCATGCTGATTCCTTGCGGTGCTTCAACTTGTCACTATATTTCATTGATGCAAAGTGCTTAAGTGGGCTAGTATTGGAAGGCGATTTCGAATTCGACCCTTTAACTTCTCGAGAATCCTTGCTTGATAATCTCCCCATAATTCTCTTATCATGCCCTTTTCTTCTAGGACCTGGTGTTGAGAACCTCTTCTGCTCAGACCTGGCTTCTTCGAAAGTCTCAGAAAGAAAGGTTTCAGGTAAAGGGGATAAAGATCTCTGCTTGCTTACCATAGGATTTCTCTGATTAGAAGAAATTGATGCAGGCCTGGATTTCAGACCTGAAATGCGCTCTGGCTGAATGCTGAGAGCAAAAAAGCCCAATCTGGAAGAATCCAATCTGTGACATACTGTGTGAGAAAATTTTGCCCTTCTTAACCATGAATTATTGTCTTCCTCCATTTTTCCTATTCTCTCAGGTTCTCCCTAGAAACCCCAAAAGACCTTAAAACTTAGAACCTCCTTAACCTTTTCCAACTCCTCCAGCTGAGAAGAAGGCTCCAAACTAACAGGGTGCCCCTCAAGCAATCTTATACCAATTACAAAGCTCAAGAAGCTGGATTTCCTCACACCCATCAACAGCAATAGCTTAAAAATAAGGAAAAATCAAATCTTTCCCTCAACAAAATGGAAAAACCATTCAAACCAATGAAGACGCAGAAAGAATGAGTTGATTCCAGAGGCTAAATCCAATTCCATTAAGAAGACGAAAACCCCACCAAGTTAATTAGAACCCCATTTAACATGCAGAATCCTATGGGCAACAGAACTCTGATCAGGACCAGGACTTTCCGTAACCTCCACAGGAAACTCCTTTTATCATCAAAGTCAAATACCCACCTTCCGTAAAAGCCTGGAAAATCCCACACAGATACCAGAATAAACTAATATAAATATAAATTATAAATTAAACTTTTTTTTAAATGAATAATTTATATTGAAAATGAAGAAACACCCATGATTACATCCCCTATTTGCTACAGTGAAAAAACTATTCATTTTGTGTAAAAAAATCATTAACCCATTAAACTATTCACAGATAAAGCAGACCCTGCATACACAAACAAAACAAATTACATCACACAAAGATAAGATTGAAAAGAAAAAGGAAAAATAAAAAATATGCCCATTGACAGAACAAAGGGATCTCAGTAAAAAAACAAGCTTACCCACAAGGCTATATGGCTCTCACCATGGTGCAGGGGCCGCTATGCTTAAAGGGTATTTGTCCATTTGAGCTTATAAGTAGGGAAGACCAGAAAATTCTGCACCTAATTCCATTTTCCACAGAGAGAGAGAGAGATGGAGAGAAACTCTTGTCTTTTGTTTTTGGTGAATGGTAAATCATACCTATTAGATCTATTGGATCCGATACTTATTTGGTGAAAAATATGAGTTTTTTTTTTTTTTTTGGGTATGATGGTGGGGAGGTGGGGTGAGGGAGATGAATCAATCCAATGTGTAGAGGTTGAGGGGGCGGTGGTGGATGGTGGGGACCACAGAGGGAGGAGTCAGAAAAGACGGAGAGAGAGAATTGTTTGGTTTGGTCTGTTTGTTTGATGAGAAAAGTGGTGAATAGAGGAATCCAAGTGTCCTTATCGGAGAGAATGAGGTACGGAGGAGTTGTATACTCTTTAACAAAAACAAAAGGACACCAGAGCTAATACGCTGATTGGTACGGTTAGCACGGATCCCATACCCCTCCGTTTAATGTGTCTTTTTTTCTTTTTAGAGAGAATTTTTTTAAAAAAAGAATGGTTAGAAAATATGTTTCAAAAATAAAAATTTCTCAGTGGATTCGCCCAAAAAGCTCTGGCAAAGTACTTTAGATACGTATTTAAGTACATATCATTAAAAAAAAGTTTTAAGTATAAGGTTTTAGATTATTAGAGTGTTTTTACTTTTCAGGATATCTCAAATAAGGTTTAATTGATTTGATTTAAAAGAGATAATTTAAAAATTATATCAAAAGTGATACCAAATGATATATTTTTTTTTGGTTACCCACCGGTGTCCGGGCTTCGCCCGACTAATCCGGTTTCGAGCCGGGAAGGACCACAAGGGCGGTAAAGCTCTCCCAACAGACGCAGCTGCATTCCTAAGGGCTCGAACCCGAGACCCTTGGTTAAGCTAGAACAGCCCCTTACCAGCTGATCTACACGCTTGTTGGTTATACCAAATGATATATGATTGAGTAATATTGTGAGTGTTCTTAGAGCTTTTAGATTGTGTTTAAATTTAAAATTTAATTAAAATATCAAAAAATATTTACTATATATAAAATTGTGTAATGAAATTAGTTCTGATTTCAAATAAATTTTGTTAATGAATTCAGTTCTATAATTTTAATGATTTCAAATCTAAAAAAATAAACTTTTGGCTATNCAAATGTAAAAAAATAAACTTTTGACTATTAGGGGTTATTTTTTATACATGATAAATATAGAAGTTTATGCATTATTGATGATATTGTAATAATTATTGGATAAAACAAAGTAATATGATTTACCTAAAAATAGCTATAATTCTACATTTGTACACCAAAAAAAGATTCTAATGACAATAAATATAATGTATCTTAAACTTATGCCCTAATTTNTAAACTTATGTCCTATTTTTTTTTTTTTTGTAAACTTTAGGTAGATAGAATTAGATTTTTCAAATAAAAATATAAGAAAATGAAAATTTAAATTTAATATTTTAACCTTTTCAAAAGATTTAGAGAAATTGTGTTATGAGTGGGCTGATTGACCCAAATATTACACTTTTACACAATTATAACATTTTTTAACTTATTTATCTCAATATTACACGTTTTAAAAAATTAACAAATTAAAAAAAATCAGAAGTGGCGGGGCCACCGAACACGCCAATAGGCCCATGACGTGTCCACGTGGGATACGCCAATGAGCCCAAGGTGTGTCCCCTGCTGCATATGGCACAAGTGGATATCTTGACCTTTTCTTAATGGACGAAAACCATGAGAATTGAAACTTTGTATCGAATATTACTATGGCATTCTTGATAGGCAGAAACAAATCATTTGACATTTTCTCAAAAATTGGCAGAAGCATATGTGTGGGGACATGCCCTAGGCCCACTGGCGTGTTCGGTGGGACCCACTCACTCTGACTTTATTTTTTTTTTAGTTTTTAAATTTTTAAAAGTATAACATTTAGATAAATAAGTTAAAAAGTGTTATAATAGTGTAAATAAGTTGTAAAAGTATAATATTTTGGTCAATCGGCCGATATGAGTGTGCTTATGTAAACTTAACCCCCCCCTAAATGATTGTTACGTGGTAAAATATATATTTTTTAATTGGTGGTAAAATATTTTTATATTTTTATTTTTAAGTCATTTCTATTTTATATTATATTATATCTCATATTAATCTTGAAAGAATTGGCACTACACTTGATTAATAACTAATTTTTAAATAATACGAAACTAGTTATGCACAAAAAAGACTAGTTATTTATTATCTTAAATGATAATTACTAGAAGAGATACTTCACAAGAATTAAATTTATTTTAAAACATCTTCAACACATTTATTTTTTATTACAATAAAGCCAACAGAACCAAAACCAGTGAAAACTGAAAAGGTCATGTTGTTTTCAAAGACCGAAAGGTACTTACGGTTCCTTAAGTTAGAATTTTGAAAACTTTAAGCTTCGCAGGAAAATTTTAATTGAGAATTGGATTATCTTTAAAGTTGTTAGATTATGTAATTTCCTATTTATTGCTTTTCAAAATTAATAACTATTCTCAAAACTTATTTTTTTCCTTTTGGTCTTCGGCCCTAGTGTGTTGCATACAATTTTCTCGTGAAACCAGGACGAAGGGAAGAACAGAAACTGGATCTTTATGGGCTTTTTTTTTTGTCAATATCTTCTTGGGCTAATTGACAACAGTAACAATGGCCCAATTTTATGGGCTTTCTTTTCTCATCTTGGGCTTAATACCATCTTCAGGTTCAAATCCATGGCACGGCTCCGATGGAAAAAATAGAATATCAATGGGCTCATTTCAAAAATGTGTTATTTTTTCAGCCCAAAAGGAAAAACACTAATGTTTGTTTTATTTTCTGAAAAAATTATAGAGCACATTATTTTAACATAGATTTTATAATACCACATGAGTATGTCATATTACATTGACGTAACAGACATATGTAATTTTCATATTTTATTGGATATTTCATATAATTTATCTTATTTTCTTAAATAAACTTAAAAACAATTGACTTGTATACATATCATTCACACATTGACTATTTTCATGTGGTATAACATATTACATAAATACCAAAAGTATCTAAGAAATCTCCTATTTTTAAAAATAAAATGCGGGAGGAGGATGACATGGATTTCTTATATTCTTGTATAGGGATAGGGATAGCCCAAATTCTATTGATGAACCAAAAATAAAGTCTTGTTTAATCTCTTACAATTACACAACCTCAACCGCGGTACAATGCAAACTGGGGAGCTTCTCTAGCAAATCTACGGTCAACATTGATGCCTTGGGCTTGGGTCTTGGCATCCTCTCCGACTCTGAATATGCCATTGCTAAAGAAGTTGTTGAAGTGTTCCTTTCACATGGACCTAGCCACTTAGCTTGCATATACCTATGCTTCCTCCATGGCCCCATGTGCATTTTCTTTTCTTTCATGCACTTCTTGGCTGCCATGCACAAGATCTTGATTAGGTTAGTTAATCTCTCTACTTTCCCCACAAACACCTCCGGCAGCCGCCAGACTAGCCGGTTATAGTCTTCGTTTGCCCTCGCCATCTCAAACTCCGCTCGGAAGTTCAGTTCTATGATCACCCTCATGTCTCCATTCTTTGAGCTTGAACTGTCTATCACATCCAGAAAATTGTGCTCCCCTTCACATAATTAACGTTCATATTAATTAAGGTTAAGAAACTTTAAGATAAAATAAAAAAAAGTTTATTTTTCTTGTTAATATTGTTTGTTGGCATGAAATAGTTAATAGGAGGTTTCTTAAATATTTTTAGTATTTATGTAGTATGTCATACTATATGAGAATAATCAATGTGTAAATGACATGTATGTACAAGTTAATTATTTTTAAGTTTATTTGAGAAAATAAGATAAATTATATTTATATCAAATAAAATATGAAAATTACGTATGCTTGACATGTCAATATAGTATGACATACTCGTGTAGTATCATAGAATCCTCATAGTTAATATTCTTAAGTTTTTGTTTAATAGATATAAGTTTTTATGATGATTATTTTTTTCTGAAATTGCAGACTATCAATAGTTAGACTCATTTAATTTATTTTTGCACCAAACACGTTATAATTTTATAATACCTAATTGTCCTAATTCATCTTGTGAATATGATCTCTACAGAAAAAGTGATAACATTCTAGTGATTTGAAAAGGTGTGTAAAAAAAACAGTGGGATAATGTATTTAATATTAAGGTTCCATCAATCTTATTTTCTTAGACCCACTAATTAAAAGATCCATTTTCATTTTTTTCAAAAATGATACAAAAGTCAGAAAAATAAACCAAAAAACAAAAAAAGACATGGAGCTGCCATAATTATTGTCTTCAATTAAATTACGTAAAAAAATTAATTAGATATATACCAAAATTGAAATTTACCTGATGGAATATTTGGTGAGCTTCTCCATTTAGTTTTACAAATGGCACTGTTATAACCAGCGTTTTGAAGACGGCTAGAGACTTCTCTCATTAAGCAGTTTCGGCAGCTAGCAGCTATGATCTGTCTTCCGCAGCCACACGCGGTTTCTGCTGTTTGTATCTCTTTAAGTGCTTCTTTGGTGGCATTCCTTATTCTTGATTCCACAGAACTGCTTCTGCATAACGTGGACTGCATTATCCAAACAAAACAAACACTGTCTTAATTTGAGCTCAAAGTGGCCACAACTATATCCACAACATGAAAACTAATGTAACCATTGCCAACTAAGCTTTTGGATTAAAAAACATTAATAAGATAAACATTGTTTAAACAAACATGGCTGGCATCTAATCTAAATTAAGCAACTAACACACAAATCTAAGAAAAAACATATAGATAACGATGTTCATAACAAAAATTTAGTTGTTCTTGTCCAAATCTTTTTACTTTGTTCCTAAAAAATTTTAAAAAAAATTAAAATTTAATTACTTATCTCTGTGATCAAGACCATGACAATGAAATGACTAGTTCTAACCTGCAAAAGTTGGTGTTGGTCGTCCCAAAAGCTTCTATTCTCCTTAGTGTTTCCATCATCATCTCTCTCTTCATCATCTTCATCAAACACCATAACATCTCGAGGACATTCATCGCTGCTAGAGCATTTAGCCAATGACACCTCTCCATCATCAAGAAATTCGAATTCTACGTCGGAGGAACTGGACTCTTGCTGCTCCGAATATCTAAACTCGAGATTTATCGATTCCCGGTGGCAGCGGCGGCTCGCCAGAATCCTGGTCGCTCTTCCGGCCACGGTGGTGGCGCTGCCGGTGCCCCCCATAGTTTAATAATAAGAGTTACGTAGTCTTTGTTTTACTCCCAACAAAAGGTGTGTGTGACTTGGTGGGGGATGTGTCAATGCGTTTTATACCAGTTTAGGGTAAGGTGGGCCCCGCGTAGGCCAACTTTTAACTACTGATCGCCGCGGGCATGTGGATGAATTATGGTTCACCTAAGTGGCATTGCGCCATTGGGCGATGCAGATCGGACCAGTAATGTAATTTGGGTAAAACTAGGGCCAGACAGCAGGGATCCACGTCAGTTAGCTTCAATAATTTCGTCTACACCCCAACCAACAATCATATGGATATACTCGAATATTCACAATTTTTTTATTTTATTTTATTATTTTCTCTTACTTCATACTACTCATTTAACGTTGTAATTATAAATGAAACTAATTAGGAGTCAAAATTTAAATTATGTTATTATTTTNCTCTTACTTCATACTACTCATTTAACGTTGTAATTATAAATGAAACTAATTAGGAGTCAAAATTTAAATTATATTATTATTTTTGGTTGAAAAAACTTAAAAACTGGTTAAGCTATCACAATAAAACACAAGATTTATGCAATTTCTCACCAATAAATTCTCGTAGCCTCAAATTTAAATTATTGAGCGAAAGGTCTAAATTTATTTATAGCAAAATTAAATTATACTATAATTTAGTGTCCTAAACTTTAGCATAAAAAAATAATAACTATATAATTAAAAAAAATTGCCAAAAACTTTAGATACATTATTTATATCTCATAGTTTTTAATGCGCTCAATTAATTAAATCTGAACATTTTAAAAGTAAAATTTTAAGTTTAATTACATTTTGAAATTTAACTAACTACGTGTTTAATATGATGGTGTTTTTGGTATTTTAATGTGTTTAACATTATTTCTTTGGTGTTTTTGTATCTTAATACCATTTGTCTCTTGTGATACAATCTTCATTAAGCAATCTGTTTAAGAAACCCTTCTATCATAATCTTGTGAATGGTGGGACCAAGACTAATCTAGAGTGGAAAACGGTGATGTGATGGAGATGCAACGTTGCGAAATCTAGGACGTTGATGTTGAAGCTTATCCGATGGGAGAGGATGAGGGGTCCACTTGTCCCTTTACGAAATTGAAATTATTTGTACTGGCAATTAGTGTAATTAGGATAAGTTTGATGTTAATACCCCAAATATTCATTACCTATTGCTACAGTAAAAATATAATAGTACCGTTGTTAAGGTATGCAATATTTTACTTAATTTCTTCAGAACACACATAAATGAAGACTCTCACGTTTTTCTCTTTCTCTAGAGCTTCGGAGACCCTTTTTCTTTCTCTCACCTTTTTTGCCCATCTCTCTAACTTGAGCGTCGGAAGTAGCGCCGGAGCTCTGGCTCCGGCCCCCTTGACCATCCTTAGTTCTTTTGTAAGTTGCCTACCTCACTAAACTCAGGCAACGACATTTGATGATTATTGTTGCAATATCAAGACATACGCGGCGTCCTGCCAATGGTTTTGCTGGTCTCATTTAGGAAGATTCCCTGACTTATAGCCGAAAGAGGTGGGTACAAAACGGAGGGGTTGTTTTGTAGTTTCGTTTCGAGGGTGCAATAATTTAGAATAAAGTTAAATTCACGCCTCGGCCTTGCAAAACGACAAAATTGGGTCTTGGACGATTATGCCCTGAAAGGTTGAAAGGAAAGTTTGGGTCCCGTTTGGTCACTATTTTTTCCCACTCTAACTATTTGCTTTCCACGTTTTTTTATATTTATAAAAATGATAATAAAAATATATTATTTTAATATTATTAAGACAAAGCATCAGTGACATACTTCAAATTTTACCAAAAGATAGATAAAAAATTCACCCAAAGAATTCACCTAAAGATAGACGACAAGAGATCTTCTTGAAAAAAGTTACTTATCAAATAAGACTTTTGGTTGAAAGGAAATTTAAACTTTGCATATAAATAATGTAAACTCCTAATTTCTTTCGAGTCAACTTTAAGTTAATCTTTCCGTGTTTTCGTAAGTGAAAATTTTAATGAAGTAAAATAAAATTATGGTTTCAAAATCATAATCTTAATTGTCTCTTTTTCATATCTAAAGGGTAAAAAAATTAACTTGGGATTTTCTATAAATGTAGACATTCTATAATCTAGATTGTTTAGTTTGGGTCCAATAGTGGAATGAAAACCTAATTACAGCTAATGCTTTACTTTTCTCAGCCAAAAAAAAAATGCATTATATATATATATATATATATATATGGTTTTTCGAGGATTTAAAAGGTTGAGAAATAATTTGAGTTATAAATTGAGTAGTATTAATGCTATTTTTAAATTTTATAAATTTAGTGTTCGAATTCAAAATTATAATTAAAGTATTAAAAAAACTACATTTTTATCCAAATTTTATATTATTATTATTGTAAGTTATGTAATTACTCTATTGTATACCAATTAATTAACTTATTTTTTTGGTTAAGACCAATTAATTAACTTAGATATTTTATGATAGAGACAATAGTTGACTTTGCCCCTAAGATCACATTAGTAATAAAAATTTAACTTAGTATAAAATACATTCTTTTTTACTTTTTTAACATTGAAAATCTTTGCCAACTAGGTGAGTCATTAGAAATTAAAATTTTTGAAAAACGTGGACATTTAGATTGGTATAGACCGTTGACAAAGAGACGAGTAATTAGGTGTCACGAAGAAGTATATTTTTATATCTTTCTCATGTTATTATTAAAATCAAAACTAATTACCACGAGATAAGAATGTCACCATAATAAAGGAGGTTTTTTTTAGATATTTTTAGTATTTATGTAATATGTCATACTACATAGAAATAACTAATAAATGAATGACACGTGTACAAATTAATTATTTTTAAGTTTGTTTAAAAAATTAAATAAATTATATTTTATATATAATAAAATATGAAAATTATATATGTTTGACACGTCAGTGTAGTATAACATATTTACGTAGTATCATAAAATCCCCGTTTCAAAATTTGATTCAACCAAGGGCGGCGGAGCTAGGAATTTTCACATGCTAAAAATATAATTTTCAAAAATTAGGGGGCGAGAGCCTTCGTTGTCCACGCCTCCGCCGCTCGATTCAACGTTCTAAGATGGATTAGATATATGATCACTACACTTGAGTTATTNCGTTCTAAGATGGATTAGATATATGATCACTTCACTTGAGTTATTGTTCAAGATCGTATAGTTACTGAAACAAAATAATATATATCTTCTTAAATAAAGTAAATTACATACAAGGGCATTACCTATGAGAGCGAGCTATGGCTCAATATTTTTCTTTTATTTTTTGGTTTGATGGACAAATTTTTAGTTTTGAAGCTATATATTTTTATGGGAATTATATGATATTACATGAATATATCATATTATACTGACGTGATAAATATACGTAATTTTATATTTTATTGGATATAAAATATAATTTATTTATTTTCTCAAACAAATTTAAAAACAGTTTATTTTTACGCATGTAATTCACACATTGATTATTCTTAGGTTTAATTGTAATTTTGGTCCCCCTATTTTAATTACTTGAACGTTTTGGTCCTCCTTCTTTAAAAATGAGCTATTGAGTCCCTCTATATTCATAAAATGTACAAGTTTAGTCCATTTATCTTTAAGTCAAAATTCTTAGGTTTATTTCAAGGTGTAAAGTTCTCTGATTCATAATCTCACCGTTCAGATTGAAGAGCTATGTCTTGTGAATCTTTTCATTAAATTTCAACTCGATCTAACGGTGAATAAGTCTAAATTTTTGGTTAGATGAAAACTTATGGTTTTTGTATTTTGGGCTGATTTTCACCGTTAGATCGAGCTCAAATTTATTGAGGAGGTTTACAAGATGTAACCCTTCAATATGAACGGTGAGATTATGAATCAGAGAACTTTACATCTTGAAATAAACTTAAGAATTTTGACTTAAAGATAAATGGACTAAACTTGTACATTTTATGAATATAGAGATACTCAATAGTTCATTTTTAAAGAAGGGGACCAAAATGTTTAAGTGATTAAAATAGGGGGACCAAAATTATAATTAAGCTTATGTAGCATGACATATCCCATAAATACCAAAAGTATCATAGAAACTTCTCTATTTTTATCATATATTTATAAGAAATTTCTCACATATATGATACCTTCATGATGTGGTAATATAATAATAATTGATGCAGAAATATTTAATCTTTGCCGTTTATTTTTTAAATATCAATATTAATTACTTTTCACATCAATTATTGTTATGCTTTCACGTCAAAAAAGTATTATATACTTTTATAATATCATAAAATCACCCATATCTACATAACTTTTGAAAATTATCAAAATTTTAATTTTCCCAAAAAAAATTTATTTGATTAAGTTCTTCCAAAGTTCCTCTATGAATGAGTCTTGCTTTTCTGGCTACAGTCATCCATTTAATTTTGTCTCTGCCTCTGCATACCACGAGTGAAATATATCAACTAATAAATAAATCAAATCAAATCAAATTGAATCGGTGAAGAATCGTTTTGAGATTAACAATGATGGATGTTCTCGTCGATAAAGACCTATTTTGTCTTTGTTTTCAACTAGACATCATTAAAAAATAAGATTGACACGTTAGTCACCATTTGTTGTCACTCTTATCCATTTTAAGAACCTGAACCAATTGGAACTGATTAAATTCACGAGTTTAATAATCCAAAAAAGCATAAACAATAACACTATGAACAACCATTGCTTAATCTTTTTATCTCCTTTGTGAATGTGCAATAGGAATCGGCTTCCAAATTATTTTTGTCATTTGTCTTTGTTTTTTATACCAATAATTTCATGAACTTGGACCACTTCAAATTTGGTGTCTAATAATTAAATATGAATATGATATGTATGCTATGTTAAATTGACTAATCATATATAAGTCATTAGGTGTTGTTTTGTGGTGAGGAGTTTTGATAATATACAAGAGATTAAAAGTTTAAATTTATTTGCCGTTATGTAACCAAAAAAAAATTGACATATATAAATTGTTTTTCCCTTTTGAGTAATTTGATCAGTAATATTATAGCAGCATATACTTATAAATGTGTTTTTCTTGTTAAACATGACTTGTAAATGTATAAAGATGTCTGATTGTATAAGTTTATATATATATATATATATATATTTATTTATGTCAGCTTAATTAGAAATTGGAACCCTTAAACACTAATAGTTTTAATTATGTAATTGATTGTAGCTGAATTCAAATGGTTTCACCAAACTTAATGCCAATTGTATAATTGACTAAGTTTAGATATCTTAAAATTGAGTAAACTGCTCAAGAACACTTTTTGGTAATAATATACTTTATTTTTTTCCTTTTCTACTAAATAATTAATGTTACTCCCTTTTTTGACAATAAATTGATACTTGCAAGATGTTGATTAGTTGCACAAATTTTACAAAACTTAATTTTTTTTAAAAAATTAATAATTCAAATTTGTGTGTTGACTAAAATAAGTATATATAGAATACTTGATTAATGAAGTAATAATTAAGAAAGTATAGAATACTTGATAAATGAATTAATAAGAAATCCAACTTATAAATTGTTCATATATGTGAGTTTGCATAATTTGCTCTACCTATTTGTGCACAAAATAACACACAAATTGTATATGTGCTGAAATTGAGTTTCAGCAATAAAAGTTTAATTATTTTCTGGTATTTTGATTACGACTTTAAATTCAAACATAAAACTCATAAATTCTAAAAATAACTTAGGTACCACTCAATTATTATTCATTTGATAATAAAAGTTTAATTTGAACTATCTAAATTCATATTCTTTTAATATATTTTTTTCCATTATATTTTTTAAATAGTTTAATTCATACAATGTTTGTAAATTAAAGATTATATATTCACACACATTACGGTTGAAATTTTGTCTTAATTTCAACAAGCTCATAATGGCCACTGATACGATATTTAGGCATCTATATATGTATGTGGCTATTATACAGGACACATAGGGACAATTTATATGAAAGATAGATGTGAGTTTGAAAATACCTATCATGGAAATTGAAAATACATCTCTAAAATATAGATAAGAACAAAATTACAGATCATGACACAACACACAATGGAAAGTGATATTCCAGTGCATATGCTTTTANATGAAAGATAGATGTGAGTTTGAAAATACCTATCATGGAAATTGAAAATACATCTCTAAAATATAGATAAGAACAAAATCACAGATCATGACACAACACACAATGGAAAGTGATATTCCAGTGCATATGCTTTTACTCAACAACTTTATAGTTTTTGTGTCTCTCATCTAATCACACCTACAATAATCACACAATGGGAACCGAGGGTTTTGTGATTTGTAGTATAGAAATTCTATTTCATTTTTTTTTTAAAAAGGCACTAAGACATTAATTCTCGAATTGGAAGGACAAGAACAATTTAAAAAATATTCAAAACATTAATAACAATTATTTTATATATGAAACAAAAATCTTATTTTAATAGATTTTGGACAGGAATGTATCCATGTTTTTTTATTTAAAATTTACAATTAATTGGAAAAGAAAAGTAGGTAGACAATTAAGAGGCGAACCCGCCACCTTGTTGTAATAGTATTTTGTTTTAGTTACAATTTTGAATTCGAACGTGAAACTCAAATGGAGAGGTTTGAATTTGGGATGGGAAGTGAATGACAACTTTAAGACTGAAGGTGACTATACTAAATCAAAGCCTCTCCTCTAACATATTAATTTAACCGTCACATGTAATTTGTTTCGGAGATTCTTTAATATCACATGAGGATGTCATACTATATTAACGTAGCAAGCATACATAATTTTCATATTTTATTAGATATAAATATAATTTATCTTATTTTCTCAAATAAACTTAAAAACAGTTGACTTGTACATATGTCATTCACACATTGACTATTCTCATGTAGTATGACATACTACATAAATATCAAAAGTATCTAAAAAAATCTCTAATTTATTTTAAATAAGTTTTAGGAAAATGAAATTATTATCATTTTAGACATGCTCAATCAAATAATATAATTTAGGTTTTGAGGGAAAGTCTTAAAGACCCAAATTTTGCAAGTGAGTTGAGAGAGGGATTCTACAAATTGATAGTCCACCATATTCATCTTTTCATATAAACTTTGATCTAAACATATTAATCATTATCGAGATGCTAGTTTGAACCAAAGAAATTTATTTTTGGTCGTAGTGATTTTGTGCAAAAAATTATTATATACACACTAATCTTAATCTTAATCTTAATCTAGCTAGCTAGTAGAGACCTTCTAAGTTGGTTTGCTGGGCTGGCAGTGGACAGATAGACAAATAATTACGTTCTGAATATAATGCAGCCAAACAGATAAGATATATTATTATGGGAGTTCTCAACTCAACATCAGGGTTTAGTCAGAAAATTTCAGATGTGTGAAGAATGCTATTCTTGAAGATAAGAAACAAGTTTCAGGTGGTCACCACCTGTATGGCTATATATGGAAGATCAGCAAATACATGTTGCACGTGTTTGGACATGTGCACTGTTCATATAATCACATTGTTTTGTTTTTTTCTCTTTTTCTGAAATAAGCTGTAATAGACGAATAAATTATAAATTAAAATTGTTATGTGACTCTTTTTTTTTCCACCAGAGACTACTCCGTCATTTTCTTTCAAAATCTCTACTTATTTCCACAGATCGAAGAAAACTAATTAATAGAAATGAGAAATGAAAACATAATCCATGAGAGTTTTCAAGTGTTCAATTATGACCACATGCATGTCATCATGTACAACAGCAAATTAGGTCAGTGTTCTGTTCTTGCTCTATGTAGAAACAAAGGGATAGAGAGAGAAAGTGAAATTATGCCGAAAGACAATGAAATAATGTCACCATTATCTGTGTATCATTGAATGTTATCCAAATGCCAAGAGAGATATAAGATGGTGAGAAAGTGAAATTATGCGAAAGATGATGAAATAATGTCACCATTATCTGTGTATCATTGAATGTTATCCAAATGCAAATAATTGCATATGACTCTTATTCAGTATTGTACGATATCCATAAAATTCTAAGAGCTAATAATCAAATTTTGAGGTGTTGATTTCATGTGTGTAATAATTGTAAGACCCACGACTACTGTAATTTTACATCACTTTTCTAGTGGATGCAGTATCCATTATTTGCTGTCCAAAAAGTGATGATGAAATTAAGCAAGCAACCATATGTGATCAAGTTAGTGTTGGTATGTCCCATTGTTAAAGAAGGTACCTCACGCTATAATAATCTTAATTTAAGTGGACATAGTCAACAAAACTAACTATAAAACCTTTGTCTTTTTTTTTTTCATTTGCAAAAAAATGAAGTTAACAAACACCCAACAAAAAGAAAAAAAGGTAGCACAAATAGCTTGGTCCTCAATCACTGTTATTGAACCGTGCTACAGCTTCATAAAACATTAAGACCCCCCAAAAAAAAAATGTTCTTACCAATACGAAAAACAGCAATTTCAGGCTATGAAGACCAGAAAAGATCTACATTTTAAACAAAATGGATAAAAAGGAGTGGAGCACAACAGATCAACATTGGGTCTTTTACTTGATATTCTACTTAGTCTTCAACCTATTGAAATTGTAATTTTTAAGACTTTTAAAAGAATTAAATATTTTTGGGTCGGTTTTCATGTATTAAAATTATATTTTTTTTAGAAGATTTTAAGAGTGCGCACCTTCTACATTGACCTAATTTAATTAAAAAATTGATTTATACACAAACATGTGGTGATATCAATTTTTCAATTTCANATATATCAACCTAATAGTTTCTATGACCTAGCATGCGCTGCTCCCTTTAAAGAAAAGAACATAAACTTTGATCCTAAAAGTGCTAATTATAATGTAATAGCTATGTCTCAGATTAGACTTGTTAGTCTTTACTCTATATTTTATAAAATTATTTCCAAGGTTTTGGTCAGGTCTATGCAGCAACTAAGAAAAACTTGTTAGGCTACCATTTATCTATTGTTTTGTAAAGTAACCAAAAGGGTATAATAAATCACATAAAGAAAGGGTATGATTATTAAAGAACACAGAGGAACTACCTGTTGGATTCATTTTCTTTAATTTCCTTCTATTTCTGCAATATGAGTTGGATATTTTCATTTGTCCAAACCAATATCTAAGTTTAGATCTTTATAATTGGAACCACATGGGCAGCAATACATCCTCTCTCTCTCTCTCTCTCTCTCTCTCTCTCNTCGTTTGGATAAAAAACAAAAAGCAAATGCTTCTAATCTAAGATCTATTACGATATTAAATAAGAATTTACACATTTTCTGCTTTTGGAGATAAATATAATAATTAACAAAAATCTTAACACTACAAAAAAATCTTTATTTTCCAACGGAACAAAATTTAGTTAGAATTTTTAAAAATTGCTAACGGTAATTTCAATGGGTAACATTTTTAAAAAATTCTAACAAAAATTCTAATAGAATTTCATTACCGTTAGAATTTTCCATCAGAATTACTGTTAGAATTTGTAATAGGAATTTTTTTTTAAAAAAATTCCAACGGAATATATTGTTGAAAAATAACAAACCAAGGTTTGTTATCATACTGGATTATAATTTCATCTTGACTTGCTGTATATCCGTTATTTGCTAGCTTTGCTTTGCATTCCCTATAACCTGAGGGTGAATGCTTAATCTTTCAAGTAGTATGTGGTCATTGGTTAGAAGTTGTAGGTGTTATCCATCTAATGTAGACGAAAATTTTCTCTATTTTTATTGGTGTGCAATTACAGTACTGCTAGAGTTCATTTCAATATAAGCTTTGAACATGTCAATTTTTACTCATTGTTATCTGATCCTATTAGTTTGATCAGTCTTTCAATTTGTTCGTGGTTCTGAACTTTGAATGCTAATTTGGCATTTCAAAGCAATAATTCCATCAGATGTTGCTTTATCAGCAACCTATGTTTTATTTTTTCTGTTATTCCAACCATTCACTTCGATTACTCTTTTTCCTTTGATCTTTCACCTTCGAAATTATCTTTGTAAAGGGGGAAAATGCAAGAAGTTTCTGCTGCTGCATGTTTAAGTCTGATTGAATATATTATTTCTATTGTTCTATTTGTTTTTACAGAAGCAGTTGGAGTTTAGGTTTTCAACCTCAATGGTGGTTATGCTCTTATAGTTACTCAAATTCTAGTTCTCTTGATTTTGTTTTTAGAGAGTTGGTTATCTAGTTATTATTGAAAGGAAGGTGAAGCCACTTGTTGACATTCTGTTTAAGTTTAACCCTTGTAGCAGAAATTCATTAGTTCCTAGCACCCTCTGAAAATTTGTATGATTCTTGGAGAGTGAATATGGAAGCTTCTGGATAGGATGTTGGCTTTAACATGTGAGAGTTGGCCTTATTGGGGCTCACCCTCTTCCTTCTAACGTCTTAAGAGTGTGTTATCATGTGTGGTAGGGATTTGTTCTATTATTGATTATCCATTTAGACATGAATCTAACAAGTAGGAATGTGCAGAACTTTTGGCAAATGATCTGGGTGACACAAGACATGAAATTCCTTTAAGAGTGCCAAGGGTTAGTAGATCAGGATGTGATGGGTGTTGCCTGACGATAGATTTTTAGGTGTTTAGCTTTTGAGTTATCATGATGAAGGACATAGAGAAAGAAAGAAACAAATTAAGATAATGTTTATTTCAGCTTTACTGATTTTCGTGTGTGTTAGATTATTCATGTGAGGGTATCTAATTTTAACTGGCTATTGTGACTTTTATTTTTAACTTGTGTGTCTAATCTGATTATGCAGTAAGTTGGAAACTTCAACTTCTCTTTTTTCTCCTTTTGAACCAAAATTTTAAGTACCCTGCAATCTCATTTTGAACTTGTAAAGACAATCATTTGAAATATTTGACTTCTCAGAGCCTTAGCATATCTATTATCTTGAAATTGAAAACTTTGAACAAAAAAAAAAAAAAGCAAACACTTGTTTAAATGTCGGGAATTGGTTTGGCTGGTGGAAGTTACTCCAAAAACATTTTTTGAATTTATTTTTTAAATTTTAGATACTATTAGCTTGACCAGATTCTATAAGTAAAAATTGAATAGAGGATGAAGTGGTCTCTTTCTATATAACTCTCTATGTCCTTGGGCAAGTTGGTTTAGGGATTGCTTCCTAAATTTTTGAGTTATATCTCTGAACTCCAGATTTCTCTCCCATGCTGCCCTGCTTATGGTGACATTCTTCTTTTTTTTTTTTTTTTNTTTTTTTTTTTTTTTTTTTTTCCTGGTGGATAAGCTAATCTGTTTGTAGTTCTGTTGGTTGGCATAAATTTCAGTAATTTCTAGTTCTAAGTTCCTTTCTTTCCCTGGCCTTTTTAGTTTATGCAGATGGAAGTATATGCTTGGACATTCTACAAAATCAGTGGAGCCCCATTTATGATGTAGCTGTAATACTTACCTCAATCCAGGTAATTGATTTCCTCTTTGTGTTTTTGAGTTGCTTAAAGACCACAACTGTTGAAAATTTGTCTGTCTTACACTTGGGTATCTTTTTTTGTTAATAGAGTATCAATGATTGAAATGATTTACTCGGCGATATAGAAGGGGGAAAAAGAGTAAATCAATGATCAAAATGATTTTGTTGTGCCCTTAACAAGTCATTTTGTAGGACCTATTTAGCGTGTTAAACTAACTTCATGAAATAAAAAGCTAGTATTCTGGGTTTTTCTTTACCTTCTTTACAGGGGATGTGAAGCAACAACTAATGATCTTCTGCCTACAAGAGACTGTCTTCTGCCTTTGTATTTTATCCTATTAATATTACATTGTATATATCGTATTTATTTGAATGTCCTCTACAGCAAATCAATTTATTTAGATCTTGTAGGTACTTGATAATCTTCCACATGATCTTATCTATTCAGAGAATAAAGTTTCCCCATGGATGGATGTGTGGGTCAAGAGACAACAGCATGACAGGAAGTGCTCCCTAATACATGGTGTGGAGTCTATGTATTTTGTGTATTACAATCATTATTGCTACTCTATGCATGTGACATAATTGTTGAGAAGCAGTGTGCCACTAGTTATGTGAGGTTCTGCCACATTAGTGGCTTTGCCTATTTCTTATTTTTGTAACCCATGTGATTTTTAATGCATAAAAATGGCAGCTATGTTAATAGAATCTTTTACTTCAACTATGTGACTAATGGCCATTGTGACATTTAAACAAACATGTAGTGGTCACAATGGAAGCAAAGGAGAATCACCTAAGCTCCCAAAATCAAACTTCTATCGTGCTGTTAGACTTCTCAATATTACTGAGTAGTGGCTCCGGAAACTTGAAAAAATTCCTTTTATAGTATAGTAAAAACTAAAATAATAATAATAATAATAATAATTCCAACGGTAATTCTTATGAAAATTACCTTTAGAATTTTTAATTGAANAATTAATATTAAAAAATAGAAATTTTTAACGAAAATTTCAACTTAGAATTTTTAACAATAAAATTTTGTTGAAATTACTGTTCTATTAGAATTTTGTAATTCTAATGGTCACTTTTTAAACGACACAAATTTTGTTGAAATTCGACACCCAAAAAGAAGAAAAATACTTGTTATACATTAATAATTTTCACATTTATCCAATTAAAAAAATTTCACATCTCCTTATATCGGTTGAGTTGATAAAGTTTGAGCCATTTAGAAAAATTAAAAAAAAATTAAGTAAATTTAGATTATACCAACTGTATTAAATTGTTTATACAAATAAATATAAATCTAATTAATACATAGATAATAATACTTTAAAAATATAAGTAGTTTACAAGAAATTAATTGTTTGAATTTCTATACTATCATGTAACAAAAGATTATTACTTTAGGAATAACAGTGTTATAATATATTATATAATATCATTTTATAGCTTCACCATTTTTTTTAAGAGAAGAAACATAAACATGGGCTGTAATTTGAAAACGAAAAAAGAGAAAAGAAAAAGAAATGCGGTGAGCGTGGATCGAACACGCGACCTTCAGATCTTCAGTCTGACGCTCTCCCAACTGAGCTATCCCCGCAAATTTTGAATGCACCAGCCGGGAATCGAACCCGGGTCTGTACCGTGGCAGGGTACTATTCTACCACTAGACCACTGGTGCTTCTTGTTAACCAGTGCTAAAGGCTAATATGACATCAGTCACCATTTTCCACTCTTCTCGTGACGTGACATTTAACATCTTAGCTGACAACTCCAAGCAAAATAAGCCAACACGACGCGGCCTTTCCAGTTTTTCTTTTTCTGGTAAGTGAAAATTCTAATGAAGTAAAACAAAATTACGTTAATTAGATTGTAAATTAATTGATTATAAGATTCTCTTTATAAAAAAAAAAAATATTGTGTTCAAAATTTTTTATTAACAAAATAAAAATTTTAAAATATTATTTTGCATAAAGTTATAATTGTGAATGTTTGAAAAACGATACCTCTAGAATAAGAATAACTCGTTCTAAATTTAATAAATTTAATTTTATCCAAAAATTAAAGTTGGACTCTGATTCTTGAATTAAAATAAAAATTATGATTGTCAAATTGTAATCTTAATTGTCACATTCTCAGATCTAAAACATACAAAATTTAACTTGGGACTTTTAGGATCTAGATTGTCTAGTTTAGGTCCAATATCGAAATGAAAAACTAATTACAGCCAATGCTTTTATTTTTCTCAGCATAAAAAAAAAGCTTTATTTTTCCTTTTTGTTTCTGGTTTTGGAAGGATTTAAAACGTAGAAAAAGAATTTAGGTTACAAATTGAGTGATATTGAAGTCATAGATTCAGTGTTTAAATTTAAAGTCATAGTCAAAAAATATATATAAAAAAAGAAACTATATTCTTATCCAAATTTTACTTTATTAGTATAAATGAGTACATGATGAGGACTTAGATATTTTATTACAGAGACAATAATTTATTGACTNAATAATTTATTGAATTTTCTACTAAGATCAAATTAGTAATAAAAAATTAACTTAGTATAAAAGTACATTATTTTTTTTTACGTTTTTAGCATTGAGAATCTTTGACATCCTATACAATTAGGTGAGTCATTAAAAATCAAAAAGATTGTTGACAAAGACACGCGTAATTAGCGAAGAACCACATTTTTTTTTATATCTTTCTCATGTTATTATTAAAATCAAAACTAATTACCACGAGATAGAAATGTCACCATAAAATAAACATTTCGAAATTTGATTGAACCAAGGCGAAGCCAGCAATTTTTAATAGGGGCCAAGACTAAAGGTTATAAATAAAGATAACCAAGACTAGTTTAAGAGCAAGTTATGCTAGAGAGTTAGGGTTAAAGAGGTAATTTTGTCCAATCACTATTGAGAGGCGGGGTATGTAGTGTACATTGTAATAGCTTTACAGATTAAATATAACGGAGATTCTATGATACTACATGAGTATGTCATATTATACTGACGTGATAAATATATATAATTTTTATATTTTATTAGGTATAAAATATAATTTATTTAATTTTTTAAGTAAATTTAAAAATAGTTAACTTGTACACGTATCATTCATTTATTGATTAGTATAGAAATTAAACAAGGGCATTACCTATGAAAGGAGCTATGCCTTAATAATTTCAAAATTGTGGTTTTTTTTTTTTTATGGAAAATTTTAGTTTTGACTTTTGAAGCTATATATCTTTATCATCAATCTGTATGACTTCTGAAAATTATCAAAATTTTATTTTCCCGAAAAAAAGTTATTTGATTAAGTTCTTCCAAAATTCCTCTATGAATGAGTTATGCTTTTCTGGCTACATTCATCCATTTCACTTCTATATCTAGTGTTTCTCTCTCCCTCATCCCTCTTGCCTCCTGCTGCCCTGGCACACCACAAGTGAAATATATTAACAAATAAATAAATAATCAAATTCAATCGGTAAAGAATCGTTATGAGATTTTGTTTTTGGTAATAGAAGATAAGATTACAACTAAGAAAATTTACAATCATCATATTTGCTAGCAGCGTGACATAAAGATTCGTAAGAGTTGTTCATGAACTGATCAACCTTCTTAATCTCTTGCTCGAAGTTTTATCATAAAATTAGCTCTTTGATTTACTTCGCTTAATACATGAGACGTTATTATTTACCAACTTCTCTTGAAGAAACACTTTATATCACAAATGATACACTCATAACTATAAAAACTAAAATCTGCATAACCTATAAGATTTATTGCCTCTTGGGAGTTTGACTCATGATTTTCGTTATGCCTTTTTCCCAGCAAAGTCTCAGTCCATTTCTAATAGCAATGAGTTGGGTTTTTAAATTGGTATCAATGTGGCAACGCCTATAGACCCACAAAAACCACCATGCCACCTCCCTAGCTAGGTGATCTCCAATCATACCACCAAACATTGCTCTCCCTAGATTTCCAAAGCTGCTGTCATCAACGTTTAGTTTCATCGTTTCAGGATTAGGAGCTTGCCAGTTGATCCATCTCACTTCTCTTCCCTGATTTGATGTCTTTAACATAAAAGTTTTCATGCATGTCTGAGCCATCACCTGATTTGATTCGCCATGGATATCAAAAGAGCGCTCCGTCCATCGAACACCTCCTCATTATGAGATTAACAATGATGAACGTTGTCGATAAAGACCTATTTTGTCTTTGTTTTCAATTAGACAGCAATAAAAAATAAGATTGACACGTTAGTCACCATTTGTTGACACTCTTATCCAGTTTATATAAGAACCTGAACCAATTGGAACTGATTAAATTCACGAGTTTAATAAGCCAAAAAAGCATAAACAATAACACTATGAACAATTGATCATTACTTAATCTTTTTATCCCCTTTGTGAATGTGCAATAGGAATCGGCTTCCAAATTATTTTTTTGTCATTTGTCTTTTTTTTTTATACCAATAATTTCATGAACTTGGACCACTTCAAATTTGGTGTCTAATAATTAAATATGCAGTACAAGAAAATCTAACGAAAAATTTCAACCAAATTTTTTTTGTTGGAATTCAGAATTTTAACGGGAATTTTTTCAACAACACAATTTCAATTGAAATTTAAAATTCCAACTGAAATTCACTAAATTCCAATGAAAATTTTTTGTCGGAATCTAATTTTTTTTTGTAGTGATGAATATGATACGTATGTTTCCTTAAATTGACTGGTCATAAACTCATTTTTTGTTTTTTTCACTTTTGACTTTTGAGTAATGTTATTGCAGCATATGACTTATAAATGTGTTTTTCTTCTTGCACATGACTTATAAATGTATAAATATGTCTGATTGTGTAAGTTTTATGTTTTTTCTATGTCAGTTTAGAGATTGGAACCTTAACTTCTAACAAATTATTTAAACCCTCAACACTAATAACTTTAATTGTGTAAGTGATATTGTAGTTCAATTCAAATGGTTTCACCTAAACATAATGGCAATTGTATAATTGTGTAAGTTATATATCTTAACATTGAGTAAATTGCTCATGAACACATTTTGGTAATAATATGTTTTTTGGTCTTTTCTACAAAATACTTAATGTAACTCATCTCTTTTTTGGCAATAAATTGATACTTGCACAAGGTTGATTAGTTCCAAATTTTACAAAATTTAATTTTTAAACAAATTCATAATTCAAATTTGTGTGTTGACTAAAAGAAGTATGGAATACTTTATAAATGAATTAATAACAAATAAAGCTTATAAATTGCTCATTTTTTGTGACTTTGTGCAATTTGCTCTACTTCTTCCCGTGAGTTTAAATGAATTAATGAATTAATACCAAAAGACTCATTAACTATATGTAGATGACCTTAAGAAATTTATTTTTGGTCGTAGTGATTTTGTGCCAAAAAATAATTATAAACACACTAATCTTAATCTAGCTAATTAAGTACTAGCTAGTAGAGACCTTTTTTTAAATATATTGGTGTATCTTAGATGATTTGCTAGGTTGGCAGTGGACAGATAAACAAATAATTACGTTCTGAATATAATGGCAGACAAACAGATAAGAGATATAATTCTGGGGAGTTCTAAACTGAACATCATCCCATAATCAGAAAATTCCAGATGTGTGAGGAATGCTATTCTTGAAGATAAGGTATTGAAGTAAATAAGTTAAAAATCAAGTTCTTGAAATAAATAAGTTGAAAAAATATACTAGGTAATTTAGCCTTATATAATCACATTGTATTTTTTTTTCCCCTTTTTCTGAAATATGATCATAATAATATGGCAGATCTCACTTGTTTGAAATTCGATATGTTCATTCTGGATCTAGTAATGTTAGATGGCCAAGAAAAAAAATATTTGAAAAAGTTTTAAGTGAGATTATCAAATTTTGTATTCTACTTAATCATTTAATTTGTGTATAATTTGTATATTTTATTTGTAGATGAGAATGTTTCTCTCATGATTTAAACTAATACTGCAGGCTTAATTAAATTTAAGTTGCTTTAAAATTATTAATTAGTTCAGNTAATTAAATTTAAGTTGTTTTAAAATTATTAATTAGTTCAGTTAAATCGATAAATTGTAAATTATTAATTGTCTCCAAACTAACAAAAAAATTGTGAGTATAAAACTAATACGCCTTAAAAAAATTTTAAAAAATATATCTAACATTACTCTATGTAGAAATATAACATTACTTTTCTAAGGTCACCTTAATGATTAAGCACTTAGAATTTTATTATGGAGGTATCGGTTCAAATTCTACTCGGAGCGAAAGGGGCAAAATCTTAAGAAGAAATAGACTAGCTACTACTAACGGTAAATGAGTCTAGATTTTTGGTTAGATAAAAACTTATGGTTTTGGTATTTTGGACTAAATCTCATTGTTAGATCGAGCTAAAATTTAGTGGGGAGGTTCACAAGACGTAATTCTTCAATTTGAACGGTAGGATTATGAATTAGAAAACTTTACACCTTGAAATAAACTTAAGAATTTTGACTTAAAGATAAAATGATCAAAATTGTATATTTTTTGAATATAGAAGAACTCAATAATTCATTTTTAAATAAGATGGATCAAAAAATTCAAGTTGTTAAAATAAGAGAATCAAAATTACAATTAAACCAAAAAAAATATAACCTTACTTTGTTCACATTTGCAAGTGTCGGTGCAACCCTGTCGGTGTCCTTTTGGATGAGATGGAAATCATTATGGTTATTTTCGTCCCTCAACCATAGGGTCACAGCTGAGAAAAAATTTCTATTATACCTACAAAATGAAGGGCGAAAAAAGGAAAAGAAAAAATTGTTCTATCTACACTTTGTCTTTTCTCTGGATATACATGATTGAAAAAGAAAATAGAAGAAACAGAAACAAACAATGAATCAAACACTGATATGCAGGTCTGGTGATCTATTCTCTACTACTTAAGGGACTTGAACATCACCAAATCCATATAAACAAATTGGAAGTGACCCAAGGAATAAATAAATAAGATTGCTTTTTATCTTGAAACTTTCTGCAATGTGGAACTAAAAATCAATTTGACTCTCCTCAAGTTATTCAATAGGTTTAATACTGAAAAACTCTTCATCCTTAGCAGGATTTATTGCTTTTCTTCGTGCAGGACAATTTTTTCTACAGATGGGAAAGACAATCTCCAAGCTTTTCTAGTCCCTTTTGCATTAACTGCAGGAGGTTTAACTGAAACTAGGGTTTTTGGTGCTGATGGGTTCTTCTCCTTATGAACCTTGCAAGTTCATAGTTACCCAGCCCATGGCTCTGACCAGAGTTGGCCCTCCACTATTCATAAGACATGCATGTGATTTTAACTTGGATTCAAACAAACTAAAAAGACTCATTTTCTAAGATGAACCTACCTGATGGGAAAAAGCATATGCCATTGCTCGTTCCCCTTAACTGCTGCTGCTTCTCTCTGATGTATCATTGCAAGGACTTCTGAGGTTTCAGAACCACCACACCATTCCATCTGTCATACGTTTCAGCTATTAGTCTATTACTTACAAAAGGAAGAGTACTTGACTTGGGTTCAAAGAAGCTAATGTATCCAGTGAACTATTAATAGTGAAGACAGTGTTCAACTAACAAGCATCAATATTGAAACAAAAAAGTCCAGCATACCATCATTGAAAACATTTATTGCATATGACTCTTATTCAGTATTGTACAATGTACATAAAATTCTAAGTGCAAATAATAAAATTTTGAGGGTCCATGCATTGTTGATTTAATTTATGTGTGTAATAATTGGAAGACCCACGACTACTATATAATTTTACATCAGTTTTGCAGTGGATGCAGTATCCATTATTAGCTTGTCCAATAAGTGATGATGAAATTAAGCAAGCAACCATCTCTATTAATGCTACTGCTGCACTGGGACAAGATGGTTTCACTGCAAAATTTTCCAGGCTTATTGGAGTGTTGGTGGGGCGTGATTTTGGCTTGGATGAAGAGTTTTCTGCATAATGGTAACATCTGAGTTTCAGCTTTCAATTATATTCTAAAATTACTTTACTGTATCAAGTATATATCAACCTAATAGTTTCTATGACCTAGCATGCGCTGCTCCCTTTAAAGAAAAAAACATAAACTTTGATCCTAAAAGTGCTAATTAAAATGTAATAGCTATGTCTCAGATTAGACTTGTTAGTCTTTACTCTATATTTTATAAAATTATTTCCAAGGTTTTGGTCAGGTCTATGCAGCAACTAAGAAAAACTTGTTAGGCTACCATTTATCCATTGTTTTGTAAAGTAACCAAAAGGGTATAATAAATCACATAAAGAAAGGGTATGATTATTAAAGAACACAGAGGAACTACCTGTTGGATTCATTTTCTTTAATTTCCTTCTATTTCTGCAATATGAGTTGGATATTTTCATTTGTCCAAACCAATATCTAAGTTTAGATCTTTATAATTGGAACCACATGGGCAGCAATACATCCTCTCTCTCTCTCTCTCTCTATATATATATATATATGTATTCATAGTTTACAGACAATATCAATGTCGTTTGGAGAAAAAAAAAAAGCATATGGTTCTAATCTAAGATCTATGATCTATTAAAATATTAAATAAGAATTTACGCATTTTCTGCTTTTGGAGATAAATCTCATAACTAATAAAAAGCCTGATCTCTCGGTTATATATCCCACCTAGTAAACAAAACATAGACACAATGACTCATTGAAAAAAGGAATATGATTGTAGTGTTTTTTTTTTTAGTAAATAGTGATTATATTAAATAAAAAAAAACGTCTAGAGCCATTTTTTCACTTCAATGAACATTTAATGATTGAAGTGTTTGGTACAAGACCACTATCCTAAATGATGATGATGGATTTGGTCATTGAACACCCAAAAATAAGAAAAATACTTATTATACATTAATAATTTTCACATCTACTCAATCAAAAAAAATAAATTCACTGACTTAGATGAAGACGTTGATTGCCCGAGCTTCAATGATATACCATAGTTAATTTAGTCTTTAGCTGAATTTAAATTTTGGAATTTAGCCATTTTGGGGCTATTTGTGAGTTGTGATTGGAGTCTTACCAGACTGTTGGTGAGTCACCTGGGAAATTATTGTTTTAAATTTTCATCTTTTGTTCAAGTTATTTCCGATTACACAGTGCAGTGCAGTGTTTGATGTTATGAGAGAGCTTGGAAATGGGGGTGTTGAACACAGTGACCCTCTAGTTCTTACATGTGCATCATCTTTAAGTAATTCTCACACTCCTCTGATTGCAATTTTCTTTTAATCTATCCTCATTCTGTACTGCAGTATATGTTCTGCTTAGATGCTTTATTTAATAAATAGAAGCTATTTGTAACGGAAGCCTGTTAGTTAGATGTTTCCATTTTATGCATAATAATTTACTTGGTGTCACCCGAGGAGGAAGTTATTTTTCATGAAAAGACATTGGCATTGTTGCAAGTGATGGTTGCCTTACTCATCTTGAGGAGTTGTGTGATCAGATACTATGTCCCAAATGTTGAAAGTTGGGTTCCATGAGTTTAGATACTAGTTAGGCGTCTAAACTTCTTAGATTGACTTGATGTTTTAAAAATTACAATTCAGGTTCTTCTTGTCCACTTTCCCTTGTTTGCATAGTTTTTGCAATTGTAAATACGTGAANTCACATGATCACATCTACTTTTATTGGTTGAGTTGGTAAAGCTTGAGCCATACAAAAAGAATAAAAAAAGTTTAAGTAAATTTAATTAAATTTAGATTACATTAACTGTATAAATGCAAGTAAATATAAGTCTAATTAGTATGTAAATAATATTACTTTAAGAATTTAGGTAATTTACAATAAGGTAATAGTTCAAATCTCTAGTATCATGTAACAAAAAAAATATTATTTTAGGAATAAAAGTATTCACATACTTTGACCATCTTTTTTTAAGAGAAGAAACTAAAACATGGGTTGTAATTTTTGACATCTTTGTATGAGATGATGTTGTTAATGATTTTGGTGGGATGTCAGAGATTGTTTGTTTCCATTGAAAAAGAGAAAGAAAGTAGGAAGAAAAATTCAATTTGAACACGAAAAAAGAGAAAAGAAAAAGAAATGCGGTGAGCGTGGATCGAACACGCGACCTTCAGATCTTCAGTCTGACGCTCTCCCAACTGAGCTATCCCCGCAAATTTTGAATGCACCAGCCGGGAATCGAACCCGGGTCTGTACCGTGGCAGGGTACTATTCTACCACTAGACCACTGGTGCTTCTTGTTGACAGGTGCGCAACTTAATAACTAATGATTGACAATTCTCAACTCTTCTCTTGACGTGACATTTTACATTTTTACTTCTTTGCCGACAACTCCAAGCAAAATTCCAAGTTGAATGATCTAACTCAGTTTCTTGGATGTATCTTTGCTGATTAGGTGAAGAGTTCCTGCCAAATTCATCACCTAATAGCAATCATATGACATTATCACTTTGCTTGTATTGCTTCCATAAGTTAACCCAGAAGGTTGCCTATCATGGCATTGACATTTAAAAATTAACAGGAAGGTTCCTTCTATAATCATGCTGTAAATTGTAAAAGCACTCTGTCAAAGTTTATACAACATGGTCAAACAACCATGTTATGAGAAATCAATCAAATTTGAGCATCATCCTCAAATCCTTCATTATTACGTGGGCTATTATACGATAAATTTACTAAAATAATACAATTTAATAAAAAATTTATGAATTTAGATTATTTTTAAGACTATTTATCAAAATTAGTCATTTTTTAAACTAAAAAAAAAACGAAATAAATCCACGTTCAAAAAAAAACTGAAATNAAAAAACTGAAATAAATCCGCGTTTTCTAGGGAAAAACGCAGATTCATTTCCATGTTGACGAGACCTCGAAAAAGAAATAAACGGTTAAATGAATCAACGTTTTCTTATAGAAAACGCGGATTTATTTCAAAACACTGATTCATTTACGCGAATTTATTTCAAAATGTTGATTTATTTTCGCGTTTTCTAAAAAAAAAATATTTTAGTGTATATTGTGCAAAAAAATAATTTATTTTGATAAATATTTTTAAAAGTAACCTAAATTCGTAAATTCTTTATTAAATAACATTATTTTGATTAATTACCCCTATTATACATCTGTACAATAAAGCCTATAAATTCTACTTTACATGATTAAAAAACCAAAATTGTGCTCTATAAAACCAATCCAATAATATGAAAAACAATAAATTTTAAAAAAAAATCCAAAAAGAAACACCATGCTTTATCTCCCATCACTTAAAAGAGTTGGTCAAACTGAGAGAGACATTGAGGAACTGTTTCTGAGATCTTCAAATGTTGGGTGTGTAGAATAGCTAAAATAAAGGGAATAATCAGACAACAGGTCCCTTGATTTCATTGTTTGGAGCAAATAGGCATCCGTATCCTCAGTTTCTGACTCCTCGGCTTCATTCTTCCCCTCTAAAATCTTCACTGCTTGTCTCATTGTTGGCCTCACTTTTGGTTCAGGGTAGGCACACAACAAGCCCAAGTGAAGCACCCTTTCCACTTCTTGCTCATTGACCTCTCCTTTAGCCTTCAACCTTTCATCAAGTGCATTCACTAAGTGACCTTGTACCATAAGTTGCCAAACCCAATTAGTCAAAAGTGGCTTACCTTCCTCTAGAGGCCTCCTTCCACACATCACCTCTAAAACCAAGATGCCAAACATGTAAACATCTGTTTGAGTTGATGCCCTTCCAGTCCTAATCACTTCAGGAGCCAAGTAACCTACTGTTCCCACCACTTTCGTGGTGCTAGCCACTTGACCATGGCTGTGCATTCTGGCTAACCCAAAATCTCCTAGCCTTCCATTCATGTCTTTATCAAGTAACACATTGCTGGCCTTAATGTCCCTATGCAGCACTTTGGCTTCCCACCCTTCATGCAAGTACAATAACGCAGAAGCCACATCTTTCAAAACCCTTAACCTTTCTTCATAGTTTAGCAACTTGCTCTCATCACATTCGAACACCCTTTTGTCTAAGCTCCCATTCTCCATATATTCATAAACCAACAAGAAACTCCCAATCTCTTGTTTGCACCAACCTCTCAGCCCCACCAAACTCCTGTGCTTCAATCTCCCAAGGCTTGAAATTTCAGCCAGAAATTCCCTTATCCCATCATTTTCATGTGAAATTCTCTTCACAGCAATCTCTACCCCTCCTTCTAAAACACCCTTATAGACCTTCCCATTCCCACCAATTCCAATCACATTCTCCTCAGAGAATCCCTTGGTTACTGCCTCTATTTCTTGATATTGCATTTTGTGAGGCCAATACTCTAATTCCCAATCCTCCATTGCCTCTCTCTGCTTTGCTATGATTCTCCTCCTCTGAATAAAAAACAGTACCAACAAAACAAAGATGCAAATAGTAAAGAAAGCCCCCACTGTAACTCCTGCAATAAATCCCTTAGACTTCAAAATTGAATCTTTCGGAAGAACAAAAGAAGGTAACCCAGTAGTAATGAGTTCTTCACTTAACAAAAAATTCGAATTGCTAAAGCTCCAAGCCAAAACCTTGTGACTTTCAACCAATCTCCCTGTGGCACTGGTAAACCCAACATACATGTCATCCTCAAAAACCTCTGACAAGTTCAAAGAAATATTCAACAATGGTGTCCTAGGCTTTTTAATGCCCACCGGAGCCATAGTAACATTCATGTAAGAATCTTCATAGTCAATCCAAACCTGGTAATTTTCACCACTGTTCAGCGTCAATTCCTGGAACAACTTGTCTTCATCGTCTGGCCAGTACCCAGCAGCATACGATTCCATGGACTTGAGAGAGTTTATGTCAATCCCAACATGATTTGCGTTTATGTCATCAAATTCTTGGTTCATAAACACATCAAACTCAACTCCAAAGACATGGTTTTTGGAATCGCCACTGTTGGTGAAGTTGAAAAGGCCCAGATGTTGAGCAGAGCTTGTGCCTTGGACGCCTGTGACAGGGGTGAAGATGAAAACTAAGCCATGCCCAGGAAGGGTATCCTTAAAAGGTGCCATGGCGAAAATGAAAGAGGTGGAAAAAGGAAACACATAACTAGAGTTCGCCCTTTTGGTGGGTATCTTTTGTGGGTAAAGAGCACGACCAACTGTGAAAGCTTGTTGATGGGTGAGAGTTAGAATTCGAGAATCAATGGTGGCGTTTCCATAGAGCAACACATCAGAGGAGTTGAAGCCATTGAAGACAAAATCAATGGCAGAAATTGAGTGGAAAAGGAGGAAAAAAGGTAGCAGAAATGGTGGGTGTTGGTGGTGCTTGTGTTTCATTTTGGCAGAGAAGAAACAGAGGACTCTGTCATGGGAAATGAGTGGCAAACAATGAATGAAACAGGGAAATGCTGAAGGTGGCAGAAGAAAGATTGATAAAAAGGTGAACTTTGATGACGGTGGATCCTTTTGAACTTTCTTCAGTCAACCGTTAGATTTGTGTAGATTATAGATATTTTTTCTTTAATTAAAGTGCAGAGGTATATCTTAAACTTTTGTGTATATATAATAACTACACAAGATGACATAGACATGCATATGGCTTGTCCTTACCATTATTAATGCCTAGTGGGCTACCTTTAAAATACATTGTGTATTGTATATACAATTTGCAATAACTAATCATAAATAATAGAATTAATTATTAATTTTGATATTATTATAAAATTAAAAAAATTAAATAATCCAATTATAAAGAATATTTTTTGAATTAATTAAACTTAAAATTTATCAATTATACGAATATTTAATTCATATTAAATAGCTCTTTTTTAATTTTTTTTTTTTATAATTGTACCAAATACAATAATTAATTTCATCAATTGTGTCAGATTATGTATACGATACACAATATAACACTATTAATATCATGTATTGAAAAACTAGCCTAAGCTAGCTAATCTATTTTCTTTTTCATAATTTTTCTAAACCCAATTGCATTTCTTGAATATCTTATGAATGGATAAAGATTTGGTAAGTGTGTAATAATATTTAACAAGAAAAAAAGTGTGATAATATACATGAGATGCCACTAAGCACTAACCTTATAGGTCTTTAACAATAGTAATATGTTAATAGTTGACAATAAATGCTAATATTATAAGGTGCAACTACCCAAAGTTCAAGGATAAAAAATAAAGTTGAAAAAATGAACAGGACAAATCAGGTGACAGCTAAGAATTCATCAGTGGTGGGGTTCACAACTTAACTTGGTCACTACTACAATATAGTTTCTTGTCATATCAACCTCAATTGTGGAAAGCCTTAGCCCTTATATAATAGGGTAATTGACTTCTCTTTTATATAATTATTATAATCCTTCATTGTTAATTATTTTTTTGGGTGCATTTTTATTTCAATAAAATTTGAATATGAGAGATTTAAGGTATTATTTTTTTTTATATTGAATCTCAATTATATTCTCTTGAGTTGAAATGTTTTGGTGCCCTTATAGGGATTGTAAGAAAAAAAACGTTTTGATTGAAAATTTCAAGGTGGATACATTTAAATCCAAACGAATACTTTTATAAATCTCGCATAAATCTAAGATTAAGTTGTGTTACTATTATTTTTCTTTGAATAATTAAATAAAACAAGTTGTATATATAAGATGAATCTAATTTCTTTGTGTAATCTAAATAATGATTAAACGGGAAAACTTATACTTTGAACTGGCATAAGCAATGGCATTTAGGTTTAGATTAAGAAATTTGGCATTGAGTTTTATTTTAATTTTTTTGGTCATAGATAAATAAAGCTAAATTTTTTNTTTAATTTGATTTTTTTGGTCAAAGATAAATAGAGCTAAATCTTTTAGTTGGGAATATGACGAGAATTGAAATTTGAGCTAACCTCAACTTTTTAAAAAATTCTTGTACCAATTATATAGTGTATATTTATCATAGATAAATAGAGCAAGATTTTTTTTTTATTTGAGTAATGATATATAAACAAACAAAAAATATATAACATATTTACAATGAAAGAATAGCACAATCACGGAGGTTCCATTATATAAATATGTAAACATTCACTTGATAAAGGAGTTGAACTCTTTTTTTTTTTTTTGGATAACATTTTAGTTTTAATGGTAAAGGTAATTTTGGGTCAATTTTTACATATTGACACTAAGTCTTTTGTCAAGCGATCTTAAGGGCGCATCCCATATCCTAGGTGTTGACTTGAGAATTTGAATCTTAGTTAACTTGAATAAATTAATTTATTGCATTTTTATCATACACAGACATATGTATCATACACAGACATGCACATATNTTGAGTAATGATATATAAACAAACAAAAAATATATAACATATTTACAATGAAAGAATAGCACAATCACGGAGGTTCCATTATATAAATATGTAAACATTCACTTGATAAAGGAGTTGAACTTTTATTTTTTTTTTTGGATAACATTTTAGTTTTAATGGTAAAGGTAATTTTGGGTCAATTTTTACATATTGACACTAAGTCTTTTGTCAAGCGATCTTAAGGATGCACCCCATATCCTAGGTATTGACTTGAGGATTTGAATCTTAACTAACTTGAATAAATTAATTTATTGTATTTTTACCACCAAGTCAAATTCTTAAAATTGATAAAAGAATTGAAATATGTATCATACACAGACATGCACATATTAATGACACTAATTTCAATTCGCATGCCCTCTCCCTCCCACTCCTACAATTGATCATAGACACTATTTTAAATGGGGCAATGAAAAATTTACAAAAAGTTAAGATGAAAAAAAGATTGAAAAAGAGAGAAGAAATAACATGAAAGGAAAGGTTAGATAGACTCTAAGTTTCACTTCTGATCTCAGTCGATCTCCTTTCAGTCACCTTCTTCTAAGGTCATTCCTTTGCAAGATTTATATCTCAATTTAACCATTATTGCCATGCACAGGTTCGGAGGAAAGGATGACAGACACAAATTCAATTAGAACAGCAAGCAAGAAAGAAATCAACATTCACTTCCATGGCGTATGCTCCAGCACCATGATCTGGGGTTTCAAATCATCTATTTGTTTAGCCACGTTTATTATTTCTTCTATTTGTTTTGACTGATACCATAAGAAACCCAAATAAGTCTCATCAGCATTTGACTAGTAATTTGGTAGTTAAAAAAACTGGAATAACCCTAAGTTGATTATTATAATAGTTGTTATTAATTAACATGAATTTTATTTATTTTTTATGAAATATATTTAATAAATAATTTTAGTGAACCGTTATTTTTATCCCTAATTTTGCTAATATCACATTTTATTTAATGTCTATGATACAGACTAAATTACTCTCATTCAATATGAAAAGTTTTTAAAATTAATTAATCATGATATTCTCTTTTTAATAATTTAGTTTTATATTATATTTTAGAATAAATACTGGTTTATTAATTGTGATAGCTAAGTATATGGTTGCTTACTTCTTAAGCTAGAGAAACTTGGTGTTGAGTTTTCCATTTGAATAACAATATATAGACAAATTTAATAATTAATATAGGGAACTGCTATTTTCACATTTGATTTTGTTAATGTCACATTTTATTTAATTTTTAAATATAATATAGATTAATTTGACCTTAATTTAATATAGAAATTTTTTAGTTAATTGTATCATTTAATATAAAAAGCTTTTAGTCAAAATTAAAAAAAAATCATATTAATATAAGATAATTTAGTTTATATCATATTTAGACATTAAATAAAGTGTAACATTAAGAAAATAAGATATAAAAATAGTGACTTTCTTAATATAATATTATATTTTTGGACACAATCCGAATTATTTAGTGTACCGCAAAATCTGAATTTAATTGATCATATTTAATTTTTTTTTATTTAACTCAATTTTTGTCGCATATCATCGTGTTATAATTTATTCTATCGTCACAACAATTTGTAAAAAAATAATAATAATATCATTACTCTTCTCGTTTGATTTCTCTCGTTCATTAATTTATACTATATTTGTCGTTGTACGGAATTCAATCCTGTGTTTATATATATAGTGTTTATAAATGAATTTCCTGCAACTCTCTCTTTTCTCATTTAAATCTCAAAATTTGTGTTGTTTGTGACTTGCAAGTTTCATAAGTTGGACTTTTCATTTCTGAATCTGGGTTTTTAAATCTAAACGGCACAATAGATGTCGGCATGTCGCTATGGCCACCAGATTATCTTAGAAGCTATTCTTTGACCTTCATATCTACTGCATGAGGAAATTGCTGCTACCTCAAGCTTTGACTTTAATATCCGTACGGTAAAGCAGTAGCTTTTCATTTATATATCGAATGCATTCACATGCTAATGTTATAATTAATGGGAGCAGTTACATCAACTACTACATTTAAGAGTGAGTTTCGTACAGGGTAAAGCAATATAAATTGGGGTAAATTGTATAAAAGTCGGTGAAGTTAAGTTATCACCCTTTTATATTATATTTCTTCTTAGTTTGATTAGATCCAGTAAGATTTACAATGTAATTTTAGTGTTATTGTGAAAATTTTAAAAAATTAAATCATTTGATATGTGTTTGAGAATTGATTTTGGATCTTATTTACACAAATGCAATAATTTTAAAACTATTTCTTTGATTACAATAGTTTTGATTTTTTTATCCATTTTTTTGAACAATAAAGAAAGAGAAAAGACTTGGTAGTGTTGGGTGTCGCTGTTGAAATAGTTTGTAAATATATTAATAATTAACCAAGTCCCACATTGGTTAACTTAGAGTATGTAAAAGACTTTATAAATGCAAACTAAAGTTATAAAGTAACTTTAGTTAAATGGGCACAAGCCCATTTGACAAGCCCAAACAGCCTAGCAAGACAAAGTCCATTAATGGTCTTTGATTTGACAAATATTTTAATATTGGTTTTAAATATCTGGACCGGACCGGGTCGGGTCGATTTGACCCGATTCGGATGGTAGTTAATTAAATTAACAGGTTCAGATGAATAAACTCGAATAGACAATTGTGTCTGTTTTGAACAGACTGTTGTGACTATTCCGAACAGACAATTGTGACTATTCCGAATAGACAATTATATCTGTAAATTTCTAACCAATTATATTTGTTCATTCGTGTCTTTTCAACTCTATAAAAGGGAACACCCTAATGCATTAGAATTCACCTTTCCATTGAGAGTTTTTGAGGACTTTGTTGTATCCTGGGGTAACTTGCTTTTATAGAGAAACAATATTACACTCAAGACAGTGTAATTGTTCACGCCTCAAAGCCAACCTAGTTAGTCTCTATTATCGTTTTTCTAACAGTCGCATTTGAAGAGATTACGATACATTAATAATATTGCAATATGAAATAATGTAACAAATAGTACACCACAATCTCTTCATAATATCAATTTGCGACACTCAACACACCCAAAAGGTTCAAATTGCGGCACTCATCAGGTAGAAACTAAAGGCCAATTGTGGAACTCAACAGGCACTCAGGGTTCAAATTGCAGCGTTCAACAACGGCCAAATATTGCGGCACTCAACAGCGGCAAATAAAGGCCAATTGCAGCACTGCGTAGCATTGCTAACAGGGAATTTAAGACACTTAGAATTGTCGCAATTTGCCAAAATTCGGCACTAGGAAGTGACACCATTTCATCATTAGGCTCTCAAAGAGTTGTGCCATTCCTTGAGAGCCGAAGGAAGAAGTGGCGTCACTCCTTCAATTTCGCAACACTCCATCTTGTGGCACTGGTTCTCTCTCACTTCTCTTTGTCCCCAATAAAAAAAAAAAAAACTATCGTATTAAAAAAAATATTTTTAAAATTATCATAATTATAAAATTAAGATTAAAAATTACATTATTAAAATACTTGATCCCAAAAATCTTGACCTTATCTTTTACCAAAAAAATATTAAGTAAATTAAATTTATTTTTTTAATTTATTGGAAACATTTATGGAGTCCTCGGTCTTTCAAGTTAAGAGCATTTAAGGAGAGTGACCATAGACTCACTGCAATCGTAAAGCGTTAAAGTTTAGAGGAAGCTTCTTCAGAAATTGAGCAGCTTGCTGCCAACTTGCCATGGATATATCGATGCTTTTCCTTTCTGACACGAAGGAGGAAACAATCCAAGTGTCCAATTTGGGAGCTTCCACTTGCCCCTATATATAAAATAAAGGTATTAAGATAAATAATAATAATAATAGTTATCTCACTATTTTTAAGTTTTAACACAAAATTTATAAGTCTTAACAACTATTTAGTACACTAATCAAACTCACGTTATGGGAGAGTTTACACTTCAATAATTGAACACTTGTATTACATTATAATAATCTCGGTATTCAAATCTCATTAAACATCAATATAAATTACCCTCTATTATATAATGGATTAGGATTCTTCTATATTAGAGAATAACATGACATTGTCATATTAAGCTCTTAGCGCTTCATACTCATTAATTAAAATCAAATCAATAATCTAGATTATAACACAATATCATCCCTTCAAAACTTACCTATTAATCAATTCCCTTTTTCCCCCCCTACGTTCCTTCACCTGTTGATCATCTCTTCGATCCTCTTTGAATTCGTTAGAATTAGGAACTTCATAGGGGTTTGTATTAGGTTCTTAGTTTTCTTCCACATCCAGCTACAACAATGGCTTCTATCTTGACTTACAACTCTTTTAATCTTTCAACTACAGCTAGCTTTCTCAAGAACCCACTTCTCAATTCCCATGTGCAAAGAATTTTCACTGATATATCACCCTTTGTCAGCTAAAGCTACCACATGGGAAGCAGCACAACAACTAGACAGAGGAAGAAATTGATGTTGGTCAAAGCTACTCCAGCTGAGTCCTAGTTTTGTCAATGCTCTTTCTAAGTTGCAGACCATCCTAATTTTTCAAACAATGATAAGTTGAGGGGAAAAAAGAAAAAAGCAAACGAACGAAGCCACAGATGATGAAGAGGTGAAGGAACGTCAACAAAGATAACGAGGAAGGATAAGAAGAAAAAGGAAAGAAAGAAACAGAAGAGAAAAAGGAATTAATGTAACGGCGATCTGGTATAATTTAGATCATTGATTTGGCTTTATTGAACATGAAGGATTTAGATTACTCTAACATGATAGTGTTATGTTGCTCTTAATATGAGAGGATCTTGATCCGTGAATTAATTTTTAATAAAATACTTAAAGCATTATTCCTCTAATAAATGCTTATTTGGATTAACTTAATCTTAAGAAAAAAGATACTTTTCTATAAAAAAAAAAATATAATAAAATTATTGATTGAGTTAGAAAATATAATAAAAATATATATTATTTTTTTGCCAAATCCAAACCGCTCTAAATCTTTGTCACTATTAGAATTTGTCATTGTACGGATTCAACATTCGGTTGGATGTGTTCACATTCTATTGAAATTTTCCTCAAGCTTTTCTTTTCTTTCATCAACTTGGGTTTCTATTCTTCGAGTCAAATGGCCGATCTGCATTAAAAAATTGACCATAAATTTTCATCAACTTGGGTTACTTTCTCCGTAAACCATAAATTCATTGACTTTTTTCACTAAAAAAAAAATTCTTTGACCTTTTTATACGTAATAAAGTAGCAATGTGATACAGATTCCCATCTCCATTGCTTATCCATATTTAAAAGCATTGACATTGATTATTGAAATAGCAGGTAGCAGCCTAAATATCAAAGTTGTAAAAAAAACTATAAACCTTTTACCTAGTCTAAATGACTATTAATTGAAAAAAAACATAGAGATGATGATGGTAATGAGCCTACATCTCCTCAGCAAATTATCTGTATTCTTATCAATTAGAAGAAGGATGGGGAGAGAAGAAGAAAACATATATGGAAACATGGTATGAGTATGTAAACTGTAAAAGGAAACTTTCATGTAAGCAATCTAATGTCATAACCAATAGAAACAATAAAATACAAGTTTTTCCCTTTCTTTAGTCTCAGTTAAAGGTGACAGAAACATGTCAGGCCATAAGCAACAAGAAGGGGTAGAGAAAATACCTCGAGCCAATGTTCGAGTACTAGGCGCTATGGCGCTGGAGTAATCTATGCCATACTCCCAGGAATCATCAAACACCAAACCATCCAATGTAAAGACAGTTTTTAGTGCTGGTTATCCAGTTACAGAGAAGCGACTCCATAGGTTTTTTGGTTCAGCTGTAGGTAATTTGCATCTTTACAGGCATGTCTATTTCACCGAGCCTCTCTCTTAATCTGGAGACTTTTTTATTTTTTGGCCTTGCACAATCCAGAGATGAGATAAACAAAATGCTCTTCCGTTGACTCTAAAATTCCGTTGACCATGCCGGCAATGCTCATCCATTGACTAAATAATTTATAGAACAACCAGGCATTTTATTCATAGAAAGATAACTTTTCTTTAATTCAAGGACAGAAACCTCTTATATACATGCATGCATCTAATCTGTGAGTGCAAGTGAGAATTCTCTTATTATGAGGTAAAAGCTTTGAATTCAAAATTAAATGTCTCAGTGAAGAAGCAAACCCATGTATTATATATATATATAGACAGTGGACAAACTCCAACAACTAAGGTAGTTCTGAAAAATCATGACAATCATTTCAAATTAGCAGGTGAGAATTTTACCATGTTCAAAGATCATGTGTAGAATTTTAGCAGGAATAATTGAAAATTGATTTGTTTGAAGCTTCAATGCAGGCTTAACAGTAACATAAAATCACCTTAAACTGGAATAGTAAACCCTGCTACCAAACGCCACACCATTTTTCCTGCAAATGCGAGAGTTCTAGATTCTAGAACTCTCTCTAGATTCAACAGATGGACTAATTAAATTATATACAAAATTCTTAAGCCACAATAAACACGAAACTAGAAGAAGAACTTCAAATTGGCCTATATTCTAAATAAGGACAAGAAGAATAAAGAAAGAAAGAAAGAAAAAAACGTGTGCAAAATTATGGAGTAACAGGCCGAAAACAAAAATTTATAAGAAAAATGTATTGCCAACTGAATACCGGCATTACTTCAGCTTATTAAATACAAATAATTCGTTACAGCATAAGCAGCATGGAAGTAATAGAGTCTAGATCATATGCTACTTTTCCACATTATTTGATCATAATATAACTGGGTTATAACACATGTTTTTTACGAAAGTCTTTGGCAATTGAAAAGTCTGCACCTCAAGGCCATGTCAAGTTGAATAGATCAGCCATTTACGATGTGAAGCAAACATGGAATGTTTGAAAATGTATCCTTAAAGAAAGTAAACCAGTAACTTAAATCACAAGTACTGTTCTCCCTAAATACCTCAGAAAAATAAAAAAAGATTAGAAATTAAGGATCTCATAGCAGAATATGCTTTAAATTCTTCTACTAACTCAGATAAATTGCTTGATTATCCAACCCAAAAAACAAAAAGACCTTATATAATCTTGCCTAAATGTTTTACATTAGTTTATAAGAATCATCAGTCATTACTGTTAGCAAGATTGTTGAGAGAGATAACATGAACACTATGTTGTTAGTGTTTTTCCCCTGCTCTCAAGTTCTGCCTCAAAGCATCCAAAATGCAGTGTCTCTATATCTGGTTTTTAAAATATAGTAATCTTTTGAATAAAAAAAGAGTTTGTGAAGTTCAATCTGTTAAGGTTTTTCTAATTTATTAAACAACTTATTATTACATTATTAACACAAATATACACAAAGCACAATTAGTTCAATATTTTTTTAAAAGAGATTAAGGTCTTAAATTCGTATTTTCATTTCCCTATATCCTAAGCTAAAAAAATTAGCTCTACTTATCAAAACAAAAAGAACTTAGCTCTAAATATTTAATGGTTATTGTTATTAAATTTTCTATATGTATGTCTTTAAAAAAAAAATCCCTAATGATTTAAACAGTAAGTAATCCCATGTTAAAATTTCATAGAGAAAACACTAATAATTTAAACGAAGGAAGAGCATGGAAAAACTATGTTAAAACGTCTAGTATTTAATATTTCAATTGTAATAATATCATGTAGTGACCTTCATTAAAACATTATCTCCCTCTTATAAACCTTAAAAAAAAATTGATAAAGGTTTGTCAAAGATCGAGCAAGTTCCTTGAACAATAGTGTAGGCAAATTGAATAAAGAAAGATGATAATAGAAGGCCGAAGCACGTGGGTAATTTGTTATTTGAGTAAAACCATGAATAGCAGGGTAGAATTTAATTTACCTAAATAAAAGGAACAGAATAATTTAGATTATATATTACCACCAGAAAAATGATTTTTTATACAAATAAGGGACAGGGTTATATTATAATTTGATATTTCAACTAATAATAATAACAAATCAAAACTTAAACTTCAGTTAACTCACATGTGATTTGAGTAAAAATTATTTTACCCATTTGTAATTTTATAAGTTCCATTTCCTTTTACATGTGTTTTCACTCGCACTACAAGAAAAATGTTATTTTTTCATGAATTTTCTCACGAACAATGTATCCGTGAGAACTTCTCATGGAAAATATGAGATTTTTGTCACGGACATCTAAAATATGGGATTTTCTCACTGAATTTCTCACGAAAATATATTTCGTGAGAAATTCGTGAGAAAACCCAAGAAAGTTTTGAGGGAATGTGGCACAAAAATGTTCTCAAGGACAAGTTCCATGAGAAACACCATGAAAGCATCCCAAGTAAGTTTCTCATGGACTTCAGTCTGTGAGAACATTGGAGGAATCGTTTTATGGAGGATATTTCTCACAAATTTGGTTTGTGAAAAATGAAACGTACCGTTTCACTAGACGCGTCCACGGATTGGAATTTTGGCAGCCTTTGTCTGTGAGAAATTCCGTGAGAAATCTGCAAATTAATCTTTTTCCCGAGACTCATCTTCCTCATTTGGAAATTACAAAAAACACTCCCTTTCGTCATTTCTCTTCAGCAACAGACGTGGGTGGCGATTTTCGGTGAGTTGAGGACGTTTTTCAGCATGTGTGGATAGTTTACTTCATCTTTTTGAAGCTTTGGAGTTGAAGTAGGTCATTTCTCTCCTATTTTNTTATAAGTTCCATTTCCTTTTACATGTGTTTTCACTCGCACTACAAGAAACATGTTATTTTTTCATGAATTTTCTCACGAACAATGTATCCGTGAGAACTTCTCACGGAAAATACGAGATTTTTGTCACGGACATCGAAAATATGGGATTTTCTCACTGAATTTCTCACGAAAATATATTTCATGAGAAATTCTGTGAGAAATTCGTGAGAAAACCCAAGAAAGTTTTGAGAGAATGTGGCACAAAAATGTCCTCAAGGACAAGTTCCATGAGAAACACCATGAAAACATCCCAAGTAAGTTTCTCATGGACTTCAGTCTGTGAGAACATTGGAGGAATCGTTTTATGGAGGATATTTCTCACAAATTTGGTCTGTGAAAAACGAAACGCACCGTTTCACTAGACGCGTCCACGGATTGGAATTTTGGCAGCCTTTTCTCACAGACAAAGTTTGTGAGAAATTCCGTGAGAAATCTGTAAATTAATCTTTTTCCCGAGACTCATCTTCCTCATTTGGAAGTTACAAAAAACACTCCCCTTCGCGATTTCTCTTCAGCAACAGATGTGGGTGGCGATTTTCGGTGAGTTGAGGACGTTTTTCAGTATGTATGGATAGTTTACTTCATCTTTTTGAAGCTTTGGAGTTGAAGTAGGTCATTTCTCTCATATTTTCTCTCAGAATTTCTCTTGTATTTTCTTTCTCAATAATGCACAAAATGAGTTAGTTTTTTTCTATATTTTTGGAGTATTTTGAGTGTAGATTGGTTGTAGATATGTATTTAATGAATTATAAACTTGATTAATCGTTTGGTTTATAAGTTTGTCTTTGATGTTGAATCCGATTTTCAATGTTAAAATTGGAGTAATTGTTGATTTTTTTGTTGAAATTGGTTAATGGCTTTTGATTTAAGATATATGTAAAAAGTTTTGATATTTTTTGAATTAGTATGGATAAATTTTAAATTTGTGGGGTTTAGAAAGTAATTTATTAAATTAAATTATGTGTGAAATTGTTGAGATTTTAATAACTCTGTTTGGGACTATTGTTGTATCTTATATATAAACTGTTTGTATAATTTTAATGTTGTATGATATATGAATTATGAGCATCTGATATACTGAAAACTTGTAGAATAAATGTACTTTAGAGCTATATATAATAAGTTAGTTACGTTAATTTAGAAACTCGTTTGAGAATTAATCACATAGAATTAAGTCTTGGATAATCCCCGAATTTTAGACTGTTCTTGAAATAGTTGTTCCATTAATAGGACACTAGAGCTTTGGAAGCAAGTAGGTAAATTAAATTTCGGATCATCTCAATTTTGTTTCTCTAGGTACATATTTATACTGGATAAGCAGCATAATTCATGTACTTGAAGAATCATGGGGATGTGCTCCCGAAATTGTGTTGACTTGGTCCCTATAAACTTCTACTAGTGGTGGAATAAACTTTAAGAATGAGATACAAATCATTCTCGGAGTAAAAGCATTGTAAGAAAATATTAACAACTTCAATTTGTTTTGAATATTGAAGGAATATGGAGATCACTGAACATCATCGTTGGATGTATGAGAGACTTGTTTCAAATAGTAAAATTGTTAAAGATGAGTTTTATGTTGGTGTTGAAGAATTTATTGAATTTGCAAGTCAACTTGATGTGTATATTTAAGTAGGAATGTTCAAATGTCCATGTGTGAAATGCAAATGTTATAAGTTTCATATACATAATTAATTAAGGATGCACATATACACGAAATGCTTCAAGGAGAATTACTATTATTTGGATAATCATGAAGAAGTCCTCCCAGCCATTGTTCAAATGGATATTGAAAACCAGTATATGTCTTTGTATGAGCAGATAGTTATAGATGTTGTTGGACATTCTTTTGAATCAGAGTATATACTGGAAGAGGATCTAAATTCAGAATTTGTAAAATTTTATGATATATTAAAAGCCGCATAGTCTCCATTATAGGATGAATGTGAGATACACTATGTGCTTTCAACGATTGTCATATTGTAAAACATCAAGTCTGACTAAAACATCTTAGAAAGTTCAATGGATGAACTTATCACATTGATGACGGAGATATTGCTTACAAGTTATAAGATGCTAACTAATTTATATTAAATCAAGAGATTGGTTTCTAAATTTGGTTGTGGGTACAAGAAGATTGACAGTTGCCCACATGAGTGTATGTTGTATTATGAAGAAGATGAAGTTGTTAGGCAGTGTCGAATTTGTGGTGAAGTACGGTTCATAGAATCCAAAGTTGGACGAGGGAAGGTTAGAGAAGTTTCAACTAAACATATGTGATATTTGCCAAAAATTTCTAAGTTGCAAAGACTTTTTGCATCTAATGCATCTGTAAAGGATATGATATTGTATAATGAATACCAACGTGAACCAGGGGTGTTATTACATCCATCTGACGGAAATACATAGAAGCATTTTGATATGGTTCACCTGGATTTAGCATCATAATCGAGAAATGCGATGTTAGATTTATGTGCCGATGATTTCAATCATTTTGGAATGGGTGCCAAGACATATTCATATTGGTATGTTATCCTAACTTCTTACAATCTTTCATTGGACATGTGTATGAGAATGAAATTCATGTTTTTGACTATTATTATCCCTGGTCCTCATAATCCGAAAAGTAAAATTGACGTGTTCTTGGAACATTTATTTGACGATTTAAAGAAGTTTTGGGATGAATGAATATATACTTATGACATTTCATTGAAGCAAAGCTTTCGAATAAGGGCAATTCTTTTGCGGACCATCAATGATTTCCCTGTATATGAAGTGTTATCTGGTTGGCAAACAATGCAAGTTGAGTTGCCTGATTTGCATGAATGGTTCGAAGGAATTTTATTTGAAGCATTATCACAAAATGTGTTATTTTGATTGTCATAGACAATTCTTATCCCAAGATCATCATTTCTGTCGTAACAAAAATAATTTTTTGAAGAAATTGGAGGAAAATGGAATATCACATAGGAGCTATTCTAGATACGATATTTTCATACAAGTGTTAAGACTACCTAGAGTAACAGAAAGTGGAGATGTTATCTCTACTGATTATGGTAAAACCCATAACTGGACTAAGCGTAAGATTTTCTAAGACTCACCATATTTGTATGATTTGTTAATTCCTCACAACATTGATGTGATACATACAGAAAATAATGTTTTTGAAAATGTCTTCAATACGGTCATAGATATTAAAGGTAAGAGTAAAGACAATGTGAAAGTTAAACTAAATATGATAAAGTTATGTAAATGGCCCAGTTTAGAATTGCAAGACTTGGGCAATGAAAAGTTTGTGAAACTCATGACATTGTATATACTTAGTATTGACCAGAAGAGAACCATGTGTGAATGGGTGCAGAGTTTGAAGCTTCCTTATGAGTATGCATCTAACTTAGGGAATTGTGTCGATATTAATATATAGACTTTGACCCACATAAAAAGTCATGACTGCCATGTGTTTATGGAGAGACTCCTGCTAATTACTTTTAGTGACTTGTCTGTTATTGTTTAGGAACTTCTTGTTGAGTTGAGTCAATTTTTTCGAGATCTTTGCTCTCTTACTCTACACAATAATGACTTGCAAATAATGAAGCAGAATATTCTCATAATCTTGTGAAAATTTGAGAAGATTTTTTCTTTTGATTTCTTTGATGTAATGAAGTATTTATCAGCTTATTTAGTTGAAGAATTAATCAGGGGTAGACTTGTCCAATATAGGTGAATGTATCATTTCGAAAGGTTTTTTCACACCTTAAAGTAAAAGGTTAAAAATAAAGCCCACCTTAAAGGTTTAATTTGCGAAACATACATAATTAAAGAGAATTTAACTTTTTGTTTGTACTACTTCGAGTCCTAGGTCTATTGAAGGACTAGAAAAGTGACCCATAATGATGTTAGTGAGAAAATTTATGCCAGATAACCTATTTCCATATTCAACTATCATGCTTTTCTTCGTGGAACCTCGCAACGACGATATCTCAATGATGAGGAACTAGCATCTGCAACAGTGTATATGTTGCTCAATTGTCCCAAGATTAAACCTTACTTAAGGTAAGTTTCAGCTTAATATCTTAATTTTTTTTAATGTTTAAATATGGTCAAACTTATGAGATAACTAATTTTATATTTATATTGCAACATGTATATACAGGGATTAACCTCAATGTACAAGAATATCTCAAATGATCAAATAGATAANTGGAACCTGGCAACGACGATATCTCAATGATGAGAAACTAACATCTACAACAGTGTATATGTTGCTCAATTGTCCCAAGATTAAACCTTACTCAAGGTAAGTTTTAGCTTAATATCTTAATTTTTTTAATGTTTAAATATGGTCAAACTTATGAGATAACTAATTTTATATTTATATTGTAGCATGTATATACAGGGATTAACCTCAATGTACAAGAATATCTCAAATGATCAAATAGATAAGCATATATTCACTGAATTTTCTCAATGATTTAAATATTTTGTATGTAACTCTAACTATTTTTAATATTTAATTGTATTCAACAAGCTTTAGTATATTACTAATGTGTTGTTAATTATATATAGGTACAAAACCCTCAAAATGATATTGTTGATGAGCTTTTAATATAGTTGGCTTGGAGTCCCTTAAGAAAGGTTAAGCCATGAGACCGAATAAATATCAACGGTTATAAATTTCATATAGTTGGTTGGTCTCATGGTCAAAAAGCAAATAACAATGAAATTTGCTTGAAGAGGTCTGGTTATAGCGAAGATTAATCCTCTTATTATAGGGTACTACAAGAAATCATTGAAATTGTATATATTGGTTCATTTGGCTATCGATTATGACTATTTAATTGTAAATAGTATGATCATTCACCTAGCGGGACAAAGAGTTATTCGAAATATAAATTTATGGAGGTAAACTCAAGTAGAACATACAAGGGAGATGACTCATTCATCTTAGCTCAATAAACAGAGCATGTTCATTTCTCTCCTTATCCACACACAACTCCTAATAAACGGGGATTGTTATATGTCATTAAAATCAAGGCCAGACATACAATTGATGCCTCAGATGATTCTTACCAAGATGAACCACATCACTCACCAACGTTAATTGTTGATGATCATCGAATACAGAAAAATTTGATATATATAATTTTAACTGATAGAAAGGAAGTTGTTACTGGAGTGAATTCAGTTATTGTCACTGATATAGATGATGAGATAAGAGAATGTGGTGAGGAAGAGGAAGAAGATGAATATCATAGCAGTGATGACAAAATTATTGTCACTGATATAGATGATGAGATAGGAGAATGCGGTGAGGAAGAGGAAGAAGATGAATATTATAGCAGTGATGAAAAAATTGATAAAGATCTCCTAGTGGTTATGTACTAGAAAATGATTGATATTACACATGTCTTACTCATTATTCATCAGTGCTTATGTATTATTAATTATATAGCTACATTTCTTTCTATGTTGCATTTTTAGATATTTTATATTTTTTGTCAACTAATGTGTTGTATTTTTATGTTACAGAACTCATATTCATATCACTGCTCTTGGCGTTGCATTTTCTGTTCGGTCTTCATTTCTCCCGAATTTAGAACTTTAGTAGAGCCTAGAGATATGTAAACATTCTTTTTGTATATGTTTTTTTTTTTTACATTATTTTTTTGTATAAATTCTTTAATTTATTTAAAATTTGATTGCATTCTACTTCTTTGCTGCTGTTACTGTTGTTTTGCTTGTGCTGTTGCTGGTTTTTGTATTATGTAGGATTTTGGTTAGTAGAAAAATGAGATGCAGGAGTGGGTAGAAGTGGTATTTCTCACGGACATGTTCGTGAGAAACTTAAAATAAAATTAAAAAATCAATAACTTCTCACGGTTTTTCTCTCGACCAAAGTCCGTAAGAAAGTTTTCTCACAGATGTCCACAACTTCTTTGTGAGATTTCGTTGATATTTCTCACTAATTTTTTCTACCTTCTCATGGATGATGTCTGTGAGAAATTTCTCAAGGACGACATTTCGCGTGATAAAATGAGTTTTGTCACAATACTTTTTCTCACGAAGCTATATCCATGAGAAAGTCTATGAGAAGTCCATTTCTCATAGAATTTTCACTCGTTTCTCATGGATTTTGTCTGTGAGAAAATACGATTTTTCTTGTAGTGTCGGTTACTATTATTCACGTTTGTTTAATTTAGTTAACAATGGTTAATTCAATAAGTAAAGATTGAAACACTTTGCTTGTAAGACAAAAGTTCAATTTCCATTGCTAATAGTTCCTCCTTAGTGGATAATTTATAAATATCACTATCAACTCTCGTTAAAGCCTGTAAAATACCTTAGTCTTGAAATTAAATATTATCCTTTCACCCTAAACTTTTTTTTAAAAAACATGTTTATTTAAATTAATTAAAAAAAAAACACCACAGAAGTAAGCAAAGGTCAACAAGGTTAGCAATTAAAAGCTATAATTGAATGGAAGAGGGCAAGCACGCGATTGCCTATGTAGAAGGAAATGTGAAAGGTCAATGATGTCATGCGATGCAGTCAAAACCCACTAAAGTGCTTAATGGGTAGTGATTTGTGAGTGGCCGCCAAGTCAGAGAACATTACTCAGCTTGTGCTTAGTTTGGTCAATAATCATTGATTAATATAAGATTGGTGGTAAGCTTATTGGTAATCTTATCTAAAACTAGGTGCAATGTAAGAATTAACATTTAAATACTCAAATTTTCTTTTATCTTTTGAGCAATCAAATGCTATTGTAGAAAGAGTGCACCAAATCTAGTTGATTTACATACACCCAAGTGTCTTTCATGTGTTTTACCCAACAACAAAAAAAAGTGTCTTTCATGTGGGTTTTCTTATTTTTTTAAAAAAAAAAGATTTAATTTTATCTTTTAAAATCTGAGTGAGGAAAATTATTAGCATATACACAAGTTGTGCAATTGTTTAGTTTTCCTGAATTTGAAATACGAACCTACCATATTGTTAAAAATGTGCCCATCGTCAGCAAACATTCTTTCAAAGTTATAATTGTATTTTTCTAGTTTATGTGCTTAAGTTCATGAGATTATGGATCACCCAATCCTAGTATCATGTAGCTTGTACAATAGAGAACCATTTATTAATCCAATATCTGTTCTTTTACATTAATCATTGGTTTAAGGGCAATTACATAGTTGTTTTTACAGCACCATTCTCTCTATACAATTATACTTTTAAAAAGTCAATTGAAATCAAATATACTTTGTGGATCAAAGACTTCAATAATACAAAAACTAATATTAATTCCATAATTTGTAAACAATTTCTACCAATATCAGTGTTTTTCTTTTTTCAATGTGAAATCGGTGACGCAATTGTGTAAATTACATTACCAGTTTCACATTGAAATAGTCTAAAAAAGGAAAACAATGGTATTTGTAAAAGTTATTTAAAAAACAATGATAATAGTGGAATTAGAATTTATTTTTGCATTATTAAAGTCTTTGATCTATACTTTGTTCCACAGTCTACACAAAAATAGAAGGATATCATATGTTATGGAAATTACCATGAAAAATTTTCAACATTTACTTTCAAATGAACTATTTAGGATTTTTTTTTAAATTATAAGATTTTTCCCAAGCTTTTTGTATTCTATGTGCTGATAATAAGTTGTTGTGAAAGCAGGCTCATAATACTGTTTGATGAAAAATAGAATAAAATATATTACAGATTGTATTTTATCTTGGTAATGTAGTTAAGTAATGTTTGATCTAGCTTATATACACTTCAACTTAATTTACTTATTTTATCTAATCAAAGGCAATCCATCATGTTTGGATTAAAGGATTTAAACCATGCCTTATATTCTCAAAAAGTTTTTACCAAATATAAATTTTTAAATTTGATTATTTAAAGGAACAAAATTATAAGTTATGACTATTTTCAATAGCTAGAAATAGCTAGAAATACTGAGAATATATCACTATTAGCTCTTATCATTTTGTTTTTTTTTTCTTTGGTAGCCAAATAAGAAATATTAGCAAAGATAGGCAATTCTGTGGGTATGATACAAGGTGCCCAATTGAATAAGAACAAAATGGTAAATGCTGAATTTAGAGTGTAGGGAGGCTTTCCCATTTTAAGGTTTGGAATCGAAAGAAAAAAGGTTACGAATTGGAATTACCTCTCGTTTTGGTGTCACATTTTTCATATTCAAGCATTACCCATGAATTCGGACCACATTATCCATTTTTAGAATCCACAAAAAGTTACACCACAATATTTAGTAAGAAGTATTTTTAATGTAACATTACATAAATAAAAATTTTGAAGAAGGAAGATATAGTCATTAACAATTGAATACTGCTCTATCTTCGATCCTAACTGTATCTTTCTCTAAATGTTTCCATTAATTCATAAAATTGCAGTCATCCTCATGGTTGTGTAAGAGAGCAACTTGCTGTTGAAAAAACAAAATACAAAAGTTAGAAAGCAACTTGCTCAAAAGATGCCTATTTTGGAGTGATTGAGCACATGAAAGATTATGAAATGATGAATTCATATCAAAATCAATGGTTTTTGGGATTTATCCTCATAAATAAAAGTATTTCATCAAATTTACTCAGTGTTATTGATATAAAACCGAAAAAAAAAAGAGGATTGTTTTATCAATTGGGGATTTAGTTGAGTTTGCAAATATATATTCTTTTATACCAATTAATCCTTAATGTGCTACACTGCAAAAAGGAATTAATTATGCGTGGTGAGAGGTATAAGTAATTTGTAAGAAGTTAAGAGTTTAAACTTTCATGCCGTCATATAATTTTTTTTTTAACTTAACAATTTAAATAATTTCTTTTTGAAAAGCACCTTAACAAATCATTATCAAGTATTGATGCCTTATTGAAAATTAATGGTCCCCCTTGGAGAGTTTGCAATTTGCATATCAAAATGTAGCCCCTTTGACTTATATGAAAAAGACAAAAAAAAAAAAAAAAANAAAGATTTATTATACTCTGCAAACTTTCTTTTGGTGAAATATACAAATAATAAAAAAAAAAAAAATGCCAAACTGAAGAGATTCTTAAGTTGTCTACTCTTACTAATTTGTAGTTCAGAAAATAAGAAGATGCTTTGCGTAGTTCAATCAAGTATATCTATACTAATAGATAAAGGCAACACCCTTTTTTTGGTATCTAACTTCTCTTTTCTAAAGATTTTATTTTTGTAAATTTATTCACAAATAAAAATATGGGGATTCTATTATACTATATGTGTATATCATATTACACTGACGTGACAAACATATGTAATTTTTATATTTTATTTGATATAAAATTAATTTATCTTATTTTCTCAAAAAAACTTAAAAAAAGTTAATTTGTACACATATCATTCATACATTAATTATTCTTATGTAATATGACATACAACAAAGTATATAAGAAACATTTATAAAAATAAGGGTGATTTGTAAATTTGACTCTTAAAAAAAGATAATTTATACTCACTCATATCACTTTTTAAAAAATTAGTACTTAAAAGAAAAAAATGAAAAAAAAAACATTCTCACATCTTAACCACCCACATTTTAAGGGAAGTGCATCATTTAGGGAAAAAAAANAATTTATACTCACTCATATCACTTTTTAAAAAATTAGTACTTAAAAGAAAAAAATGAAAAAAAACATTCTCACATCTTAACCACCCACATTTTAAGGGAAGTGCATCATTTAGGGGAAAAAAAAATATTTAAAGACATTGTTTTCCCAAATTTTTTTCAGAAAAGAAAAAATCACGCGAATCATAGTTAGCGAAAATTAATGCTAGGAGGTATCACATACTTTATTGGTATGTTAGAACTATAGGTGGGAAACGGCCGAGCTAGCAAACTACTGGCCTAGCTTGGCCCTACACGGGCAACGGGCCGACCTACTTTTTTTTTAATTATTTTTATTTGTAAATAGGCTAAAATCTAACAAAGGTTTTAATTTTTTTTTTTAGTGATTTTAGTTAAATTACTAATGAATCTAATTAAATAAAACAAAATATGTATAAAATAATAAATAAAATTAAAAAAAGAATCAAAGACGTATAAAAAAAAATAAAGGGTTGGCCTGGCCCGGCTCGAACCTGAACCAGCCACAGGCCAAATTGGCTCAGTTCTATTCGTGCTGAGATATTTAGAACTCAGCCCTACTTTTTTTGGGGCCAAAACAGGTAAGCCCATCAGGCTTGTCCCATTACCACACCTCTAGTTAGAGCCACCTTTAATTAATTAATTTATTTTTATTTTTCTTCAATAAGAAATTTTATTTACTTATACACTATGGAGAGTTTTGCAACATAATTAACACGAGGGTGTCCCATACGTTAAGTAATTTGAAGTTAAAGCCAAATTCAACATCTTAAATAACTTGTCATATTTAACTATTAAGCAAGGGTGATTATTACAAGATCTGCCTTCTTAATATGCATATTTGCCTAAGGGCTAGGGTCTATGGCACCAATCCTTACAATGACATGTTATTTTCACCATAAACTAGTGGAAGTAATTAAGGGTTCATTTGGGTCACCATTTCCTTATTCCTTTTAATTGTGGGCATATCTTTAATGAGTGATGCTTTGAAGAAAAAGGAAAGACAATGAAAGACACCTGCATTAGAAAGCAATAAAATTGACAACATTTTTCTCAGAAATAAAATATTATGCACTGAAATCCAAATGAGATAATGAGAGAAAAATGACATACTAACAATCACTTTTTTATACAAAATTGAAAGCCATATTTGATAAACACAGACGAAATCATTTTACATGTTTTACAAGTTAGAAAGAAACCCCCCTACCCCCCAAAAAAAAATTGAAATAAAGAAAAAAAATGTATTTCTTTTTCATTGCTGGATTTTGATAGCAAACTATATTAAATGCTCAGAACCCATTATGGGTGCTACAATGATTATGATTTATAGGTTAATCATGCAATAATTTTGTTTCTTAAAATACAAAATCAATAAAAAAAAAAGGGGCAAAAGTAAATTAAAGAAAAATAAATAAATTCTAAAAAAGCAAAATGACAACCTTCAAAGGTAAGTAAGAATGGCGGCTAATCGTGAACATTATGATTTCAAACAGACAGTTTAAATATTAATAAAATAATAAATAATTTTTTTATGGACTAAAATGATAAATAAATTGATAATTTTGACATGTTGTTTGGTTAAATTTTCAATTAGTATAAATTAATATAATAATTGTGGTTAATTATTAAACGCCAAACGTCGAGAAATGGGTGGGTAGCACCATTTTTCCATGTCACATTGAGTGAGATATCGTTGTCTGAAAAAAAAATTATTGCGCATATGCAGAGATTAACCTATCAAAAATTTATGTTTCTTTTTTTTATTTTTTTCCTAATTCTGTAATTCCCCTCATATAAATATTCCATGAAAATTTCCGCTCTGAGATCACCTCAGGATCAGCGAAGAAAAATAATAATAGTGGTTGAAAATTTTGATCCCGAATTTCTTCCAACTCTCGATTTCAGAAAACCCAGATTCGTGCTTAAAAACCCTACACATCCAATCAGAAACCCTAGATTTCATCACCTTTATTTTCTTTTTTAATTTTCAAAAGAAAGAGGAATTTTTTCCTGGGACCCAATTTTTGTTTCAGTGTAATATAACTGAATTTCAGCTGATTCGGATGCAACTCTTGCCGTTCTTAACTTGCTATTTTGGGAGCGAAGGTTGATTTGTTCTTGCTTCTGCTTCTGCCACTGAAGAATTTTCTGTTTCAACACCCAGAAGAGGAATTCTCATTTTCTTGTTGAGTTGAAGTGGGAGTGGCATTGCTGAGTGCATTTCCTTACAGGGAGCTTTGATTCAGGGAGATTTTGTGGTGCTTGAGAGGTTCTGGAAAATTGGTGAAGTGGGTGGGTGCTGAATCTTTGTTTGGGAGTTTTGGGCAGAGAAGAAGCTATATTGAAGCTGGGGAATTTTCAGGGAGCGTGGATGAGAGGGTGGGGAAGGAGATGATAGGGGCATATGAGAGTTTTGAGAGACAATGACTGGGGGGTCATTGGGGATTCGTTCGGGAAGTTATGGGTCTTTGGATAAACAGCTACAGAACGGAGTATCGCCTATTCAAACAGCACGCAAGCCTTCCAAAATGCTCAAGGAGAAAGAGAGGTTGTTCCATTGGATCTGCAAGTTTGCTGGCCGAAAGAAGGTTGGAATGCTGTTTCTCTGTATCATTTCTGCAGCAGTTTTCGTCTGGGTTTTGTACGTTGGAAAAGGTTTTTCACTTTCTCATCATTATCATCTTCTTCTTCTTTCCTTTTTAACTTCTATTTAGAGGATGATATTACGCAATCTCTAATTAATTTAATTACACTGGCTTTTGGGCTCTTTTTACTTGATCAAGTTGAATAGAGGACACAGCTTAAGGAGTTTGTTAAATTTCAATTCAAGAATTAGGATGATGCTGTGCACCTGAAAAGTGAATTGGGTTAGCTATCTTAGGAGTGCATATGTTTTGCTTCTATGAACAATTCTATTATCTCATTAATGGAATGCTCAAATCAAATGACTCGGGCAATAATATTGTTTTCTTCTTGCTATGCTAATGTGTCTGGTAGTTACAATTCTCACATTAATTTGAATTTTCAGAATTGAGTGTTTTCCATTGTTGTAATTTAATTGGGTAAAGCCATTGATGTCTAGTACTTACATTAGGTTTAACTTGGTCCTCTAGCATAAGCTCTAATGCAAGTCTGCCTCACTGAAGGGTGAAAACTTGTTTTCTGATTTACATCTACCACTTGATTTATATTTTAATTAGGACATAATGTTTGCAATATGGCTTGTATTCAGGGGAACCTACGCCGGAAACAAGCAGTGTCCAGAACATTAGTGTTAATGAAAGCATGTCTATAAGTGATTCTCCATCTCTGATGTCTTCATCAAATATCATGGGCTTAACTTCAAATTTGGTGTTACCCCCTCCTCCCCCGAGCTATTTTCTGGGTTATACTCTTCCTCCTGGGCATCCATGTAATAGCTTCACACTCCCTCCCCCGCCAGCAGATAAAAAGCGTACTGGACCACGGCGTAAGTACTAGTTTAGTCTTCTGTTGCCTCAGATATCTTGTATCAGGTTATTTTATACTGAATATTTTGCAATGTGGATCATCCCTGCATATATCAATTAGTTCCTCAAATTCTTGAAGTCAGTGAGGACATGGTGACCTCATGATATTTTTCAGATTACTTTACTTTGATGATGTTGCTCCTGAATATTCTGGCTTGTTTGTGTTTCAGCATGCCCAGTTTGTTACCTTCCTGTAGAAGAAGCCATTGCGCTGATGCCAAGGTTACCCTCACCTTCACCAGTTAAGAATTTAACATATATCTACGAGGAAAATTTAAGTAGAGATGGAGAATTTGGTGGTTCAGACTTTGGTGGATATCCTACTTTGAAGCAGAGAAATGACTCATTTGATATACGAGAATCTATGAGTGTGCACTGTGGGTATGTTTTGGCTTTTGTTAGATGTTTCCCTTAAGCATATTTATAAGTTCTGAAGCATGTTCTTATGGTTTATAAATTTTCTATGCCAATAAATCATATCTCTCCTGTCATTTTACTTATATCTGTCTATTTTTCATTTTCAATGATCCATGCCTGGATCAATCAGATTTGTAAGAGGAATTAAACCTGGCCTCAACACTGGATTTGACATGGATGAAGATGACCTTCTTTTTATGGAACAATGTCATGGCGTGGTTGTTGCATCAGCCATATTTGGTCTGTATTGTTTGATTTCTGCATTTATTTACTTGTTTAAGCTAGTAATTTGCTTATAAATTAAATATTATTGTTCAGGAAATTTTGATGAGATAAATGAGCCATCACGTATAAGTGAATATTCGAAGGGGACTGTATGCTTCCTTATGTTTGTGGATGAGATAACAGAAAAATATCTGATCAGTTCTGGCAAACTGGAAAGCAGCAAAAAAATTGGGTTATGGAGAATTATTGTTGCTCGTAATCTTCCTTACATGGATGCAAGACGTACTGGAAAGGTCAGAATTATAAATTTGGCCAGCAGCATCATGACTGGGAAATATAGTTAGCCTATGGGATTTCAGTCATATTTGGTGATGAAGCTTTAAATAATTATGATTTTCCTTCCAATCTGATAATTGCTTTAGAAGTTGACTGCAGTTTCCTCTTTCTATAATTTAGGTTGAAGGAGGTAACATGTGATACTGATTGACCCTCAATACAGAGAAATGGGAAGAGGGTTGGGGGGGGGGGGGGGTTGTGGGATCTTATATCACTAGATTGAGTATTACCTGTCTTCTTGGCTGAGCATTATGATGATGTTTATCTTTTAAATAACAATTTTTTTTACCTAATTAGTGTTATCTATCGAACTTTGTCTAATGTGCCAAAGATTGTGTTCTTATTCATAAAGTAGTACTTTTATGTACCTTTTGACTTTGGTACCTTTGCTGCAGATTCCAAAGCTTCTGATACATAGAATGGCTCCAAATGCCCGCTATTCTATATGGCTTGATGGAAAGCTTGAGCTTGTTGTTGATCCATATCAAATTCTTGAAAGGTGTATCTCAATTTCTTTCTTCAGACTATATATCAATTCATTCTATCTGTGGAAGTGATATAAAGATCAATCTTATTTAGATCTAGGCCTTTGGTACATTCTATACTTTGAGGAGAAAATAATTTTTCTGCTAGTTTAGATCTTATTACAGTCCTTCTATCATCTGTTTGATACATAGTCTGTCTTATGGTTCACCTTTCTATCTAATTCTTGTTAAGACAGATATCATATCTCACTTGTGCAGACTAGACTATCTATATGATTTTAATCTAGATGTTACCAGAGTCAATAGATGTGATGGCCGAAACTTGCCATAACATGTCACTTAAATAACCAAGAGTGCTTATTTGTTTATTTTCCCTTCACAGTCTTGCAATTACTTGATATTGTGTATGCTATAAACTTCTCTTTCCAATCCATTATATGCTATATGGGCCTAGTGTCTCATCTATAGCACTTACTGTCATATCATAGCAGATAAAAGTCTGAAGTCCAAGTATTGGAATTCTTTCTCACACAAGGTTACCTCTCAATTTTTTAGACCAGAAAGTCTCTCTATATTGCCCATAGATGAGGTGTTGGCTGTAAGTATAGATTTTAAGGAAGAAAGCTCATGACTGGTATTATTATAGAGCTTGAGAGCTCTGCATCCTATTCCTAAAAATCATTCATGACACCTTATTAAAGGAATAATCCCTTTTTGGCTAGCAGAGCTGTGGTCGCACAAAGAGTTAAAGTAGAAGCATACTTTAGACTACTGGCCAGAACTTCACTACATGTTGTAGACTAATATTGGATCAGAAGTCTTAATCTCTGCTTCCTCTTATTATAATTAGGAAAGTTGTGGTCATGTGGTTTAGGCACATCTTCAAACTAAAACATCTACATTAGTACTCATCGTCATTGGCAGCTGACATAAATGGAATTATCACCTGTAAAACCCTTTGTCTGGACATACACTCTAGGCTTATAGCATTGGTATTATTGGCATAAAGTACTAGAATCTTGTCAAATGTCTAATTTAGCTTAAGAAATGTCATTTGGAGACTGCACAATTGAATTTCTGGCTGTTTCTTCAAAAACATTCTTTTTTCCCTCAGTTGCATATTTACTGCCAAATATTGCTGGCTTGGAAATTCCTTTGGTTTGATCCTTACTGTCCTCCTGGTATATGTAAACACTTGCTTCCTATTCTGGGTGGCTATCCAAGGAGTAGCAATTTGGTCATTTATGAACAAGACCCTGATGTATCCCTTTATGTTACATGAATAACCACAACTTGGGGCATGTCCACAAATGTAATCAATCAGGGGTCATAATTCATGCCTATGGAGCTAGAATATCATCGGAAATTGCTTGTATGCATTCAAGGATGCTTATGGTTTTGTGCTAGCTTTATTTTGCATTGGCTTGCATGTTTTGGCTTCATAACCACTTTTTTGGCTCTTATTTAGGTTTTTGTGGAGAAAAAATGCAACTCTTGCAATATCTAAACATTATAGACGCTTTGACGTATTTGTTGAGGCTGAGGCAAATAAAGCCGCTGGAAAGTATGATAATGCATCTATTGACTTTCAGATTGAGTTCTATAAGAATGAGGGATTGACCCCATATACCGAGGAAAAGCTTCCCATTATAAGTGGTAGGTGAAACTTCCTTCTTCTATGATTCTATCTATGTTGGATAAGATTCACATGCTTCATTTTCACTTTGCTCTTTCAATCTTATGGCCGAGTTGCAGATGTTCCTGAAGGATGTGTAATAGTACGAGAGCATGTTCCTATTAGCAACCTCTTTACCTGTCTTTGGTACAATGAAGTTGACCGGTTTACTTCCAGGGACCAGATTAGTTTCTCGATAGTCAGGGACAAACTTTTGTCAAAGGCGGATTTGCATGTTAATATGTTCTTGGATTGTGAAAGACGCAACTTTGTAGTTCAGGTAATTATTTCATGTTTTTATTTGATAGAGCAAGGAAAAACTTTCAATTGCACAGTTTTGTAGAAGGTACCTGCTGATACTGAAAAATTCAAACTGTTAGTTTTTTTTTTTTTTGGCAATCTGTTTTATAAAATCTGAGAAGCCGTAGTCCTCAAAAGTTTCTTTCTATATAGCAGGGAGAAAAAAAATCAGGAAAGTCAACATTTAGAATAGCTGCTACACTTTAGTAACTGCAATTATGACAGTTTTCATGTTTGCCTGTCTTCCATGTTGGTGATTACTATTTTGGTTTTACTTCTATTCTTTCAGAGCAAGAAGAGATTCCTTCCCCTAGAAAGTAAAACTAGAGAAAGAGAAGGGGGAGGGGGTCGCTATTCAGAAATGGGTATCTCTAGCTCGTTACCTCCTTAGAATACATCATAACTGCTGTCTGTGCATTAGTTTCCCTCATCCACACATCCCTTTGGCTTTTTGAGTTTTACCTGCACTGCTTTTCTCTTGTTTTTCTTTCTCAATCTTCTCATACTTAGATCTGAACATGCCTCTATTTATTTAAGGACTTACTATTTACTTTTTCACTATCTGTGGAGGATATGGGCAATTCCATCTCTATTATGTTAGAACAGTATTTGTTTTAGTTCACATTATAGTTTTTGGCGATAGAAGTGTACTGCAAGCCACCTTAGACCTGATTTTCATAGTTTATACATCATCTTGGATGGCGCATAATTTATTAAACCAAAGTTGTTGCCATGGTTATCTCTGATTACTAGTTCTTTCTCATTTACCTCACTATGTTTGAAATATTTTTTGTGTTTACAGAAATACCATAGGGATGTATTGGCGCGCCTGGCTGCGCTTGTCCCTGTTGCCATCTATCCTCCACCTTCTCCTTCACCTCCTGTGCCTGTGATTGAAACACTACCTGAAAAGGTTGTTAACCCACCAGTTAGGAGAGGCCCTGGAAGGCGTGGGAGAGATAGGAGATCAGGTTCTAGGCGTCACCGTAAAGTTGTTGCTGGTAGTAGAGATACTGATGCAAGTTAAAAAGTTTTGTTTGGGTGATTATATTATTCTTTTGCTCCACCTATAAAAGTCATTCATATGCAGAGCTGGCGGACAATGTGCAAGATGAGTGTTGTATTGTTTTCACATAGACGTTGTCATTCTTTCTACTTTGTGGAATTTTCATCTTTAATCATTTTTTGTTGTATATATGGTATAATTTTCAATAATTATGATATGTTTGGGTTGCCACTAAAATCCTCACATGTGGTAACCCATTTTGTTGTTCCACTAGCATAGGAAAAGTGTACTACTGAATCTCAGTTATACTCCCTGAAAGCTATATTCATATATGTTCTCACAGATCAATAAAGTGACCAAAAGTTACCAAAGATTCTCTTCTTACCAATGTTTCATTTTACTTTCCTGTTGGATATTCTATCTTCTATCTGAAGTTCATCTTTAGAATTTTTGAAGATTTGCATAGGTGCATATGACAACTATCAAAGAAAAAAGAAATATTCTTTTTTTTTCCCCCCTTTACACTTCCAGATTTAGATGTGCATCTATGTTTTACTTTTTTTGACCTTGATGAACATCTATATATATATTAAAGAAAAAACTGTTTTCCTTCACTCTGATCTCTGAGTTTGAATGTTTAGTGGGACAAAATGTCTCATTCTATATATAATAGATGATAAAGTCAAAAAGTGACAAATTAGCATAGTATTTCTTTCTTTTCAAAAAAGATAAGAGAAAGAGACAAATAGATTGGTCTGATACCATCTCAATTGGAAGGATAGAGATGCTTTTGCCTTAACTGATTTTTTAATCAGCATAATATTTTATTTATTTACATAATTTCATAATAAATGCTAACTTTATGTTTACATAATTCTATTTATTTACATATTGCTTATTTGTTAAAATCATATATTTAGATTTTTAATTTATATTTATATATTGTGTCAAAGGCATCATCATCCTATAGTCCTATTGGTGTATGAGTGAAATAAATATATAAAGTATATAAAAATGATAAAATATAAAATACATGTGTGTAAAAATTGACGCAAAACTCCATGATGCATTTGATTCTGAGGTGTGGCTATTAGGATTTGGTTTGTCTTAATCATGATGTCTTGAGTTTGTCTTACACGATTAATGCTGAAAATGCTAGTGCTTCACTGATAATAACTTGTCAGGGGAGTTAGATGTAATTGCAGTGCTAATGTGTCATTTCTGTTGAATTTTCAAAAACAGCAACATCATCATTTTTTCTTTTTGAGGGGACCAGTATCATTATTGCCATTGGTTTAGTTTTCAAAACTTCAGAATAAATAGGATAAAGTAAGTACTTGAACAATAAAAGTTTTGAGGGAGAATTATCAGAAAAGAAACTTAAGAATTTTTTTTTGAAAAAATAGAAAAATATTATTAAAAACACACATTACCAAACAATCTACGACTGATTGATACTAAGATCATCTTTAAAGCTTCTGAGTTATATGTTCAAACCCAAAATAATAATTAAAATACTAAAAAAAATAGACAGTAATCATTGATCATTATGTTGTTGGTTTCTATTTTTGTAACATATTGTCTTTACCTTTAATTTTTTAATAATTTACTCAAATTTTGAAGAGAATTTTAGAAAATAAAATTAAGAACACTTTTATGTTTTTGAAGAATTCAGCTGACATATAAAGAAGAACTTAAAGTATAAAAAATTGTTTAATTGTATGATTTATATTTTTTTATATATATATATATTTGATGTAATGAATTATAAAGGGTTAATTCGAATAACATGCTATAAGTTAATAAAAATATTTAGATTTATATGGATGTTGTAATTTGGACTTTTTTTTAAACCGTAACAATTTTACTAAATTACAACTAAATAAAATCATTTAAACTGAATAGATTGTCTTTTACTGATGTTACAATGAACATGATGCCCAGTACCTTATTAGCCTCTCTAGGAGTTGTCATTTCATGTATATATTTTTAATGATACAATGGAGATAGTTAAGGATTTTCTTTAATATTAACAACGGTAAAAGAGTTTATTATTGCAGAGTGTTAAAACTTGACAAAGCTCCTAAATTTTTTTTTAGCATAAAAGATCCAATGATGCTAAAAAAAGTATATTTCGAGTAGGTGTCTGTCGTAAAGTGTGAAATGACCAAAATACGACTATATTATGTGGTTATTTCATTTATATTTGAACATGATAATCACATATATGATCAAAATAATCATATAATTTATACATGATAACAACATAGATAGAATAATCATATAGCACAAAGAGATATTTTGATAATTTTTCATAGTGTGACAAACACCTATTTGGACGATACTATTTTTTAGCACTATTGAATCTTTTATGCCAAGTTCTAGCACCCTACAATAATAAAAACTAAAACAAATTAATATATTGTATTTTTTGTACTTGAGTTATATGTCGTCTCTCATTTTAGTCTCTAAATAATTAATCTATTTACCAAATCAATCTACCGTTAGCACCGATTAATTAAACCAGACAAAAAAGTCCATGTGACCCTTAAATTCTATTGTGGCAAGGAGAGTAGACCTATAATTCAAGGGACGAAAAAATACCTTCAACTCAAAAGACATAAAAACATGCCAATGATCTATTGATTTAATAGAACTTTTTCTAGTTATAAGAATCAGATTTGACAAAAAGATTTAAAAATCATAAAAGATTTGGTCTTTTATTATCTATAATAACTATTCACTTTTAATTAATATATCCACATAATATTCCTGGTCGACAAGATTATTCTAAAAATAAATAATTTTGAAGAAAGCAAAATAAGAAAAGACCATAAAATCTGGAAAAGCAAAGATGGTAATAAGACATGATCAACATAACTAACGTATCATAGTCCAATTGATAATCTTCATTTGATTTTCATGTCATTAATTAAAAAAACTTATATTATGTTGATGTCAACAATTTAAAATTCACATTATTTTTAAGACAATAGAAGATTATGGGCAAATTCTAAAGTATGATTTTTGGGTTGCCATGTCATCAATCATTCAAACAAATTATATTTGATTGGAAAAGTTATAGTTGATCAAATCATATTAATTGTAAATGATTTTTTTTCCCATTAATAGTTACAAATACAATCTTTCCCCATTTGATTAATAACGCAATAACTGCTATATAAGTTACCTCTTTTAGAGGTAAAACATTGCTTAATTAATTTGTTAAAAGATCCATACTATTATCAAATATTACATTATTACCATTAATAATCGCAAACACGATATATCTAGAGTCTAGAGACAAATATTAATTCCTCATAGAAATCACAAAAAATTATCAGTAGGTGATTAAAAATATTTTTTATTAAATGGTACTTACGTCGTTCTCAAAATTTATAGATTACCTGTTTAAATCTAAAAGTTATAACTAAAAGTATTAAAAATAATTTTTTTTAGAGCATGACTTCTAAAAGTTAAGTTCTTAAAATTATCTTTATTGATAACCATAGAAAAATATAAAATGACTATTGACTAGTATTGATACCATTGAAAAATATAAGATAACTATTAATTAGTGGATAAATTTAGAAACTCATATTTCAATAATCAAAAAGATAATTTTTTCAGTCACTTATTTATTATTTTATTATTTCTATGACCTGATCTCTCCATAAAAAAACAATAATTGCCTCATATTAATTACTTAACTTTTACCTTCCATTTTTTTTTTTTTGGTTAAAAAAATGTTTTTGAACTAAGTAATTTTATTTTGAAAAGTGAAAAAAGAAAAGCTGATTTGTGATTACCAGTTTACCACCACTGGAGAGCAAAACTACAAATTCCACCGATTCATCGGATAGACTGCAGTCAGAATCTCGTCGGCAATATAAATACATGTGCGACGTGTCGTTTCATGGTGAATCTTCCGCTGCATGTTATTCGTGTAGGCCCCACTAGATCCTTATCTTGCCACTCTTTGCTCGTTAGTCATTAGTCTACGAATCGGAATAAAAAAAAAAGGAACAGAGAAGAACCTTCAAAAACGTTTCTGGATCATCTTCTTCCCAAAAGCGTGAGCAGAGGATTAGGGTTTTACTGAATAAACCATGTCGTGACCTATCAACCCCTCACCGTTACGGCCAGCACCACCGCCACCACCACCACCGCTTCCGTCCGACCGATGGGTTCATCGTCGATATTCTTCGTGATTTGCATCCTGCATTCTCTGATCGCCATTACCAGCGGGGCCCTGATGATGTTCTACATGAAGGAGATGTACACATTTGGGCATGGGGTGCAGACAGCAACGAAGCTATTGGGATCCACCCCACATGACCAGCTCTTGATTAAGACCTCCGATTCATTTTCCGGGTTGCTGCTCGTCGCTATTGGGTTCCTTCTGTTCATGGTTTCTTTCGTGAAAGACAGAGACTTTCAGGCATTCTTCGCTAAAGGGTGTACGCTTCTTCATGTTTTCATGGCTCTCTGGAGGATTTGCTTTGAGAGGAAGGTGGAGGACCTCGCCTGGGATTGGTTGAGGCAGACAGTTGGCGACATTGTATTGGCTCTGTCATGGGTTTTCCTCCTTGTTTACTCTTGGAGAGAGAAGTATGATTAGCTTCAGCTTCACATCCTGTTTTTGCTGATTGGTATAATTTTCAGCTTAAAATTACCCTTGTAAAAAATTGGATTTCAGATGCTTCTGTCAAATGGTGTTTTATATATACAGATTAGGTTAAAATACCTTCTCTGAATTCAATTATGGTGAAAATACGAAATTGGTTGTCTAATTCTGTATCGTTGCGTGAAAATGGTACCCCCTCTACATAAATGTTTTCAATTACAGTTAATTACAGCAGCAATCTTTTTATAGGGAAGTTCTTTTGGATAAATATAAACGAAACTTATCCATTTTATGCCAATTCTTGTTTGCTAAACATATATGTAGGTTACCTTCGGCGGGGATCCTTTCCCAGTTGTTAATTTGAAGTCTATTTTATTAGAAAATGATGCTAATTTATGACTATTGAATGGCAGTTGAAGTTGTCAGTGGGTTAAGGTTGAAGATTTTTAACTAAGGGTCTAATGGCGCCTCCTCTACTCTAGTGTACTCCTCTGTCCTTTCTTAGCGCATTTCTTTCCTATATAACCAAATAAAAAAGATTGTTAACTAAGAAGTTAATCCAGTGGTGCAGATTGATGCGTGGTCTGTTGTTTTTGTGGATTTGGGTAAATTCCACTTCAATGTTTGGTTTGTTTGTTCAAAGTTAAGAAGGTCATAAGGTAGCTGTTCTTCTTTATATTAAAATTTGGTGTATCATCTGAGCATCATCTGTTCGTTCTGTTACTTCAGAATTTATGCGCTCTCTAGACTAAAAGTGATAATTCACTTATGGAGGGCCGTAGATGGACGGATTTTGATGAAGCATTTTTTGTGTGCAAAAGATAAGTGTTTCATTTAACTTAGAAGAACAGGAACAGGAAAAAGGATCCTAGAGGGGCAGGTAACAGTTGTTTGATGAAGCTAGATTTACATCTGTGCCAGGCCATCTTTTGGTTTTTTATTTCCCATTTATTTTTTTGTCATATTTAAACAAATTAAATTATGGCATATGTTATTAATGTTTTAATTAATATAAGCAACCCTGTTATGTATATGAAACAAACTGTAAATTCATACAGTAGTCTAACCAGTTTGAAGAAATCAACACAGGTTACTTTTTTATGATTCTTTGATACATGAATTTCCTACAACTAACTGGCTTAACAAACAAAGACAAGGTATGTAAAAGTTCTAAACTGCTTATTAACAATTAGATATTTAAATATAACTTTAGTAGACTAAATTCAAGTTAAAAATATAATTTGCAAATGCTGTAAATGTTCTGCAATTGTTGTCTTCATTTGTAATAGACTTGATGAATTTGTTCCATTGTGATTGGTAGCAGTCAACATAATTGAGGTAGGAAACATGTGGCACTTTGATTGATGAATACTTAGTTTATCTCCAGCCTTTTGTTTCCGTCTTAATGGATCCTTCTTGATGTACTATCCAATGACAACCAAGCACATGACTCTGTTTTATTTCTGTTTTAATGGATCCTTTTTAGTGTACTACCCAATGGCAGCAAAGGGTGTGAATTGAATGAGTTTCTGTCTCCGATACTTGAACAAATGCCAATATCTTCTGATAATTCCTTAAATTCTTAGTTTTACTTCATTTTGCTATTCCAAGAAGAACATATATATATCGCTGTCTATATTTGGATTTCTACAAGACATATCGTGAATGTGAGTACATGGAGATGATGGTGGGTTTCTTTCTTTCTTCCCCCATTTGCTGTCGTGCTCTTTGGCATACCAAATATATTCTTAGTTAGAAATAAAAGAGATTTGTAATATGATGCATAAGAGCTGTCTTGTCAGCCTATTATCAAATAAGATATTGTTAGTGTTATTTTGAAGGTGTTTGGGATTGTTTTATCTGGTTCAGTAGGATAAAGGAGTCAAGTCACATTGGTTTCGGTTCTATCTTAAGACCTGGGATTGCGTTACCCAATTTGCTTAGAAATGTGTTCCAAATTGGACTATGTATGTCTATGTTGGTTTTCATGCACAAGCATCTCCTCTGTCTCAGGACTATGATTTCCTTATTCTGTTATGCAATAATTGTGGAGTTCCTGTTATCTCAAAAAGGGTGTTGCCTGTGAAAAGGTTGTGTGTGTATATCTGTTCACATTCTGATTCTGGTTAATTTGCTGAATATGTTTAAACCAAAGTATTTCTAGCTGGTGGTTGTAGAATTTGCACATTACCTAGTTGTTCAAATCATGCTGTATGAAAATGCACCTATTTGCTCTGTGCTTGGTGAATAAAATTGGGCTTGGTTGTTGAGATCTTTTGGGAGCATTATTGTTCTCTGGCCCCCTAGATTTATTCTACATTGTGCTCTAATAAATTTCATATATTGGTCAAAAGAGTAACATCAGATTCTGTAATTGATGTAGTAATTAGAGGTTCGATATAGAACTGCAATTTACCTGGTTGCATAAGGTTTCTACTGGTAGTAGTGCCTTCAAGCTAACATGGATTAATTTGGAACTTTTGGTAACCCCGAGGTGATTGTCAGCATAGTCCAAATTTAGACCAACTAGACACATGTCAAGATGACATCAGGCATACCTCTGTGGTCATGAAATTTGCATGTTTTTCTGGCATATGTTATACAGTATATATATGTCACAGAGAACTTGTAATGAATTCAACTATTAGACTGTTATACTCTTTGGTACCCCTCTTCCATTGGTCCCAGGTCCTGAGCTTGGCACGAGCAGCTCATATGGTGAAACTCCAGCTCAATCTTCTTCTCAACACTTTCCATCTCCATTGAAAACTGGTACACATGTCATTCCTGTCTCCTATATTATGTCAATCACAGCCAAGAACTTTGTTGCTTGGAATAAACTTGGCAATGATGATAGGAAGTATTCTTGTGGATTTGTGAAGAAAATTGTGTAGTTGGAATCCTGCGCCTTGGGTATTTGTGGTTGATTAATGGTGGACGAGTTGGAAAATACGCGCTGCTGGGATATTGCCCAAAGTTCGATGCAGCGTGCTATGCTGATATAGTCCAGGTTATGGTGGTAGTTGGGATCTCTCTTGCATTGAGGAGTATCTCACGTACGGGCCTTTGCATTTATCTCAAGTGTGTATGTCATATGGGGATGCAGATGCTTGAAGATGGGATGCAGTATGCTCGATTGTATGCATGCATATGTGCGTAGCCTGTTCGATCATCAAATAACAATGTGATCATGCAAGTTTCTAATCTATATCTAGATCATCCGAACTAAACCTTTCCAATTTCCTTTTCACTTGCTGCTTATTAAGAAATATAGCTGACTTTATTGTTTGTGTTTGGATCATCTAAATCAGCCAGAGGGGTCTATTATTCTTTTATCCTCCCTTGTGGCATTTAATCTGTTACTTTTTCCAAAGAACTATTGATTTCTGATATATTGGCTGCAGAAGTTATTGGAGTGTGAATGGTGTCCTCAATTACTGCTGCACAGGTTGATGAGCTTAGCATCGTTACAGTGGACATGAGCTTTGCCAAGAGCCAGTTAATGGAGGCGCCTACAGGAGGAGTAAGAACCTGCGTGGCTGGAGTATATGGATCCTGTGATGATAGAGTAGTCAGTAGAGTTGGCTTGGTAGCAATGGGTTTCAGAATTCCCATATGATAGGAATATTCTAGGATAGTTGTTAATTGTGACAGTTGGTTAGAGTATAATTTTAATAACTGGGATTAAATTACCCAACAATCGAAATTATAGAATCTTCCAGCCCTGCAATAGAAATTAACCAGTGCCTTCATGCTTACATTGATTCACTTGTAATTGAATTAAATTCGTAAGTCAATATAATTCTCAACAAATGAAAAAAATTCACTTTTAAATAAATAAATTTTATAAATTTTAATGATTCTAAATACTACAACCCAAACAGGCAATAGTTCGAGTATCAGACTGTTATACTTTTTGGCACTCCTCTTCCAGTGGTTCCAGGCCCTGAGCTTGGTATGAGCAGCTCATATGGTGAAACACCAGCACCACATCTGTTCCTTAATTTTGGATCAGCGTTTCTTTTCTCAATCTCTTTCTCAATACTCTTAATCTCCATAGAAAATTGATAGAATGCATCAATTATCTTCTTGTCCTCCAACCAAGATGACATGTCATTCCTATCTCCTATATATTCCTCATCAGTTGAGTGTGCAGAGATTATGTCAATCACAGCCATGAACTTTGTTGCTTGGAATAAACTTGGCAGTGATGATAGGAAGTAACTTTGTGGATCTGTGACAAAATTTGTGTACTCAGGATCCTGCTCCTTGGGAATTAGTCTTCGCATTAATGGCGGCCGGGTTGGAACATAACCACCATTAGGGTACTGACCAAAGTTCAATGCAGCATGCTCTGCTGATACAATCCAGATAATGGTGGTGATTATGGAGGTAAGATCATCAGGAGTGGCAAGTTTCGGCCACCAATCGGCATTTTGAAGATCGGCATGTCCCAGTTTGATGGATTCTTTGTACCAGGATTGTATCTCATTGTCACAAGAAATGGCGTTGGCATCTTTGTAATAGTGGTTCACATAGGTCTTCACCAATTTCTCTATGCTGGACCATATAAGGAGGCCATCAGATGCATAAGGATAGTCTTCAATGAGTAGTCTGAGACCATGGGGCTGTGTTGTATCCGCCACTGCTACACCTCTAAATGAAGAAGAAATCAATATATTTTGGTAAGGATAATGTATAATTAAGAGGTGGAGAGTGTGATTAGAAGTGAAATTACCCTTGCACAAAATCTAGTACAAGTTAAGTGTTCATCAAAGTTTAAAAGAAAAAAGAAATTCAAGAAATGGTACATCTCCAAATTTTTTGTACTCAGTTATAGAAAAACCACACTATAATGAAACTTGAGTCTAATAGAAAATTACTTAAATGGGACAAGCTGAGTTAAGATTCTGCCTAATTACACAATTTATAAATGTTGTGGTAATGATTATTATGCAACTTTTACATTTACATATGTACACATTTTTAGAGGAGACTTTATACCTATATATATAGGTGTGCACGATCATAAAAAAAACAAGAATTATGTAAATAATATATACTCATTTAGATAGAGCCGTTAGTCTCCAGTTACACAAGAATTATTTCTTTGTCTAGATATTGGAAAGAGTGTTATGTATTTAGTTGGAAAAAAATTGAATTACCTTCTTATAAGATCAGCAGGGAGACCTTCCAAGTCAAAACGCCACCAGTCTCTATAGGCAGCACAACTAATTTGCATGCAGTATTTTCCTGGAGTGAAATCATTCTCAATGATCCCTCCTGCATTAATAAGTGTTTCACGGGCCATTGCATTTATCTTCATTGTGTATCGCATATGGGGATGCAGAAGCTTGAATATGGGATGCATCACACTCAGTTGCCGGTGAGTCGCTATTATAAATGGTTCCATGCATGCATGTGTGCGTAACCTGTGTAATCATCATTGAAACAATGTGATAATGTATATTACTATCAATGGCTTTCTAGAGTCTTCTTTTTATGTGTTTTGATCCCTTGCTTCTCATTATTTACACTATTTTGGTATTCACAATTTCACACAACTATACAAGTGGCTTCATTTAAGTTTATGTGGCTTTATACATAAACTCATCCGTCCAAAAGAAAGTAAGGGTCAGTATCCAATTAGAAATTACTCCATATCAATAACTTGCTAGAGTCTTCTTTTTTATTCCTCCTTATGAAGATTGATTGCTGCACTATGTAGGCGCTTGGATCCCTTGTTTCCCATTACTTACACTATTTTTCTTTTTCCTATCACAAATAGACAGTACTAGAATTTCTAGTTGGGGATATGTGAGGGAGTGAAGATTTGAACATAAGACCTTAATCTTTTTAAAAGATCATTGAATCAGTTGTGCTATGTGTGCTTGTATTATTATTTATTTACATTATTTTGATATCTATACACTCACATAAATGTATAGGTGGCTTCATTTAAGTTTATGAGGTCCTACATGAACTTTTTCTTTTTAAATTAAGTGGAGCTACTTATATAGTTGTGCAGTTCTGTCCAAAAGAAAGTAAGGGTTAGAATCCGATTTAGTCAAATTGGAAGTATAAGGAGATAGGACTGCATACCAATGGTGCACAAGTTGATGAACACCAGCATCATTAGAGCAAACATGGGCCTTGCCAAGTTGCCAGAGCCAGTTGGTGGTGGCGTCTAGAGGAGGAGTAAGGACCTGCCTGGATGGAGTATATGGATCCTGTGATGGGAGAGTAAGCTCAATAGCAATGGGTTTCAGAGTTCCCATTAGGGTGAGGAAGAAAATTGTCCGAGTTGCATAGGTTTTACGCTCATCAAGAGCATTTATGTGCTCCAAGAATGGGAGGTAAATGTCATGATAGTCCAATATGTACAACTTATTCTCTTTCAATGCCTGAAAATGGGAAGCATTTATGCTCAGAATTTGTGGAGCAGTACACATTCTAATCAGTCATTAATGCTACTTACACAAATGTTGAGCCATGCACTCCCGTGAAACTGAGTGTGCTTGGTAGTGAATGTGAAAAAATGGAATAAGGATGAAAATGTTTTAGTTTTTCTCTTTGATACTTTGGTGGTAAAGATGAAAAATGAAAATAAGATGCATTTCATTTTCAATTGTCTCTCATTTTCCTATGCCAAGCAACTATTGAAAAGTTTGAATACCAAATTTTTCATTGGCCTACTTACCTGTTGGACTGACAATCCCTCAATATGGTCTCTAATATGTTCTTCTTTGAGTGCTGAGTCTAGTGGACCATAGATTGAGGCATCCAATTTGCTTCTAGGTGGAAAAACCTATTGGAAAATTGTCAAAAAAAAGAAGGGAAGTTCGTAANGGGAAGTTAGAAAAAAAAAAAAAAAAAAAACTAGCTAGAACAAGAAACGAGAAAACATCCACAATTTGGGTAAAGGGTAATGTGTTAGAAATTACCTTGAGTCTTTCAATGCTTAGAGGGTTTATGCCAGCAAGCACTTGACGCCCAAATTCATCATCTCGTAAGAAATAGGAGGTGTTCCCTGAAAAGCATTCCATTCTATTTGAATATTTTGTGTGGCTAAATTGGAATTCAAAAGATTTTATGCTACATTTCATTTACTTGAAATGATCTTTGGAGGATCAAATTTGAAAAATTCTTCAATGGAATCCCGCAGATTGTTGAAAACTCTTGGGAGTGGTAGCTGTGTTAGAATTCCACTTAGGTGGGACTTCATTTCAGAGTGCCCTGGCTCCTTAAAGAGGCTGTCTATATCTGAAACCTCATCATTACCCTTGATGAATTCTACTAAGGAGGGAACAATGTTTCTTAGCTTTCCCTTGAATTTTCCTTCATCAACAGTTTCTCTTTTTATGTCCTCCAACTCTTCGTCTCTTGGCACATATATTGACTCAAATTCACTCAACCGTGACTCTGCCTTCTTGTCTGTCCATGTATTTACACAGGAAACATGAATGAACAAGCCATGTGAGAGTTTGTGAATTTATCATTTAAACACAAACTTTTTGTCTCACCATTCCACAATCATATATTCTGCAGGTGAATTTCAATTCAGCTAGTCTTTATTAAAATTTTCTCTTTCAAACTCGTTATGTCAATACAGTTTGTGAATTTAAAGTTGGTAAAAGTGATGTTTTCTATTTGGGCTAAGTGAGAAATAATGTTTGCAGGAATTTGAGCTATACAAAAATAGTTTATTTGAATTTGAGCAATTGCAAATGTTAGGAAAAAAAAAACCTGTATTAACATAAATGCTTATTACACACTATTAAACTCACACTAATTCGCATATAGAGAGTTGACAAAATCCGAGACAAACATAAAAAGGGTTAAGCGACATAGTTAAGTTTAAATTATCGTCTTGATGTAAACTATATCCGTGTGAGTCTGCAAGTAGCATCACTCTTGTATTAAATGTAAATACTAACCAATACTAGTAGGAGGGCGTCCAGTGCGGCAACGTCTTGGATGAGGGTTTTCTGGACCACCTAGAGGTAGCCTTACATATTCATCTCCCTTGTCAGGATCACCCAAATCATTATACACATCATAATCATATATTCTATCATAGGATATCCTGAATCCTCTACCTTCACCTCTTAACTGCCTCAGTTCCTTTCCTCTGAGTTCTTTCAGCCCAATAGGTGTCTCACAAGGTAAATATGCCTGTTAAATGAAGACATAGATTACCACTAGTTAATATATAGTTTATGTGAATAGAGGTTCTGAATTCAAATTTCAGTGTTACCTTGTTAATGAAGAAGATTCTCTTATCTGGATGAAGCGCATTTGGTTGAACCCAAGACTTGCATGTGAATTGAACATATCCGTCAATGGTTATGCTTTCCAAGAAGAAATCATTGTCATAATTGTTACTAACGGTAAGAGCTCCAGGGACGCCAAAATCTGAATCTACGAGAAATTCGAGTTTGTAGGTGTCTCCTTCAGCTCCAAGTCTATTCTCCTTGGGCCACTCCAATATAGTTTCCTCACTCAGCTTTGGCTCCTTACTCCCTTCAACATTAAAGGAGAGGAAATAAGTTAAAGAAACAAGTTTAACCTGTTTGAAGCTCATTAACAAGTGTTTTATTCTTTCTATCTTTGGATCTCAAGGATGGAGAAACAATTAGAAATGGATATGCCAAATGATGCGTGCACATTAGGTGCAGCAGGTGTGTGGAGAATTTGAGTTAAGTGGGTCTAATGTTGGTCTAATTCAAATTTTGGTGATCTAATTAAAATTTAAGTTACCCTCCATCACTTCCAAAATGGAGTTCAAATATATATATATATATTCAAGGAAGCTAACTTTTTCGTTGACAAGTTGGCCAAGCATCGTGCCATGAATTAATGAGGTCATTGTGATCTACCTTTTGAGGTTGGTTTGATTCGACCTCAGTCTTCTTTGTTAGGCTGTATGTTTTTCTTCTTATTCTCTTATGTACCAAAAAAAATGGAACAATGGATCCAACTACAGTGAAGCATATTAAATCTGGTTAAAATGGGCACCACTAGCTAGCTAGCATACCACTCTAAATATATCCTTGACACTTAGTGTGCATATATTATCTAGAATGACATATAATTATAATATTTAATTAATAATTTGTTTTTTATGTGAAATATTAAGTTAATTCTTTTGTACAAGGTTACTAGAATTTTTATCTTGTATACGGTTGATGGAGTCTAAAGTTTATAGAAAATATTCAATTTATGTATTTTTGGAATAAAAACTTCATAAAAATTATTTTAATGATGATCTAAGTAATATTAGGTAGATTTTGTATGATTAACTTCAATAAAAGATGATAAAAAGTTGTTAAATTATAAGCGTTATTTAGAATCAATCATGACCATACATTTTAAGCTCTTATGATTTTTATATGAAAAATGTATTTTAAATATAAAAAAATATTTTAAATTGAGATAAATTAATAATTTAAGAATATTGATATCTTAAATTTGACTTGTTAAAACAAAATCTTAAAATTTCAGGTGCTTGTATAAATATTTTTCTTTTTACTCCAATATGCGTCAAGAAGTATTTTAATCTAAAAACTTAAGTTGTTAAATGAAAGTTTAAGAATGATTTTATATCTAACACAATGTATCAAATAATAATTCTTATGACTAATGAAACACCCAAAAGTCATAAAAAAATAATGGAAGATCAACTAGGAAAGAAAATGTTGATTATTTTGCGATTTGATTGTTTTTTTGCTTTATTATGTTTGTTTCTAAATGGCCCTATCTGCGTTTCCACTTATCACAGATGTAGTGTAGCATGATGCATGCATGTGTGAGTTGTGAAAGATTAGTAAATATTTGTGAATCTAAACAAGATTGCAAACATGTCCTGGCTGCTGCAAAACACGAGAAAAACAGAAGTCCTACGAGTTACACAACTGTTAGATACATAAACCTACAACATATTGACAAAATGAAGGCAGAGAGCGAGAGAGATTCTTACTAGGATCAAGTTCTGTGCTAAAAAGCTGTAGAACAACTCCTCTGCTGTGGCGTTTAGGGCTGAAAGTGTTTATGAAATTATTCATCAATTCTTTCATATATGCCTTATTATGTCTCACAGTAACCAGAGCTGTGAGCTTCACAGTCATGCTCACGGATTTCTCGGCCATGGCCAATTTCATAGACTTGTCCTCAATGAGAACTGCCATGGCTGATGTTTGCTTCACCTTCTTCCTCAATCTGAGGTTCCTCCCACTCAATGACAGCAAATGGGAGGAAGAAGAGAGCAACTTCTGCTCATGAATGTAATGGCTCAGAGAGATGAGAGGATCCCTTGAAAAGGGATTCAAATGAATTTGGTTCTTCAGCAGACATGTACCCAGGATTTTGTTCATCCCAGTCATTTTTTGTGCTTATCTCTGAGTGGAAGTTCTTGGAGCTCAATTGCTGGATTAGATTGTCCTATATATAACAAATTGACTTCTTAGTTTATAAATAAGGGTTGGGTACAATGAATTATGGTGCAGGCTGCGATGCATATAGCCAGAGATATATGGGGCATCCCCATAGGTCTTTTCAGCAATTCCAACTACCAAACAAACCTTTAAAGCATGTTTAATATATAGAATCAATTTTTAAAATTAGAACTGGAACGGAAATAATAATATAAAGATCATTTTTATTTTATTATTTGATTTCATCATGAATGGATGATAGTTTCTATTTTATTCCTTACTTGCGTTTACTACACAAAATCAATATGGAATGAAATTATAATTATAATTAAGTGAAGATAAATAAGAAAACAAAATATGCATTAGCTCATTTTTAGTAGTTGGAACTTGGAAGTTACCTTCATACGCGCAAGAATGGAATTGTAATTCTTGCATAACAAAAATGCTCTTGTACCATTCCATGTGATTATTTCGCTTTTGAAACACGATAAGTTACTTTGAATTTAAAGTTTATATCTTAGACTTTTTTGAAAACTACTTTACTGGCCAGAAACACACTAAGTAATTTAATTTGTTTTTAAATTACCGTAATAATCGATAGAACTCCTAATGTAACTAACTCTTAACTTCTCTAAGATTGTTAGATAAAATTCAAACTCATGAATAATTTTATATTTAATACACTTTTGCACATAAAAGTCATTTAGGCTTGAAGTATAGACAACGTTCCTTTAGGAACATGATCTGAGAGCGGGAACGATTGGCAAATTAAGGCTCGGCTACGCTGGTCCTAAACTTCATGGGATGTCTCAGCTTGTGAGATAACAACATGAGCGTCGGATTCACATGAAGCCATGATGGCAAGGAGCAAAAAGTGATCTTGCCAAATCCAGAAATTGCACAAAGGATTGTCCACTGTTTCTCCATTGTGCAGTAGGAGGGTAGGGAACAGTTCCTGTGATGTAGCCAACTAATCCATAGCTAATGAGCATGTTTTTCATTTGTTTTGCCCAAGCAATTGTCCACTGCTTCTCCATTGCGCTGAACGGTAGGAGGAGGGTAGGGAACAGTCCCTATGATGTTGCCAACTAATCCATTGCCAATGAGCATGGATTTCATTTGTTTTGCCCAAACAACATAGTTGCCGTGAGTGAGTTTGATGACAATGCTGCATATGTTAATGGTGACTAATTCGAGTTGGACCGAAAATTGGCTTGTGAAAGCTATTGGAATTCTATCTAACAGTCAAGGGAAATGCTTTTTCTCAAAGAGGAAATGCATTAAAAAGGAACAGAGAACATAATAATAAGATAAAAAATATACATTAAAAAGAAAAATCATAATAGAGAAAATAATAAAAATAATAACATAACAAAAATAAAAGGAAGAACAGAAATAATTAAAAAAAATGCATTAAAAAAATTAAACGTTGGGGGGCCAGTGCCCCCCTTGGTCCCCCCAGAATCCGTCAGTGTGGATAAGCCAAGCCATCATTCTTACGTGGTCATCTACAGGAAACGTGGTCCATGTGTATACTGTTTGCTTATCTCCATCAAGCTTTTCACTTGAAGCATGCATCGTAATTCTCATGGGGTCCATGTAATCCACCTTTGATGATTATCTCTTTGTTTTATAGTGTATTTCTTTCACGTTTTCCTTAATTTGAAGCAACTAAACACTGTTGTTGATGTTAGATGGTCCTAGACTCAGTTTCTGTGGTGCATATATGACAAGTGAGTTGGAACCATGCATTTGGAGACATGGGCCCAAAAATTTTTAAAATCACAAATATTTCATGGCATTTAGCATTGGGGTGAGCTTACTTTAAGTCAATTGTGGAACCATGCATTTGGAGAAAGGTACACCTGGTTAAGGCAAGAGGTTCAGAAAATTGCAAGTGACAATGTCACACTATGTACGTAGATTCGGATCCCGCCGAGATTTGTCCTTGTTTGCAACTTGCAAGTGTACAACACCCAAACAATTTGAATGGATATTAATCACATCTGTTTTATTGTTATTCTCCATTAATTGCTTCAACAAGTATAATAATTTTGTTATTAGATTTGTTGTTCTCTGAATTATAGAAATACCAGTTGCATACATGTGTGTTACACAATCAGCTAAAGCAAAAAAAAAAGAGAGAAAAGCCTGTGAAAAGAGAGAGAAAAAATTAAAAAAAAAAAAAAACAAAAGCACAGAAAGGCAAGAAGCGAGTATATTAACTTTGGATAACCATACTTGTAAGAAAAACATTTTTCTTTAATTAGTTGAATATAAGGATGTGTGTGATTACAGCTATGATATATCAATAATCCGAAAAACAACAAATCTATTAATAAAGTCATTATTGGAGATATATAGGAAATATAATGTGTATTCTCTGCACTCGTTGAAGATGGAGAACACTTATCTTTTAAATGCTCTTTCACCAACAAAACTTGACAATAATGCTTGCACAACATAAGTTATATTTATAGAAAAACTTTATTCTAGCAAGATGAACTCAACTGCCTCAAATCTTTGAAAGGCTTTGTTGTTATGAATCATATGACTCATTGGCTAGTTTTAAAATTGTCGGGGTTATTGTAAGTACACAAAATAATTATTTTGATGTTAATAATGACCAATAGTCATTATTAGAGTGTTTGTTCATAATGAATGCTTTGCTACGTTTCTGACTAGTATCATTACATGATTTCTCACAACTCACAAGAACTACCAAAAAACACATGATGACCATCAAACCAATGGTCATGCTTTAAGTAGTGAAAAATCTTCAAGTTCTGCTCTCCAGATCGAGGTTAAAGAAGGTCAAATCCTTCTGGAAATTGACTTTCTACTCTAACAGTTGCAGTTCAAGTTTTCATCAATGGGATATGTTAAATCCTTTTAAACATTTTAGAGGGGAAGTTTGGAATACCCGTACAAAGTCTGTTCTATTATCTGGAATCTGGATAAAGCTAAAATTTTAAAAATAATTCTAGTTAGCTTTCTTCATAATTTCTATGAATATATATGAAACTTCCTCTTCTGGGATTTGTCTTATTTCTCCTATTTCGTTTATCACAATTCTAGTGCAGAATATGCTTTTGTTGCCTGAGATTGATACAAGAACCAGAGCACAACCATGATTAAACACCTTTTTAAACAAAATTTACAAGCATGAATTTCAGTGTGAAAGGCTCAAAAGCCATGGAGACACTACTGTGATAATATAGTCAGAACAGAAGAAGGCCATGCTAGGCACAAGTGTGAATGCAGCTCCACTCAAACTAACCCCAGTCTCGCATGAAAAAGAAGGAACTTCAAACTCTTAACTGCCAAAAATATATTGGCAAGAGAAAGTGACGGTAATGGAAGTAGGAATGACACGATGAGGATGAGACTAAGCTCTCTAACTGTGAAGACACAACTTATCAAGCAAATTAAAATTGGACAACATCTTGAAGGCAATCATAGAAGTGAGAGATCTTAATCTTCTCTTTGCCAGAATAGATTGCTTCTGAAGAGCCACCATACTCCCCTTGTGCTGCCATCTCAATCAACATGTATAGCTTCTTGATAGATATCTAAGAAAAATTGAACATGAACAACACAGAAGTTAGCGAATGCTAATAGCAAGATGCAATATTTTTGTCCTTTGCAAACACTCTTTCCCTACTTATCATGCATAATAAAATGAATTCGAACAATTGAACTGATTACCAACAGTAGCATCTATTGTATGCTAACTACTTATAGCGTATGTTATTATAAATTATATAAAAAGAAACTAAAGTTTACCAGATTGGCATCCCTCATTTAAAAAGAAGAAACAAGGAAAAAGAAAGCAACAGCAAAAATAAGGAAACTCCATTGTCAACAAGGAATAAGTAAAAAATCAACGAACAGAATTCCCAACAGCAAGTTCTCCTGATAAAGGATGTACACATTCTAATATTACGAGTTATAGGCAACATTAACCGAAGGCAATTAAACAAATGAAGCACATTAAGAGGGGACTGCTTACATCATTCAAAGCCTCTGCAGCAGCATCAATATCTTCATCGGCGAAAACATTCAACTGTTCTAGCACCTGAAAAATTAAAAAGAAAAAAAAAAGATTAGCATCTATTTTAAACTTAACATTGTTATATGTATAAGCTATAATCTGGCATTTAAGTTCAAGATACACAGAAAAATTTATCCATCCATATTCAAGGTTAGCAAGTGGTACGAGCACTTGATTTCAGCTACACTGAATTAGACAAAACCGTTTACTCAACGGAATGAAAGCAATTTGTTTCTACTTCAGATAAGTAATGTATTAGCATATAACAAACACCATCTACAATACCATAAAACAATAGAACCTTTCTGAAACAAAGAAAGGAAGGAAGAAAACCTTCTAATTGCACATATCAACGCCACATAATTAGTCCACAAGTTACAGAAGATAAACAATGTCATGAATAAAAAAAAAATGCTTACTTTTTTTGCATCATTTGTGTTCAATATAGGAATGTGGTAAGTGACAGAGAAAGTATCACAAAATCCAATTGAGTCCAAGAATCCCAATTCACTTGTCGTACCAATAACAAGAAGTTTTTCCCC